>VZRR01000407.1:121085-311340 GCA_013398015.1 Oreocharis arfaki
CCTCCCACGGCAGGGATAACATCCCCTGGATTAAACAGGGCGAGTGTCACCAGAGGAGAGTCCCAGCACACCAAGGACAGGTTAATCCCAGCAGCAGGAGCACCAGTTAGATCAGACACCTTCCTTTGCACCAGGCCAGAGCTGGAATAATTTCAAACTTCAGTAACAGGTACAGAAGAGAACCCCTGAACACAGAATGAGTCGTTCACACTCGGAAATGATCAAAGAGTTCAGGCATTTTGAGCCACACAGCCAATGGTGTGGTGGCTGAAAGACAAACTTTGTGCCGGAAATCAGCAAAATCCACAAAAGATGTGCATGGTTGGAAATCCAGGTGTGCCTTTATTCATAAAACAGCTGCTGGGGGGCTTCAGAGGACAGGGCAGGAGGGGAGGAGAATCTGTCCCCAGTGCCTGCTGTCCACCTGCATGAGAAAAACGGGCTGTCCAGCCAAGGCCAGGCTAAAGCCAGCCTCGGGGCTGGGAGAGGGTCAGCAATCCTGTAAAGGATCAGTGAGGAGGACGGATGTTCCTCCTCTGGCAGGGCAAGGGGTAGCTGATGAAATTTTTGAACTGGAAGAATAATCTGCCACTTGAGACTGGGACATGGACAATCTGGACAGGTAGGGATATTCCTCTGTACACAGGCATCCACCTGCAATTTGTAGGTGTCTGCACAATTCTGAAATGTGCAGATGTATTAATCCAGCACCGAGAGAGGCCCTGGTGGCAGCTGGTGGGAGCAGCCAGTGTGTGCAGCAAGAGCAGAGCTTGTCCTTTAACACCGACAGTGAAAGCTGTGCTCACATTTGGGACTGAGCTCCCACACTGCACAGAGGGTGAGCAAGAGCCTCTCAGTTTCAGTGGCTGTCCAGCAGCTCACAGCTCCCCAGCACATCAGCCTGGTATTTGCAAAGTGCTGATTCCCAGCAGTGCTCTTCATTCCCAGACCTCACAGCATTGTCCCAAGGAAAGCAGGTAGAAAAAAAAGTAGATTTATCCCTATTTTAGGTAAGATAAAGTGCATAGCTGCTCTGAGGCTCCAGCTGAGTTCTGCTCATTGCTACTGGTACCTGTGATCCAGCCTCAAACTGTCCCAAACTGCAGAGGAGCCTTGCATGCAAGAACATTCCCATGAAAATTAAAATAGCAGCAGACCCATTTAATTTTTACATTCAAAATTTGCACACTGTGGTTGAAAACCTGGCTGCCACAGCACCCCACAGGGCTCTGACAGCTGCCTCCACCCCCCCCAAATCTAATGGAGGAGACTTCACTGGAAGAGGGAGCCTGTCTGGAAAGAGCCTCCCAGCCCCTGTCCTGCTTCCTGACATTTCCAACAAAAGGCTTAATTTGTGTAATTTGGGAGAAGAGCTCTCTATTTGCCCACCTTTAAAAGCTAGACTAGAGCAATCAAAGCCATTTCACTCGGGAAATTCTGTCTGGACACACAGACACACGGAGGCAAACAGAGGAGCTGAAGCCCAGCGTGCCCCTGTAAACACCACATTTCCTTCCTCACACACACATGCAAAAAGGTGGGATGGTTCTGAACACCCTCTGTTCAGAGAGACTTTTCATTTTAGCTATCCTGGGTCGAAGCAAACAACCTCACGTGGTACCTCACGGTGGTTTCTTTTGGCTTTTTATACTTGGAAAACACTGAGCGCATTTTTACTGATCCAAGTATTGTCCAAACAGGCACTGGCATCACTTCGTATTAGTTCCATCATCCTCTGTGCTGTAACCATGGAAAGTAAAAAACCTCAGGCACTGGGGGATGACCTGAACTTTGATCTGAAGCAAACCTCTGAAGAAGATTGGGGGAAAAAAAATCACATATGCAAATTATTTTAGCATTTGTCATTTTTCAGCATATTTTTATCTCTTTTTTTTCTGTTCTGAGGAAAGGCAAGAATAGAAAATCAAAAAACCCCAAGAGAATTACTATAAAGTGTTTTGAAGACAGCTCATTTGGAAGGGAAGTCAGGGACAGAACACAAAAGCCTGCTCTAATGAGATTTCCAGTCCAATTTTGCCAAATTTGGGACATTTGCTTATTGGGAATTTTGCAGGCATCCAAATTGTAGTTAACTGAATACAAAACTTGTGCAATGTAACCTGAGATACACCTTGAATAAACTGATCTTGCACAGCATTTGACCAGACCTTCAGTGAAGGAATAAGAGGTTTTGGTGAACGTTTTGGCAAGTCAAAGAAATCGAGTAAAATGACTTTGCACAGGGTGCATTGTCTAACCACAAAAACAGCTGCAGAAAAACTTCTCTGGCATCAGGATGCTGGCAGGATCAAAGAAAAGGTTTATATATTGCTGTGGATAATGAGGAGACACATTTGGGAACAAACAGCTTCAGAATCCTGGTGCTCGGGGGCTGAACCCGGGAGATGCCAGCAGGAAAACGCCTCCTTTGAAGAGAGCATGGACAGCACCTCCCAGCCCATGCACTGCAAAGCAAACAGCCCTCTCAGAGGCAGGAGGGGAAAGAGGACAAGAGGACCTTCACTGTGGTGTAGAGAGCTGGAAAACAGAACTATTTTGCTGATAGTTTCAATTCTACATCAATGACCCACTGAGCTCTGCTCAAGCTGCCTGTGGCAGGAGCGGGCCTTACCCACACTCAGTGTAGGAGGACCACAAAGACATTAAAAGGATATATGTGAAATTAATGCATCCCCAAAACAAGCTTGAGCCCAGGTGCCTTTTGAACAGGAAGCTGTGTCACTGGGTGATTTTGCAGGTGATTTCTTTGATTCTTCTAAATCCAAGAAAGCCAGGTGGCCACCAGCAAGCCTGAAATGGGCAATGCAGCCTTGAAGCAAGGATGAATTTCAGGAGCGACCTAGAGAGCTGGGACCACACAACGTCTCTCTTCTCCCAAGGAGGACCAAACATGCATGGCTGTGCTCCAGCTTTAAGGAGAATCATGTAACTGAGACAATACCAGAGAGACAAGAGCAGCCTGGATTCACACCATTGCAGCCAACGTGGATTTTTGTCAGGGGACCATTATCTCAAACTCACACCCCATTTATCAGTCTCTGCTCTCCCACGGGAGCTGTTCTGTGGGTGAAGCAGAGGAATTCACACCAGGTCTCTCGCTCTCCCTGTTTCCCATCAGCAGAGTCCTTTTAAAGAGAAAAATCAGGCAACAACTGGTGATGTACGTGAGAGCATTTCTGCCAGCAGAGCTCTGCGAGGCAGGGACATGGAGAGGTGTGATCCTTCACTGATGGAGTTGTGCTGGAAACAATCCCATGTGTGGATATGGCCACACCCATACAATACCACCCCCCTTCTCTTTTTTTTTTTTAAACAAAGATGACTTGTGTTGTGCTTTATGTCTGTGTCTGCACAAAGGTATATTTTTTCTTTATATTCTGGCAGTACAAAGCACATCTATGTCCAGATGAGGCAGCATTTGGTGGGTGTAGCAGCCTTTGGTGTCCTATTTTGGGCAGGTGTTCGTAGTATAGCCAAGACCTCACATTTTCTGGAACAGATGAACGCAGCTCAGGATTATCCCTTGACACATCTCAAAACAGCTTAGTGGGAAGACATGAGGAAGGGGTGTGAAAACAGTGAAGACTTTCAGAGGTCTGCTCACATGCGTGAAATGAAAAGCAACTGCATTTTCAGACCGTGTTAGTCTGAAGAGAAAGCGAGTAATAGGTCTTAGTGGGGGGTTGGTGGATGGATGGAGACAGCGCAGATGAAGAGAGAAATAAACACAGCTGAAATAAATTCTGATTTCTGATCAAGGGAATATATTCATGGGATATGGCATGTGGTATTAGCCCAGCTGAACACACAGCAGCAGCAGGCACTGCGACCCACAGCCGCAAAGTGAGCGAAAGCTGTTGGCAGCAGCAGTCCATAAAAAGGACATAAATAATTAGAGTTCTTCTAAACAAGGTCAAGTTTTAGCTGCTGATTTTTTTCCTCTACTGAACAGCCAAGGGAGGTGGCTCGAAATGATTCAGGGTGAGTTTTGTCCTGGTAAATCTCAGAACAAGTTAGAAGATTTGAAAAGATTCAGAGCCTACAGTGTTTACCACAAACTTTGCTGTTCATTAAATGTGAGCTGAGCCATGAAGTCAGCAAGTCCTGGAAGATGAGTTTGCTGCATCCTCAAAACAGCTTTCCTGAAGGGAACCTGGTTGCTGACACCTTGAATTAAGATGCTGCTGCAATTTTCACGTTCTGTCCCACAATAAGACAGTTCCCCTGGACCGCTGAACCGCAGCATTTCTCTAACTGTGCTGCCCCCTCCACTTCTCACAAAAAGGGGAAAAAATCAGCATTATCTGCAGGTAGGGACTGAAAGGGTGTTTATTTCCTAATGATTCAAGGCAATATAAATATCCCTCCATTTGCTGCTGCTACAGGAGTGGCTGATTTGAGGTATAGCAGGGGGTGGCTGGAGCATAATCATCAGTTCTTCAGTGCAAAGGACACACTCGGACATTTGACTCTGCATCATCTCCCTGTCACACACAGCCTTGCCTTCTACAACTCAATGGAAATACAACACAGCAAAGAAGTCAGAAAACACCATGTAAAGAAAGCAGCCAGGATTGTTATTACATGATTTCCAGTTTGTATTTTAATGCAAAAACCCCTGGAAGCATCTGACTGATCAGAGAGTGTCCCAAAGGAAAAGATCCTTGCTCTCATGATTCTACTCCAGGTACAGAAACATCCAGGAAAAATAAATTCCTTGCTCAGTGGCTGGATCCTCATCATCCACCCTCAAGCCTCCATGCTCCTCTAGAAGACAGCCCAGACAGGGGCACTGTTCCTGCTGCTGGCCATTTCATACTGAAATCCCCACAATTCCCCTCCAGCATGAAGATACACATCAAAAGGAAAGTTACTTCAGCTCTGACAGGCAGTCACGGGCAGAGGAGGATTGTTACATAAAACCTCAGTGGGTGTAAACAGGAATATCACTTATAGGCACAGTAATGCTTCCATCTCAGGGGACCCTCACTGAACCACACAGGCTCTGGGACCCCTCTGGGTGATTAAATACACGGATCAGCTTCCTGGCAGCTATTCAAGGCTTCATACCACATATCTGCCTTTTCTCCCGTGTTTTCTGTCTGTGTGCACTTCTGCAGGTGCTATCTCCTTCCACAGAATTTGCACTTAGCACATGAGGTCTAAGTAGCCAAAGTATGGAGCAGCAGGCACACCTTGGCTTCTAAGGAGCCCTTACAACATCTGGATGAAGATTTCTCCACTCGAGCACATTGTCCTACTGCAATGTCACACAACCATCACTGCTGTACACTGGTTTGGAAGCACTTTGTACCCATTTGGCATTTTTCTAACAAAACTGTGCAAGGATAAATGACCATTAGCACCCAATTCTGACAGTCTCCGAGGTGAGAGACACCCCCAGCGGTCAGCACTAACTCACAGACTGACGGTTGTGACACAGAGTAGACACAGAAGAAACTTTCTGCCCTTTGGTCAAGTAAATTTTCAAGCTCTCTCATCACTCAGAGTATGACCTCTCCTTAACAGCTCCACATGAAGGAACCACAGCCCCACCATTGCCTTGCTGTCCAATGTTCCCACCTCCTGTGCCCCTGCATCCATCATCCAGACAAACTCAAGCTAGAAAGGGACAGCACACGGTCACAAACAGCCTCTTAAACTGACATTCCCTCAGGCAGCCCTCCCAGATGAAAATGGGGCTCCACAGGAAATAACCCCCTGGCAGTTCTCCACACAGCACCAGGTCACCTTTCCTTACAAAGTGTTGTTCTCTCTCTGGGCACAGGAGCAGTGCAAAGAGAACTGAGTGCTGCTGCCATGGCCCAGACAGACTCCATCCTCTTGGGAAACAATGTGTTGCTTTTCTATCTCCCGTTTTGTGCCACGTATCATGGGTGACCACCACCAAACTAAATCACTGCTGGAATTGCCAAAACTGCCTTTTTGTCTAGGACTGCAGCTAATGGTGGCTTTCTACTGCCCTTTTGGGAAGCATTGGGTAGCCTCTTGATTCCTCTGCCGGCTCCTGAGGACAACAAAAGACATGAGTCTGACAAAGCCCTCTCCCTTCCAAACCCCAGTGCAGGGGGTATGGCTGGGATGAAGTTAATTTTCATCCTAATAGCCTGTATGGTGCTGTGTTTTTGATTTGTGACTTCATCAGTGCTCATAACACACCAGAATTCTGGCTCCTTCCTTGCTTCTCACTCTACCACCCAGGGAGTGGAGGGGAGATGTGGGGCAATGCTGGTGGGACCGAAAGGGAGGGTCAATCTTTCCAAGGTAGCTGTTGCTCAGAGACTGGCTGGGCATCAATCACGGACGGTGGAACGACCATCTTTGCAGCATTTACTCCCCTCCTGCCTTTGTGCTCCTTCAGTTAATAAAGTGTCTTTATCTTGACCCAGGAGGTTTTATGACTTTCATTCCTCCAATCCTCCCCCAACTCTCCCTCGGGGAAGGACTGAGCAAGTGGCCAGGTCAGCTGCTGGATTGGGTCAACCCAACATACCCTAAACCCCTCAAAAGTACATTTTCAGGCTAGTCTTTACTGGACTGAACTTTTTTTCCTTTTTTGTTTTTGCAATCACAGCCAAAACCATCCTGTATCAATCAAACCCTCCCTTTAGCCGTCTCAAAATGTCCTGCATTCTGATTTTTTTCAGATGTCACATTCACTTCAGACTTTTGGTCATGTTAATTCAAATAAACACAAATTAAAGCCATGTAGGGACTTGGGACACACTGTAGGCATCACAATACTTCTCAGAAGCTTTCTGGCTTTCTGGATTTGAATTACCAAATCCTTCCCTTGTAGAAGTCACGTCTCCCTGAGAGAGGGAGGAAGCAGCGAGAGAGTAAAAAGCAATCTCGGTTTGTCAGTTTTGTGTGCAGCTCTCAGCCATGCCCATCTCTGGGTTTTGTTCTCAAGTGCTGAAACATTTCAGGCTGCTCAGACAGGGAGAGCTGCACTTTTGGAGGCTGTCCAAACCATCCATTAGGCTTCTCTTAGCGAATAAATTGTTCTGCTTGATTCATGGGCATCACTGTTGTCTCTGGAGGGAGTTAACCAGGATGTAACCAGGACTAGAGCACAGTGCTGTGCAAACAACTGGGACCAATTTGATCAATACTGAAACAAACAGCAAGAATTTTATCCCATCTGACATAGAAGCTAATTGAGTCCTGAAAAGAAGCTTTGTAGAGGCAGGGAGAACATTTCCATAGGTATGTGACCATCCCCAAATTCGTCATTTCACACACAGTCTTCCCTGTTATTCTTTGCACCATTCCTTATCCTAATTTTCTCCATCAGCTTGTCAGAGCCACCGGGTGATTGTTCCACATGCTTTCCCCACCTTTCTCTGCACTCATCAGTGGCTGGCAAAATCTCAATGCTTGGACCAACTGCAAGAGTTTCTGCTCTTCCTACAGCACCTTTCCATTGCAACTCCACTGCTGCTCTCCTCTGAGCCAGCTCTGGGGCAGCAGCACCCCACAGAGCTGCATCCCAGCACTGTGGCTCTGAGCTAAAAGGCGAAACCTACTTAGGTCCCCCCAGGAGTTGCTGCCTGGCCAGCTTGGTGCAAAGAGATCATCATCAACAGCTCCAGTGACTGCAATTTTAAGTTTCACAGTCATTCTCCACCACTGGAGGTACCAAACTGCACCAAGGTCCCGAGCATGGTCCCCATCAGGCTCTCCTCCTCTTTCTCCTATCTTGCCCTTGCACAAGACTCCTTCCTGCATCATGGAACACCATTAAAGAATGTTGACACTTCACCTTGTCTGAAGAGACCATGACTCAGGATGACAATGCTCCATTAGCAGTTTTCTCAAAGGTTACAGTGATAACCAAGATGACCACAGCAGTGGCAGAACAGGCATCGTGTCTGTTTGCTTCTCCCTGGGCCCAAACAGCCCAAGGTGCACCAACGAGCCCTCACAGGAGGAGCTACACATGGAAGTGGAGCAGGAGAGGTTTAGTCCCAGCACAGGAACCAGCCAGCCTTGCCAAAGTGTTTATGAGCAGCTACTGAGCCCTCAAATGGCACCCTCAGAAGCCAACCCCCACTGCACTCAGGCAGAGGCAAATTTTGAGGGCTTCTGTTAAGGTTATTCAAGGTACACCCTTCTCCCTCCAGAGTAACCAAATGCATCTCTGGCCTATCATCTGCAGTGCAAACACTGCCCGAACAGCTTCCAGCGCTGACAAATATATTCTTCCATCATTGCTCAATTGCTGTTTGCCCAGTTTAGCTCCGTGTATATTATAATAGCATTTAAAGCCAGAGCCAGCCTTCAAAAGCAGATGAATCTGAAATTAACAACAGAGGCATTTTTGCTCTGAGGTCTGGATGAGAGCATAAAATAACTGAACTTTGTTCCTGTGGCTTATTACATCATCCGGCCCCTCTTTGACTGAAAATATTTCTATTCCTCATTCCAGCCCATCTGTTCTTCAGAAAACTCCTTCTCTCTGTTTACTTGAAAAACAACTAACTGGAGGCAAAGGCACTCCCCCACCCCCAGAAGAAAGTATGTTTGTAATTAAGCAAAGAGCCCTCCGTGTTTATTCCTGCTGGTGCATGTGCATGCAGGCACATGTGTGTGTACACGCCTATTTTTAGTCACACTGTCAAAATCAGCCCCTAATATTTCACAGCAAAGGAGGTCTTCTTGACCCGAAAAACACATCATTACTTCTAATTAGGAAAAAAAGAAACAGAATTGTCAAAAATATCTCTCTGCGGGGAAGACGTGCTGTGAGATGACGGGACTTTTCCCTGCTGTTGTGTTTTCTTTAGCTTTAATTTGCTTTGGTGTAACAGCTGAGCCCAGTGAGATTCATCAGCCAGCAGGGAAAGGAAGAAGGGGTTTAGGCCACCTTTCTGTGTGGGTTGGGAAAGACATTTTGTGTCTGTCTCGCCCTGAGATGAAAAAGTGCACTTGTCCAACAGAGGTTCACCTCATTCAGCACAGCCTCCCCTGCCTGGACTTTATTCAGCCTGTCTCTGCTGATGCACCTCTCTTGCCCTGGAAGGAGACTAAGCTGAAGGGGTACAAACACTGGTGCAGCCCCCACCATCAGTATAAGAATTATTTCCACTGTGACAGTTGAGCACATCTGTAATGAGAGAGGCACTCTCCTCCTTTCGCCATCTATAATGGGAAAATGACACATTCCCCTTTGTCTTATTCCTTCCTTATTATAATCACTTCTGGGAAAAAAACCACTAATTTACCACTTGCTGGGGCAGTGCCTGCAATGAGGTGGGTCTCCAGCGAGTTTGTGGCCTCAGGACACAACTTTAGTACACACAACAGCAGGAGCATGGAAAGACATTCATTGCACCATCCCTGGGAACAACACCCTCATGCCTGCCAGGTCACTGGGACACAAACACTCTGAAGAAATCCTGCATGAGTCAGGGCTGAGCTCGTTTCAAACAATGACTGCAAAACCACACGAAAAAGGGTGAAATCCCCTCTAACAACCTCACCACTGAATTCTCAGAAATGGTTGGTGAGGGGAAATGTGTTTGTAGTGTTTGACAGATGGAAATCCCACGGACAAGGCAGCAATTCCCTCCTCCGGCAGAGCAGGGAGGCTGAGCAGACCTCCAGGATGTGCCTGCAAGGTGGTAGGGCCCAACAGGGTACACAGACTCAGGCTCAGCTGTTCCTTAGGGCCTGATTTATTTCTCCCAGGACAGAGGAGAGGTTGTATAAATTTGAACAGTGGCACTTGGTCAGGTTTGTCCTTTCAGCCACATCCCCAAGCCAGATAAGAAATTCCCCTGTACAGGCCATGACACACACACACTGCGCAACAGCCCAGACTAGCAGGGTTTCTAGGTAGGGTTGGAGAAGAACAGTCGTATTTTGTGCTCACTGTGCCCCTGGTATCTCTGTTCAAACCCTTAGCTTCTACCTAATTTGGTTTCTGACCCACTTACATCTGTACCTGGACCATGAATAATTGTATTACAAGGAATTCCACCGATAAAAGTCTATTTTGCTGTTTGCAGAGTATCAAAAATTGTGTCTTCCTAGACACGGGGTCTATTCATGTGCTTCTGGGTTGTAATTCACACTTGGTTCCTTGGGACAGAGAGGTTTCAGTGCAACTACTGAAAAGATGATGGTATATAAGACTATAAACTATAAAAACCTAAGCAGCCAACTATTGAAGACAGTTTTCTTTTACCCAAAACAAAAAAGAAAAAACCCAAAACCAAACTGATAAAAAAAAAAGAACGAGAAACCAACCCCACACCAGGCAATGTGCTTTAAGTCTGCGTTCCTGTTGAGAACAAAATGGGTTCACCACGTCCTGCTTTATCCACAGGGGTACAGAATGCAAGTGGTTTGCCTTTCTTCTCTTACCTCCTTCTGACATTGTCAGAAGACTGGGTTATGCCCGAGGAGTACAGCAGGCAGACAGCAACTCTCAGTCCATTTAGCTCCACAAAGCAAAGCAGCCGTGCTTGCAACAAATTGTGTTTCAATACGGAATGAAACAGATCTTGTAAAGTGTATTGCTTCAGAGATCAGAGTTTAAAGAAAGTGCTTGCCTGCAATCTGTAGGCATCATGGGTACAGACAACGGCCTTGTTTTTATTTCAAGGCAGTTTACTGGTGTAAAAGAAAGAAGAACCAGGCCTTTAATTTTTTTAATCTCCTGATATACACAGTTTCCAGATTATGAAAATTATTTGCTTATAGAAATTATTGTCCTTTCCTTCTGCAGTCCATAGGAATACAACCCTTAATTTTACCAGGAGCAATCTGGTAGTCAAGGAAGATATTTTTCTACAGATCCAGCTTAGACATACACAATACACTTCTGGGTCCTTGTCCTGAAGTCTCTAACCCCTTCCTCACCTGTGGCATTGAAGTACCACAGTGATTTGCCCAATTTGCTTTCCCAACTCACTGCACCCTGCAGGAGGGTGTCCCGCTTCACACAACAACCCCTCCATGCTCCTGCACAGCACCTCTGTGGATCAACCATGTAGCCCACACCAGAGTGGGAGAGGGTATTTTCTTCCTGCTTGTCTGTAGCTTCATACTTCTACTTGCCTTTGGATAGCACTACTAAACACTGACTTTCTTTCCAAGCTTAGCCAGAATGGGTACAACGGATTTCCTGATGTCTTGGCACCCATCCAAACCATCCATTAGCCACAAGTTCACAAACTGATACATCTTCCAAAAGGCTCACGGGCAGCGCTATTGTTTCTAAAAAGATACTAACTTCAGGTAAATGAAAATGAGATTTACTGCTTGGGGCAGGTTGCATGCAGCAAATAACCCAGGATTTATGAATTGTCATCCGTAAGAGTCCGTTCACTTGCAGCGACAAGGGGCCCTTGCATCCCCCAGTTTGGGCACTCCCCATTAAATCTCTGCTCTTTGTGTGCATCACTCGAGCAGCTCTGGGTGTGCATCACATCTCCACGGGGCTAAGAACTACCCAAGCACCATGGCAGGCCATCACAGCCACGTTATCCTCATAGTGCTGGTTGATACAGCCCTGTGTAGGAACTCCCACCAGCATCTCCTCCTCCCTTTGCCCTGCCCTCTGCTACATCAGCAGCGTGAGCCAGGCAGGCAGCTGGGTGTGGGGAAGGGGCTGCTGAGAGGCCTCAGTTCCTTGTGACAAGGCTGAGTCCTTGGCATGCTGAGCACCAAGGAACACCAAGGCCACAGAGGAGCCTCAGGAAGGTACTGCCAGGCAAGACTTTCCCTGCTGCTGCTCCCTCCCACTGGCTGCTGTGGGCTATTCCAATCTAAGCTTGTTGATATCCAGTAGAAAACACAACACTCAGGTTTAAAAACCTGCTCTTCCCCTTTCTGGCCTTGCTGCCAGACCCCACAGTAGAATGAGTCCTGAGCAGTGAGAGGCCCCTACCATTGGCACAAACATGGATCTGCAGAGGGTCCTTCCTACCTTTGTTTCCTGTCTTTCCATGATTACTGAATTCCATCCAACCACACAAACATTGTAATATTGTTTGGAGTAGATTTCTCACCCCTAGACAGCTCGTCAGACCCTCACAATTCACCAGTGTTGCATGTCCCAAATACACCTCCAGCAAGGGCTGGTGGCAGCACACCTCAGGCTCGATGTTAAACCAGAGCCCGAGGGTTTTGCTGCTTCAGATCCCTCCATTTGTCCAACACCTACGATCTTTTAGCAGTTTCACACACAACTTCCAGAAATACATTCTTAATAACACTATTGCAAAACAACCTCAAGGGACCCAGTGTCACAAGCGACAGAGCCACCATCACTCCCAAAGTGTGCAGCCCATGAAGACGTGCCATCTGCTGCTCAGCACTCCGAGCAGAGCTGACCCTTCACAAACTCCACCCTAGGACCTGCTGGTAGTGGAGGGTGGAGGGGAAAACCTAACTTTATTCTTGTGAGATTTAACATCACGGTAAAAAAACTCCAAATCTGAGTCCCCATCTGTTTTTCAGTATAAACGCTGATTTTCTGTGATGGAAGGGGGCTTTAATATGGGGCAGAGATATCCCAATGAAACAAAAGCTGTTTATGATTATCCAGTATTGTGCCGTATTAAAGACTGTTACCACCACTAGCACGTATAGATCAGGGTTGGTTGTGGTTGGCTTTGGGTCACTTTTCTCTCCTCTTCCTGGGGACTTCAAACCCGACTTAAACCTTGGGCAAACAACCACTCAAATGACATGAAAATCACCACAAGGAAAAGTCCTCTGAGCCAGCAGTGGGAAAAGAGCTTTCACCAAACCACCACAAAATAGAGAATGCAGGAGGGAAGCAGTGCCAGGGGGGTGGCAGCATCCCCGTGAAAACGGTGACCTTGGATGCACAGGTAGAGTGAAATCTTCCCCTCAGTTACCAATGCTACAGCACTGGGGACAGCAATGGGGAAACTTCATCAAGGCTCGATTCAGACAAAATTAAAACCCATCCAAAATAAAATTATTGACTAGAATTCCACTCTTTTCCTGAGGTCGACAAGTTTTAACTAACGAGTTGGTTCTGTCACCCGGCTTTGCACACAGAGCTATGGAAAATGTCAAAATTTCACTCCTGTTTCTGGCTGTTATTTGCAGTAGCTGGTAATTCTTAATAACCCCTCAGAGCCATCCACCGTCTAATTGTAAAAACAGATCCACAGTAGATGTGTAACAAAAAATAGGTGATTTCAAATAATCTCTTGAAGCTGAAATTCAATCTCACAGGAAAAACTCTGAGTTATCCCAAAGGAAAAACTCCTGTCGGAGTTTTACTTGGAACACTCCAAAACAGGTTTTCCATGGAATTGCAGCCATGGGAGCAGCACTGGACTCAGGGGAAGAGTACTCTTCACAAACCTTGAGGAAGAGGAAGGATGACTGTGAGCAAAGGGTCCATTTCCTTCCAAACCTTTTTATTTTTAGGAACCGTTACCATAGCAATGTGTCAGGCCATCTCTCCAGGTTAAGTTTTTTATCCTTTCTCCTGGGGAACCATTCCTTGTATCAACAATGCTCAAGGCCATGTCTGCATCTGGCAAGAATTCCCACAGCTTTCAGTGGAGCTACAACAACTGCCAGCAGCAGATCCACTAAGCCCACCCTAAAAATGCTCTTAACTTCCTTTGCTGACTCTTACCTAAAGCCCCTTTGGGCGAGAACTTCTCTTCTTTCAAAGTGGCTCATCCCTTAGAAGTATATTCAACTTTTCGGTGTTTCAGCAAGGAAAATTTAGCTGCTGTAGCTGCTCTCTCAATCCATCCCACTCTCACACACTCGGTCTGGTGTGGAGCCTCCTCCTACACATTTTGGACACTTATGTGAAACAAGCACAAACCCCAAGCCTGCTGAGGTGGGAGCGGGTCTGGCACAGGATGTAGTCAAAGAAACCAGAGGATTAACAGCCATTAGGGAACCTCAGCCAGGCTTCAAACATAAAACCCAATACTTCCTGCGTGGCTGAGGAGCACATGCCTGAGGGACAGTACCCCTTTATGTGCTCCCAGACACACTGTGTGCACCTGGGTCTCCAGAGGCCAATGAGCTTCATTCAGCAGGGGCAAAAAATAGACAAAGATGAAATCAAATATCATGACATTTTCTCAATGTTTCTAGTCAAACAGAAAATTAAACAGGCTCAGTTTTATTGCCAGAATGTTAATTTATGCACGGCTTTGGGGAAAGCAGACTCAGGCACACATAGAAGGTCAGGTTTAATGCTGTTATTAGCTGTCCCTTCCTTCCTCCTAGAAATCCTCACAGAGCTACTTCCCAATCAAAGGGGGAATATCTAATGTAGGGAAGATGTGGGTGAAGGGCTGGAGTTTTATACAAGGGAGGAAAGCAAGAACAGTTCAAGTCATTTGGTGGCAGACAGACTGGGTGGGCACTAATTACCCCAAAATGATCTCTCCTTCTGCCCATGAGAGACTTCTGTTGTAACAAGGTTGTGGACACACTCTGTTGGGGGGCATTGGGTTGGTTTGGTTATGATGCAGTGACATTAAAATCTATTATCTGTGACCGTGAAATATGGAGTGGGAGAGTTTACCCTCTTCAAATACCAAAGGCTGAATTAATAAATAAAACACTGATACCGAATCAAAGTTCTGATAAAACAAGTTAAAGGAGAAGATATATTCCTATATCATGCTCATTAAAGCACTGTAAAGGAGGGTAGGAAAGGTGGCTTAAAAATAACAAAGCACTCCTAAGCACAAGTGCTGGCCCAGGCTCCTCAAAATCGGGATTTGTGCCATATCTGCACATGGATGTGCATGTGGATATCCCAGACACTCTCCAGGCTGCAGATTGAACCCTCTGTTTCCATGCATTGCAGAGCACAGCTGGCAATGTAGAACTAGCACTGGATGCTCTGGCACAGATATCATATCCTCATGCATAGAGGAGAGCTGGGCTGGGCGCAGAAAGGAGGGAAATTTGGAAAAAGTGCCAGATCATCCATCCCCACAGGCGCCAAACACCAGCTGCAGCTGGGAAAATGGATCCCTGAACCCACCAGCATCGTTAGAGGAAGAAGGAACCTCCTTCCCTGAAATCACACTGCACAGAGCCTGTGACCACGGTGTCGTCAGCTCCCTGTGGACAACAGCTGGTGTGCAGGTTTCCACGGAGCTGTGGTATTTCTGAACTGATTCTGGATCATCTTTCCAAGATCTCTGGCAACTGAAGGAGCTGGATAGGAAAAATGGGCTGACTGCAGATGAAATGTGAACCTGAAGCGCTTGCTGGAATGAGCACTCATTACATTCAAAGGCTCACAAGAGAATTGAATGCTGTAATGATTTTTTACAAGTTTCAGTGAACAGATGCATTGTGAACCCCTCACAAAGTCCCTCTCCTGAATTCATATTTACCAGCCCTTGGAAGTATCTCTTTCTTGGAAGATCAAACACCCTGACTCCTTCCAACTAATTAAATGGATTTCCCTGGGAATAAATCGCAATTGTCACCTAATCAGATGGTGCATTTTAATATGATGTTGACTTTCGAGTGCTGAAGTATCAGAATTCCACAGTGTTTTGGTTAGACTATGTACCCTGCTTACAACTCAAGTCTAGTTTGTTAACAAAGAAGTTAACAGCCCACTGGAAAAATTTATGCCACCAATTCAAGCCCCCATTTCAGGTTTCTTTGCTTCTTCCTTCATATTCTTACTAGGGTCTCACTGTTTTCCTTTTTTTTGAAAGCTCTGAGAACCTAGCACATCACCAGCATTCTTTATGTCTTCTTGGATACTGTCAACTGTTTGTGGCCATACCGAGAAGCTCAGTGTCCCTCAGCTCTGGCTCAAGCCCTCTCCAAAATCAGATGTAAATGCTGAATAAAAGTTTCATCGACATGCCTAACAGCTCATGCTTACAGAACAGCAGTGCCAGGAAAAAAAAGTCCAAATACAGTGAGCAAAGACACAACAATGATTTCTGAAGTCATTCCCAAAGCTAATCAGCAGTGCCAGCCCTTTGTCACTACAGGCCTTTGTCACTACTGCAGGTGATGGAAATGCAGCTCAAGATGCACTTAGTGAAAGACTGTTCATTTACTTTTTAAAACCAGGAATGGGCTGATCCAGCAATTCAGTTTTCAGTGATTTTAGTAGCAATGGGATCAAGTGCAGAAGATAACCCTGGGAGAGATGACGATGTGGACTGAAACAAGCTGAGCCTTTTGGGATGGTGAGCTTCTTGGGAACGATATCCAATATTCTTCCCTGGTGATATAACTGTGAAGCAACTCCATCTGGCAACCCATACCCCTTACACCACTGAAATACTTATGCCCCAATATCCTGTGTGACCAAGCCCTGAGTTGCACCTGGTCACATTGCATTTGTTCCCCAGAGAATTTTAGAGAGAGATGCAGTTCCTGCCAGGAGCTTTTCAGGGTATCACAAACCATGTGCCAACTTCTTACTCATAGTCAGTGTCACAATATGAAAACATTATCAAGGTCTTGCAGTGCAAGCCATTAACACTCTGAAGTCACTGAAGGTGACACTTGTACTTCTGCTGTAGGTACCAGCTCTGCAGAGCATTACTCCCAGGGTAAGCAGGAAGACAATTGAGTAGGAGCCAGGATTTCCAGGCCTCTTGTGAAGAAGCCTCCTCGTGTGTGTAAAAATACAGGCCAGTTACACGAGCTTAGAAGTGAACATTGAGCAAAGGAGGCTGAGGCCACACCAAGAGATAGGAAACCCCACTAGAAGAACTCTGCTGAAGTTCCAAAGGCCATGGAACAGGCCACGAAAGATGCTCAACTGTTTGCATGACCAAAAGGTCAATCACACAAAGTATATGCCCTCAGTAAACTTTTTAGAAGTGGACTTTTTGAAAAAGGAAGCAAATTGTCTCTCTCTCTTCTCCTTAGATGTCGTTTCCTCCAAACCAGTATGAACACAGCATGGCCAAAGCTTCTAATTCTCCGACAAAGAGCCATGGTGGGTCAGCAGGGACATAAGAATACTTAAGTCCCTCTGCTACAGAAAAGCAGGCTAGTAAACTGTTCTCAAACTGGACAAACTTGGTGCGGTTTGTTTGGGGTTTTTTAGGTTAAGTGGGGTTAATGCTTGGATGAGAAGCACATTCCAGTGTGATTTCACCACTGAAATGCAGCCATCTCTGGGGTGGAGTCCTGCAGCTGCTGGTGGTGCACATGCATTTTGCTCAATACATCCAAAGAACAACTGAGGATACATCACTCTTTGGGTAGGATGCTGACTTGAGCATTCTTGTTCTTGCTGTGTGTGCCAAGGAAAGTAAAGGACTTTTGCCTTCCTTGAGAACCTCTGTATTTTTTGGCTGTATTGATGTCAAGGGGGAAAGAGAAGACATCTCCCTCATCAGAAAGGCAGAAGGCTGATGGTGCCAGCACAGGGAGACATCTCTGCAGCAACAACCTGCCCTCCCACTCCTGGCCTTCACATCTACACCTCTTCCCCAAGGACCCTGCTGCAGCACCTTGCTGGCTGCCGACCTGAGAGAGCCTGAGTGCAGAGCAGGGAGCTCTGAGGAACACCAACATGTGCTGATATTCACCTGGCAGTCAAGAGCGGTGCCTCGTCCCTTCACATCCCACAGGCGATGGCTGAGCAGCTGAGAGCTGTGCAGGGCTATTGAACACACAAAGCAAGATGCCACCCATTAATTGCTCACACTTTTCCCCCAACCTCCCCTCTCCTCATGCCTTGCCAGCTCACTTCATCCTTCCTCAGAGCTGGCTGAAGCTACTTCATATCCCGCTGGCTTTGTTCCAGCTGTCTTGACACAGCACAGTTTCTCCAATTCCTAATCATGCATTTCCTGGCATGATCCCCATTGGAAAGCCCAAGTTCTGATAACACTTGATGACCTTTCCTTTATTATTTCCCACAGCGCTCTTCGGTCCCCGATAGGTTCTAAAACTGGGATTCGCCTTCCTGGAAAGCCAGACACTGGGGGTGAATGACTCAAGACCTTGGCATGTGGCTTCAGCAGCACAGGACACAAAAGCAGTACCTCCCCCCTCACACAGTGGATCCAACAGTAGGAAGTATTATTTTTCAGGGCTGTGCTCCGTGATTTCCTAGAAAAGCAACAAAAATGCCACATGTGTTTGTGTTTCCATGTGAATTCAGCACAAGGAAATCCACACAGGCCACATGTGGTTTAGAAATTGTAGGTGTTGGGAGCCTCGTGTCTGCATAATGTCCTGCCCTTGGTATGCAGTAAACATTCCACATCTTTAGGGGAAACTCCCACATAGGCAGGGGAAGGAGGGGCTTTAAAACCCCAGACCCGAACTTCAGCACAAAGGCACGAGCGGACAATAAATTTTCCATCTGCGAAGGAAGCGTCCAATTTCACCCGCTGACTTTGATACGCTGCTTTAAGAAGGAGATTGTGCAAGAGCAATCACAGAGGGACCAAAAAAACCCTGCTCGGCCACATTTAAACGCTGAAGAGAGAAAGATGCCTGAGAGTTAAGGGTTTGCCAACCACCAGGTCACACTGCACAAGTCGATGGGGCCAGATTTCTACCCAGCTTTACAGCTCACAATCAGAGCCTTGTTCAGAAAGAAAAATCAGCTCTTATCTCACTACCAAAAAAGTCGATATAGCAGAGCACTCAGCTCGGAGCAAGACTCTGAGCAGTTGCTAAATCGTATCCTCCATGTCAAAAGAAACTTGACTCTGGATAAATGCAGAGTACTGACTCTGGGACAAATTTCTGCCTGTCACATGGGGCCATAAGTGTGTCTTTGTCCCTCTGACAGCCCCCTCTGACACAAGGATATATATACCAACACTGTTTTATTTTTCCTCACTTTAAGAAAACATATTATTTTAAAAAAATAGTGATAATAAAATCTGGTTCTAAATGCAGAATAATTCAATCTAAAAGACAATGGACACGAAAAGTATTTGAACTGAAGCAAGAATGTGTCTACTGAATCAAGCCAAATGTTCCCTTAGATTTTCTGCTGAAGAAAAACTCAGATTTTGATTCAAGAATGAATCAAGATTGAAAATCTAACATTCATAGAATCATTAAAGCTTGGAAAAGACTTCCAAGATCATTGAGCCACCATTCAACACACCTCTGAAGGGGGCGGCGTGTGGGGAACCATTGTTTGAGGAATGATTAAAAAAAAAATAAAAGCCATGAGGTCATTTATATTGATTCCAGGTTGAACTTTGTAGATTAATTATGGAGGAAAAAATAGGTACTGACAGCTCAATGTTGACTTTTAAGCTGGTTATTAGAACAAAGCAGGCCGAGCGTGATCTTTAGAGGAAATAGCTTCTGATAGGGTGCTGGTGCTATGTTTCTTAGGTAACTGGACTCTGGCCAAACCATCTGGCTCTTCTGCATTTCATTCTAACAAAGAGGACTTCACAAAGCCTGGAAGAAAATCCTGGGCACAAGAGATGTAAGAATCATGCTCAGAAATGCGCCGTTCAAGGAGATATTTGATACATTTCAGAAGGATTTAGAGGAAAGAAGGTAAAAAAAATAAAAACAAGACTTGAAAAAAGAGCTTGTACCTGAGAAAAAAAAGAAGTACAGTACCTGCATTGTGGGGGTTTGTATTATTTGATCCTCTGTAGGAAACCAGAATCTTACTATTGAAAGAGAGAGCCTCTGTCTCCTGGGGCAGAAGGGAACAGCAGTCTCAGGATCACGGTTCCCTAAACAGACCTTGGATCAGTTTGGAAGACCAGCTACAGAACGTATCTTGCCTGCCTTCTTTCCACCAAAACTCAGAGAGCACCATCCAAACCTGAACACAATGATGGTTTCCTCTGATGTAGACACCCGAGCAAAACAACCTCAACCCAAATCACAGCCTGCTCATCTCCAGCCTGTTCAGCACCAGGGAGAAAGACACATCTTCCTCAAAGTCCCCTTAATCCACTGCCTTTCTCGGTAGCTAAAACAAATTTAGATTCACAGAGATGTCCATTGTGGAGAACAAGAATATAACTGTGTCCTCATCTACTCATTTGGAGCAGTTCATGCAGACTCCAAGTCTTATATGACAAACCTGTGTTGAGCTGACAACCACAGAAAAATTGGCAGGGAAAAGGGGATAATTAGGACTCTCAGCAGATGCTCCTAATCTGCTCTCCAAGGCAGATGGGGGCTTATTGACAAATTCCTTGCGTTCATTTGGGTGTCAGAGGAGTTTCTCCCTATTTCAGGCCTGCCAAGAGCTTTGTCACGTCCTGCACAGTGAAGTTACACCATGTCCCTCGTCTTCATCAGCCAGGCATAAGATCAAACAACAACAGGACACAGCAGAGAGAGACTGACCTTTGCCAGCTCTGGGACATCCCGTGATATCTCATTTCTCTGTCAAGGCTCATCTGTTTTCATTCAGGTTCCCATCCGCACTGCATTTGTGGCAGATGTTCCCATGCAGACGACAGCCCTGGATAGTTGAAGTGACCTGTGACAGTCCTTGTGCAAGGTGAGAGGGTCTGCTCCACACAGGACAGGCAAGAGCTGGCAGGACAAGGTCAGGCTGTTCCAAAGGAGCCCCAGGTTTGTCCTGCAGGTGAAGGAGGAGAGCCTCTCTGGGCAGCAGTCCAGGAGGGTTAGAGATCTCCCAGCTGTGAGCTGTGCATATGTGTGTGCAAATTTAAACAATTATAACGATTTAAACAATTATTTACTATGAAATAGCACCTTCTGTGCCTGATAGTTATTGTTGGAGCTTTTGGCTTGCATCGTCCCAGGAATCTTTTATTGAACTGTGGACTTGGAGTGTCAATCCAATGGTTCAAGTTGAGTGAACAGCCCTGACCCCACCATCAAGCTTCCCTTCGCTTTTTCTGCTCCTCCAGGCTCCCAGCAACACCAGGGATGACCCTCTGCTCCCAGCACCTCAGGCAGTTTGACAGATGGCCCTGCCAGCACCCAGCACCCTCTGCGTGAGCAGGAATGGCAAACTGCTGAAACCAAGGGAACGTGAGGTCGACAGAGCTCGTCATTAGAGCTAAAGCCAAGGAGCGCTTATCCATGAGGCTGTGCTCCTCCAGAGCCTCAGGCAGCTCCCTCCCAGCACTGCCCAGGTAGGGCCACACAAACACACCCCACCTCTCCTCTTTCCCACATCCCAGCTCCTCACTTGGTTGATTTCAATCTCAGCAAAACTATGCCTTTGCTGCTCACTTTCATCGTTAACTCTGCAAGGATCTGCAAGGAACTGAATTTCTTCCACCTCACCTGGAGTGAGGGTCAAAATCCAAAGGCAAAACTTTCTGCCTTATGCAGAAGCTTTCTCTCTGCATGAGTGGTCTCAAAGGTGCTGGCAGTAAATGAATCGACTTTTCATTTTGCACTTCTTCAGCTTTGGCTGCCCTAAAACTACTTTTTCCCTCAAGTGAAAAGGTGCATAAACATCAAAAATCTTTGGTCTTAATATAAATGGAGAAAGATGGACAGAGTGAGCCATTCTAAAGGGTCACTGGTGCCAAAAGGAGCTGGTTCCCTCTCTCATGTTCCCACATTTATCCTCTTTGCCACAGCTCTGGTCCTCAGCAGAGCCTGCACTGAACCAACTCCCCAAATACAGCAAACCTGCTTCTGGCAGGTTACCAGGGTGCACCTTCCCAGCACAATGTCTGCCAAGCACCAGGACCTGTGCCAGGGAGGAGATGGGAAGGCACAGCTGGGAGCAGGGAGAGGATGTAACAGTTCACTGCTGCCAGGAAGAAGAAATCTGCTGCGGCATCTAAAATTCACCCTCGCGACTCTGGCTACCAAGGTGTGACTGAAACAGAGCAGAAGACAGTGAACAGAGCTGGAACCCATTCACCTCCTGACTACAGAAATTCTGCTCCCACTTGAAGCCTCACTTTGCTCCCCCTCACCAAATATTTCTGAGAAACAGGGTGGGAAACTTCATTTCATATTTTCCATCCTATCTCCCCTCCCTCTGCTAACAATCTGATTGGAGAAATTTCTAAAGCACCCAAGAAATGAATTTGCCTGATTTCTAATGGGAAAGAGGTATCAAAAGCCCCTTTGGCTGCATCACCACAACAGCCCATATATGCAGCCTGCCATAAAGAAATAACAGCTATTTACTGAGTGATATCAAGATTAGTTTAATGCTATAAATACTTCCAAACATTGTTGAAACATGAACTAATCCACTCTCACAGCAGCTCCTTGTGGCAAATAAAGACCATTCTTTCTGTGTGGAAAGCAGTTTAGAGCAGAGATTTCTCTATATGTGCAGCAGCATCTCCTGGTATTGGCTCTGAAATTGCCAGTGCTATCAGTGACCCCCTTAAGGGACGGACCAGGTTCTGGTGTGAGGGCTGATAGAAACACAAACCTCCACTGGATACTCTTTAAGAGGAGGATGGAGACCTCCTCACGCAGATGTAGATAGTTACCTTCCACGGAGAGGAAACAGCTACTTAATCACAGTCAATTATTCTGAAGTAAGCATAATTTTGTTCTTTTTCGCTGGATGGCTCAGATTAAAAGATGAGAGGGACCAACAACAGAAAACAGGCTCCTGAACTCAGCCAAAATATAGGATACAGTGGTTGATGGTAAAAAATTGCTTTGCACAGACATTTCAGACCCTCACAATTATTTTGGCCTATGATGGTTCAACCACCCTCAAACCACCATGGTTGAAAGGGATAGGTAAAAATACCAGTGTAATGCATCTTCACTCATGTATCCTTAGATTTTAGAAAACAACTACCTATAGAAACAGCCTACTCTGTATCTGGAAAGATAGAAAAAAATGTCATATAACTGTTCCACCCAACCAGAAATTGTTATATCTGAAAAAATACATAAAGTGACACATAAAGCTCAAAAGGCAAAGCATCCTGCAGCTGTAAATTGGCTGGGATCAGCTTCTCCCTTTCCAGCTGGCTGTCACATCTGACCCTGAATCAGCTCAGTTGGTCAGAGCATGGTGCTTACAACCCACCAAGGTGGGTTTGATCCCTGTAAGGGCCTTTCATGTAGGAGTTGGACTCAGCAACCCTTGTGGGTGCCTTCCAACTCAGAATGTTCTGTGAAATCTGACTTCCATGAAATCTCCTGAGCATCCTGGTACCCAAGGGCAGCTGCCTCTTTGCTCTGAAGCAGGACCTGCCATGCATACATCAGCAAACTGTCCTGCTCACTTCTTGGGGGCTCCCCAAAGCCTCTGCTGTGGAGGGCTTGCTCAAGGCAAGAAAGAGAAAAGTGGTGGGAAAGGGGATGAGGAAGCAGTGAAGGGAGCTGCCTGTTAGCAGCACCTCCTGTGGCTGTAGGCAGGCAGAGGACCATTTACTTTGTACCTTCTGTTTGACCTCGGGAATAGGGACCCACAGACCTGGAAAGCTGTCTCCAGACCATCCCAGATACCCCAGGGATTGACCCTGTTCTCTGCAAATGACTCCCGGGGTGTGGTGAGGGGTCTGCCCGCGTGCCAAGGGCAGCTGGTTCTCACCACGGCTGGGGCTGTCAGGAGTCTCCAAACCCCTCACGTGAGGGGCTGCAAACTGAGCAAGGGCCCAGCAAACAGAGCCAGGCTGGAAGAGGCTTGGGGCTGAGGGATACCTGTGGACACCTGGCCTGCAGGGGTGTCTGTTCCTGCCAGCCTTGAGAAGGAAGCCCAAGAAAAACACGCCAGGAAAAACTGCATGAGAAGTAAAATCAGCCCTGGGGACAGCCCCCTGTGAGGGCTGCCACTGCACGACTGGATGAGACAACTTCATTTTCAAACAGAATGGTAAAGGTGAACACTTCTGGGGCACTCTGTCCCTCCTGGGCCTGGTCCTCACACTCCTGCCAGGACATAGCCACCAGGTCCTGGCAGCAGGGCACAGCACTGAACTGTTTCACTTCAGTTCCCTACTTAGAAAGCAGAAAGGGACCCAGCTTCTGTCCCTGGCAGAGATTTGGATAAACCACGCTGAGTTTGTGTTGGGCATCTCAGAATTAAAGCTGGCAAACATGGCTATGCTGCACAGCCCAGGATGAACGTCTGCCTACACATGTCACCCCTCTAATATTTCTCATTTTAGACCCAAATATACTTGGGTGTCTCCTAAGCTGCCACTGTCTCCATTTCCTTGTGAAAATGACAGACTAGAGGTACAACCAACACAGAGATGAGGCTGTACTGAGTGTGGCTCCCATACAGGGTAGAGGAGATTCCCACTGCTGGGAACATCTGTTATTTTGGAGCTGTTACAGGAATGTCTCTAATCCTTTCTGCACTGGTCACATCAGAAGGCAAAGGCAGGAGTTATGCAGAGAGCACTGCTGGGTGGGAAGCACCTTGTCAGTCCAGCTAGGAGGACACTGGTGCTTTTTGCCCTTCTCTCTCTGAAATGGGAATTTGGTGCTAATCCCAGCTGAGTGGCGGCAAAGTCCCTGAGAGAGCCATCTGCCACCCTCCAGCAGGAGCGAGTGACATCCCTGGGATGGGCTCAGCTGCACTGGACAGAGACAGGAAGGGGCCAGTGCAGCTCTGGATCCTCTCTCAGCTGTTCCAGTGAGTTCAGAGCAGTGGAGAGACCACCCCTGAGTGGACACTGGTCTGCCTTTGTCCAGTTCAGGGGTCACACTGGGAGCCCCCGCACTGAACTGTCCCCACAACCTGCGGTGGATGTGCCAGCAAGGACAGATATGCACAGAAATCTCCTATTTTAAACAAACCCATAATTGAAGAAACGCACTGAAATATTTTTGTTAAGCACTGAATGGGCGGAAAAAAAAGCTTTAAAATTCCTATTTTGACATTTTGAAGTAACAAGTCACCAGGGATACTCTGGTGTATCTATAAGAATCTTTGTTTAAATACGGGTTATAAATAGAGTTAAGGTTTTTATTTGAAGTGAGGAAGGGGGGTGGGATCTGCAAGTTCTTGTTTTGCTGCGTGAGGTTTCAAGGTGGGAAATTTTGAGTTCGTATCCAGGTTCAGGAAAAAGAAAGAGAGGAAAAAAGGACAGTAACTCTTAAAATTTTTCCACAGACAAAAGCCACTATCCCTGAGCATCTCTACTCATCTCCTCCACTGCTTACATTTCCCCATCAAAACCATCATGTATCAAGCAAGGTTACATCCACAGTCAGCTAATTAAGGTTACAGAGGCCTGGGCTTAAGAAGAGAAAGAAAACCACACTGAAGGTTGCAAGCAATGAAACCCCAGTGAGAAGAGAGTCTGGAAAATCCAACCTCGCCCCGGCCAAGTGCTTTCCCCCTGTGAAATGTTTCTGGAGCAGCCGAGGCAGTAAACAGCACACGGAGCTGATGTGCTCCATATGACAGAAACCTGTGAGGAGAAAACCCTCCCAGCCCCTGCACGGACACAGGAGCTGGGAAGAGGGGCAGCGTTTGCCACTGGCTGTAGTCAGGCCAGTTTCTGGTCCTGTCATTGCCCACTTTGCTGAGAGGAGATGCTGATCTTCTGTATCACAGAGGGCAAAGAAAGCCAGGCTGAGGTCCATGGCACCACATAGGGATGATGGCCAAAGGCCACCAGGGATGACAAGGTCTCCACAGCACACCCAGGGAGGCTCACCAACCTTTTGTCTGCCACCAGCTTTATTCTCAAGCAAAACACCCTTCCCACAGAGCCTACTGCAACTTGCCTGGTGGATTTTGGACCAGGTTGGTCTAAAAGGATCATTGTGGCAGGAACAGAGGCAAGAAATCAGGTATCAGTTTGGGGGATGGGGCAACAGCTAACACAGGACTCCAGGCAGGTATGTCTGCTCCAAACACAGAGCCACCAGTCTCACACCAGAGTGTTCTGAAATCAAAGCCCATCTGTCTGCAGAAAGTACTGTGTTATCTGTGAGGAGCTGAACTGCAGAGCTCAGTGATGCTCCTGGGGGAGAGCTGAGGGATGCAGCTTTGGCATTTATCTTGTCACTTCCATGTGGCAATTATAAATCCAGTTGGTTGGATTTACATATGCCAGCTGGCTCTCTGGAGGTGAAGGGGTGGGATCTTGTCAGGATTATCAGCTGGGAACACAGATTTAGGTCCAGAGGAGCAAGTGAGCGCTGGGCTGTGCTGCCTCCAGCCTTGGAGCAGTTTTAGGCAGTTTTAGGCCCCTAAAAGCAGCAGGAAGTGTCAAAGTCCGGCCCAGTGGAGAAGGCAAACATTTGAGCAAAGCAATCCCAGGAATTGAGGCAATAGGACGGCACGGCTGGTATTAGAGCAGGGCAGGAAACAATGTGATCATCCAAGGAGAATGTGGTATTTTGCAATGTTTTCTTGTCCAAGATCAGTGCAAAAAGTCTTAGTAAGAGGTTTTGGCAAACCAAGTTTAAGAAAAAAAAAATGAAACCCCTCAAGATATTATTTAAAGCGTTCAATCTGTACAGGCCTCCCTCCCTAGTTTGCTCTTAAATTTAAAGGGCAGAAGAGCCATTTTAACTCACAATTTATCAGTTTTCTCAGTGTTAAACAGTACAAACCAAAAAGACAAACCAGTCCTGACTCCCACAAGCATGTCCCCACCCAGTGCCCAGGGTATCACCTGCATCCTTTAGTATCTGGCTCTTCCTGGCCATGGACACACTTCTGCACCCACCTAGGGGCAGAGTCCCTCCTTTCTTTCCCTCCACACTGCTCAGCCACAGGAATAACAAATTAGACAACTCCTTAACTTAAAAACAAGCAGGAACCATGGGCTTTCTGCTAAAACTAAGCCAGGCAAGCAAGATCTGTAGCACAGCTGGAAATTAGTCCATGGCTGTACATCTGCAGATTTACTGTTGCACCCTAATCCAGAGCCCCCCAGCTATTGTGATTTAAATGCCCATGGGACCAGCCAAGGAATGTAATAAATGCATGACAAAAAAACCAAAATACAGTATCTGGAACAGAAAGGCCTCATAATAAAAGCTGAAACAAGGGTGTTGAGTTTTCCCCTCTACATAGAGCAGAGCCCACACCTCCCCACCTCTGTTCCAGGAATTAAAACATGGAGCTACGCCAACACCTTTGCACACAAGGGGCAGTGGTGCCCTCAACACCAATTCAAACCTTTGTCAGGCATAAACTCCAGGGTCTGGTGATGCAAGACCCCCACAGTGTTGTTAACTCCATCGTTTCGGGGACAGAGCACCTATTTCCATAGGCTGGAACTGGCAAAACAACGAGGAGTGAACAACAGGGATTGAACAACGCGGATTCACCGTGGAGAGGGGTTTATACCTCGGCTGGCAGGAGGGGCCAGGGCAGGGACTGGTGTGCCAAGCCTGGGAGATCCCTCAGGGCCCAATGTGGGCTGGCCGCCCGTGCAGCACCGAGCGATGACTGTGACAGCGCTGCCATGGCGAGGTGCAGCAGGGACAGCTGCTCAGGGGAGGCAAGTGAGGGTGGGGGGACCAAGGCAGGGGCTCAGGAAAGAGGTAATTCTGAACAGTCAGACCAGACAACTTAAGGAAAGCGTTTTCAAGAGAGGCACTCCCAAACACCCTTTGTTAAGGGGAGAAAAGAAGACGAACGCAGTTGAATCCTGTGCAGCAATAAAGCCCTCGGTGGCTGGCTAGCCCGTTAGTGCAGACAGCCAGACTGACACCACAGCAGAGACAGCCTGAAACCAAGGAGGGCTCTCACTGTGCGGGGAACCAACTCTGCACGCAGCCAATACTCGTGCTCTCCATTCAAGCCCCAGGGCCTGGGCTCTTACCACAGCGACTTCTCTAGAAAGAAAACAAATTTCTCTGCTTCGCAGCCACAGAGACAGAACTCAAACCTATTCACCCTAAAGATTAGTCACAGTAAGAAAATTAGATTAAAAGCTGTTGGCTGCTGAGGGCCCCGGCTCAGGGCTGCTGGGTCCCTGTGAGCTGCAGCAGCTGGAACAGGAATAGGAAAGCACATTGACCCCAAAAATGCATTTGCTCTTTCTTGCACATAGCCAGAACCTGCAAAATGAGCACAAAGCTGCAAAATGGCTGTTCTTATCCCAGTCCTGCTCCAGCAGACCTGCAAGCAGGCAGAAAGACGCACTGGGAACAGAGTGAGAAGGGGTACAGGTGCTTCAAAGGCAATGAAAACCCGCTGCAGCAAAAATCCAGCCGGCACCAAAGCACGGTGCTGGAGCAGGCTGCTGACATTCCGTCCACAAGCCATGCTGCCAGGGCAGCCTTTTCCAAATGAGATTTCCACCCTATTCATTTAGATAACACAGCCCTTACCCTAGGGAAGAAGGGGGAAAATGAAAAAACGCAGGAAGATCAAAGCCCTGCAAGTCCATAATATTTTATTAGTTCCTTCCATCTGTCACACACCAATGACTCCTCGTGAAATAAGCCCCCTCTTGAGAACTGCTACCTTTTCCTTGCCGGCTCCGGCTCGGGAGCAGCCGCTATTGTGCTCCTTTATTGGTATTTGTTCCGTCTGAACGAGCTCCGGCTCCTCATTCACAAACCAGCCTCTGCTCCTTGAATCGGAGGGCGAGGGAGGGGGGAGGGATGGAGGAGGATCTTGCTGCGTCTCTGTTATCTCCTTCACGCTCCGCTCGGTGCCTTCTGCATCAATGGAGACCTCGGGAATCCTCGGGCTTTGTTCTCTCCTGCACGCAGGGGCTCCTCCTGCTAAAGTAGCAGGCAGCAGCAATAACCCTGAGCGCACACAATCATACAAATCCATCTGCCGGGGCGAGGGGAAGATGCAACACGCTGCTTTTGGAGAAAGGAAAGCGCTTTGGGGGAGCAGGGAAGAGGAGGGGAAAGAGCCAGATTTCCTGAACACCTCTGAATAAGGCGGAGCTGAGGCAAAGTTTTATAATGGAGAAAACTGCCTCGGTCTGCTATTACCAGGATGCAAATGGAGGAATTTGAAAAGCTGATTGCAGTGGATAAACTCTATGAGATGCTGTGCTATGGAAATGGAAAGGCTCCCCCACCCATCCGTGGCCCTTCCCACCCCAAAGGCACTGCAAGCAAGCATTGTCCTGCTTCCTCCAGAGCTGTGAGGCTCTTTCACAAATGTAGGATGGGGATGGACTTCAGTTGCCCTGACTTTCACCATCAATTAATGATGCCCTAAGTGGAAGCATCTCAAAATGTTCAAGCTCCCAGGTCCCACTCAATGGAACCAACTCAACCATTCAAAATTGCCCTCAACTCCTGGTTTTAGGAGGGTTTGACCTTGTTTCACTGAAATCAAGCCCCTTGACTGAACACAGGCTCGAGCAAATCGAGAAGCTTTTGTATGGAAGCCCTCGGGACACCAGACCCAAGCAGGGCAGCGTGCCCTGGGCACACACCCCATAGTTACACGGGTGGGTGGGTGCAGACACGTGCTTCCATCTGTGCTCCTCATCCGTGGCTCTTTCGGCAGAGCTGCAGCTCCTGGGTGAGTGATAACCCTGCTCTGTTCTTCATTAGGGCCTTTGTTAATGCGCTGCTGGTGACTTCGCATGGCCGGTGCCCGCTGTGCTCAGCACCACGCTGGGGAACGGCTGGCTCCGAGAGGAAACTGCTCCTGCTCCTTCGCCCCGGAGAAAGCTGCCTGCACGCATCAGCTGCTGCTTTCCTCTGACCCACGCCTCCCTCTCACCCCGCTCCATCTGTCTCTGTAATTCGGGGCTTGCATTTCATCCAGCCTGGCATTGCCTTGGCCAGCCGCTGCAGATGTTCGGATGTGGATATTTGGCTGGTGTGAGATTCTTGTGGCAGAGCAGCTGGAGTAGCTGCCCCTGCCTTTCCCAGACCTCTTTCTCTAGGGCCCCAGAAGCATCTTTTCCTGGTCCCATGGTGAGCCAAGAGCACATGGAGCTTACAAAAGACCTTAAGGTCATATCACCTGCTTCAGAAATTCTTGCTCACGGTGCCCTGGGCCCAGGTTGCACATGGCAGAGCAGAACCCCTTTTTTTTCAAGGGCTTATGCACAGAACCAGAGTAGCTGGGTGACCTCTATGCTCTGCCTGAGAGACACAGTGTGAGATACAACATGCTGGAATTACTGCACACGATCTCCACCTCCAAAACAAAAGGGAAGACCTAATAATGGATTATGGGAAAGACAAACATTGTCTTTTCTGATCCCAAGGGTATGTTTCCCCTTGTTTAATAGGGCACTAAACCCAAAGCATATCCCTGGATGTGCTTCCTTTCTTGGGGGGTATTTCGCTCAGACTAGTGCCACCTGGGCATTCCTAAGGGGATATGGTTAGGACTGGGGCCCCTGCCACTCTCCCCTTCCTGCCACCTTAGCATCTGAATAGAAAGAAGCCATTCCACTTTTTCACACCGAAGGCCCTGGCAGCCAAGCAATTCAAGCAAAGGAGGATTTTTAAACCAGTGCTTCACTGAAGTCTCTCTTCCTAAAGCTTTGCTCCTGAAACCACTCTGCGATTTTTTATAATTTTTCCTGAAATTTCTGGATTTCAGGAATCAGCATATCCGGAGTTTGCGGCGCATCCTTTCCTTCAGCAGAAAACAAGCAGGCAAACTCCAGCGAGTACTCTGTGTGTCCTGCGGATCTCAGAGCAACATTTTAAGCCATGAAGCAGTTCATAAAAAGACTTTTAAGCCTTCTCTGGCCTACAGTGCCCCAACTGCAGTCTGGTCTCGGAAGAATAGCTGGCTGGCCTAAACATCAGAGTGGATTATTGTCCTGAGGGGCGAAGTCGGAGATGAGGCTGCTGCGCGTCATTAAACAAACAGATGGAGAGACAGCCCCAGAGGCTCCGACGGAGCTCGATGCTTTCTGGCTCTGAATGTGCTTGTTCCAGGGGCAGGAGAGGCTCCGGAGCACTCTGTGAAAGGAAGAGATGTGGCCATGGGCTGCGGCCTCAGAGACTCAAGCTCACTGATGGTGGAGAACAGAGGAGAGAAGGGGACAGAGGCCTTTTCCTTTCCATCAGAAGCAAGCATGTCACAGGGCTCTGCTAGGAGTTCAGGGGGAATCCAAACTGCCCAGAATGTGCTCGCAGGTGCTTTGCTGAAAGGTCCACAAGGAACACCCTCAGGTACTCAGACTCAGCCACCATTTCTGGTACTGGGAGCTGCAGCTCTCCGGGGATGCATTTCTTAGCATTTTGCTTTGTAGGTCTCTAACATTTTAAAGACAGAGTTTTAGAAGAGAGAAATGTAAGCTATAGATGTATTTGTAGGCATGTCCTCATTTCTCATTAGAGTTCACCTCTATTTTCATAAATATATAAGCCAACAGTGCAGTTCTTCCCAAAGAGGGGACTGCTTTCACTTGGCACCAACCTGCTGCAGCTCCATCACCATCAGGACATGGAATGGCTTGGTGCAGCATGGCTGGACATCCAGGCCCTTCCCAAGCCAGCACATTCCTGAGCTGCCACAACACACTGCTGTGCTTCCTGCCCCTTATCCCCATCCCTCCTCCCACCATACACTTGTTGGACAGCAAGGGCTCCAGCCACACAATGCACAGAAACCAATTTCCCTGCCCAGTTAGCAGCAGCTCTCCAGCACATCCCCAGCACAGGCAGCAAGACGAAGCAGGACCACCTTCTCTGCACAAGGGCCTTCCCTTTCCTGAGGGAAGTGGAGGAAGGAAGATGCTAGAAACCAGGCCATCCTGAAAAAAGCAATCATAAGAGCAAGCCTGCTAAGGAGGATGAAGCACGTTCCTTCTAAACGTTTTCCTGCAGCTGCCTTGTAGTTTGTATGTTTTTATGCCACCCAAAGGTACAAATCCAACAAGAAAGAATGAGGCAGGTTCCTCTGAACACTCACATCTATCAATATTATCAACCAGGCAGTCAGCCCTGCTGTGAGCAGGGAACTGGACTGAAAGACCTCCAGAAATCACTTCTCACCTCCATAATTTTCTATTTCTATGAGATTCCAGAATTAAAGCCAAGACGAAAATATAAAAACAGTCCCCCACAGGTTTTGTTTCACTTCTGAATACAATCACTAGTTAAGACCTTTCTGTAAGTTCTCCTGGGCTTCCTGTTTTGTCCCTCAGTGTTCAATCCCAGAGGATTCAAAGGAAGTCTGGCATGGTCTTCCAGACAAACCAGGCTCTTGAAAGAGGATGAATAACTTGATTTACCACAAATCCTGTTCCATCTGCAGAGAAGTGGAAGCCACCATCCTTCACTGAAACAACTCACGGCCAGACCTTGTTTCTGATATATCTGGGAGCCTGTTCAGGTCAGGACTTTGGGAGGATCCTGCAGGTATAAAAGCAGCCACCTGACAGCCCAGAGAAATGGAACTGAGCAAAGTTTCCTTCCAATCTTTTATTCAACATGAGTAAGTGCATGACCTCCACTCCCAGAGAAATCTCATGACTGCACTCTGAAAAAGCCCTTGCTTCAATAGATGCTGCAATTTTAGAAACAGAGGAACAGTTCAGTGCTCTGGAGGCCTCCAGATGGGGATGATGCAGTCTGTAACCTGCCAGAGAGACATTTTTTAATGGATGCATCCTGTTTACCTGGGGGAGAATGATCTCATCCACCTACCCACTCCTTAGCAGCTTTTGTCATGGTTAGAAACCAAGAGGTATCTCTGGGATGGCAGGAACTTCTCACAGAGTTGTTCTGGCTGAATTTGTGCTAAGCTGGTATTAATATCAGTTCCTTTATCTCCATTTCTGAAAAAGGCTCCAAGCATTAACAGCTTCAGTAATGATTCATGGGTTTAAATTCCTAAACCTTTTGAGAACAGGAAATTAAAGCCAAGATGAACAATACACACAGATTAAATATATTTAGCTGCTGTGTTTCTTGTTGAGAAACTCAGAGAACTGTTTAGTGGTGCTTTTCATGTGGCTGCTCCATGTGGAATCGATGGCAGCTTGCGTCTGAAGTCAAAATGGCAAACTAAAGGGGGGGGTGCAGGAAAACATTTTATTGTTTTCCTTGTGCTTTCTGCTCTCCAGCAGAGCTCCTCTGAGCAGGGGCTTTCCTCTGGGCTCCTCAGCACCAGATAAAAACAACTAAAGGAATGGCCCAGATTACAAGGTAGGGCACAAGGCATGAGGGAGGGAATCCTCCCTTCTGTGGGCAAGTTCTTCCAGAAGGAAGACTCTGGGAATGTTTGCACAAGGGGTCACCTTCTTTCCAGGTGGGCACTGGCAGGCAAAAGCTGGTTTCCAGCAGAAGCTGCTCCTTGGGAGAGAACCAGCAAAAGCACACATTTCCTAGCATCTCCCTCCTCTTTTTAGGCTGAGGCATCCTTTTTTGCATTTCATCCATGACTGTGTTGAGTCAGGAATCAAAACCATCCCTCAGAGCCCCAGTTCAGTGCCCTGGCTGCTCAGTCCCTGCTCATCCGCTCTCTCGGGGCCGCTTGTTGACAGCTGTTTCACGGAGCCAAGGATCCCGGCCCTCTGTTTTCCCCTACCTCATTAGCTAAACAAACAATGACACCATATAAAATACCACCCGGCTCGGCTGTCTGGGAGATGCAAATCCATGGAAAACTATCTTGGAGACAATTTTAGAAACAGGCTGTGCCTCTGCCAAGAGCTTGGATCAGCGTGGCAGTGGAGTGCTCCACTCCAGTTCTTGGAGAGCCAGGAGCACACTGAGCTGGGCTGAGCCCACTGTGGGACCACAGAGCACGGTCAGGGAGATACCAGGGAGCTGAGCTACCACACTGCTAAGGCTTTCAATTAAAAAGGCTCTGGGTGACCAAAATATCAGCACCAAGTAATTCTTTGGGAATAAATTTGAGTTACATGTACTACCTCAGGATGAAGTCTTACCAGAAGATGTTATAAGGACATTTAAACACCATAAAGCTGACTGTCTGGATGGAAAACACACTTCCATGTGGCTTTCAGCACCAGATGTTTAAACCTAAGCTGCCACAGAAGACCAAGATTGCAGAAAAACACAGGAAGAAAGGAGCTGATGGTGGCAAGCCAGCAGAAGGACATGTCTGACGTGAGTCAGAGCAGCCCGTTCAACTCATTCAGCTCAGCACTTGTCTCAGACAACAAGCTTGAATCCTTCCAAGAAAAGTCACCCGGGAGCACAAAGTTCAAGAGAAGGTGAGGTGACCCCACAGGCTGCCACAGCCTTGGTGAGCAATGAAGTGGTTTCAAGTGAGGTCAGTCTGGCAGTGCCCATCCTGCTGCAGAGGAGGAGGAGTGTTCTTTAAACCCTTGAGTGGGAGATGTGAGGATCTCAGGGAACAAAGGCCCTTCTCAGTGAACTTCAGGAGAAACAAGAGGTGAACTCCAGACAGGTGAGGACAGTGAGGCTGAGCTTCACCCTGCAGCTGCACTGTCCCTGCTCCCCAGCCCACACAGCCCCAAAATCATGCTGTTCCCCCCCAAAACAAGGTAGCCAGGATTATGTTAAGCAAAGAGTTTTTGTGGAGAAATCTGTTCTGATTCTTCACTGTTGAGCACTTTGTCTTTCAGCTTTGGCTCTGCTTCCAAGAAGCAGCACTCTGACCACAGCTTGGCTCTGGTGCAGCTCTGTGGGACCCAAAACAGGACACCTCTCTGCCCCTGCCCCACAGGTGGGTGAATGGGATGGCTGTGCTCTTCCATCCTAGCTTGAAGAAGCATCAGGTCCTACGAATTTGGTCATTAAAACCCAAATATGCTCAATTTTCAACTATTTTTGAAATGTGTTTTAATAACCTCTCCTCCTTAATAAGTCTTTGCTTGCACAGTGTGACGTTCAACAGGCTTACAGAGAGAGAAAAAAAAAGGCAGCTGAAACCACTCCAGCTCTGACTTCCCTCCATCCCTACAGAGCACCTCAGGAACTGATCCTTCCCCTGCTGTGAACAGTGGGCAGACAAGCAGGATTCCTCTGCAGTCAGGATACCAATATCCAGCCTCACCATTCCAACAAGCTCCTGCCAACCTGAGGGATGTCACCCTGCATCATTGGCACAGTGCTGGTGATGCTGCCGTGCATCCCCACCCCGTGCAGCAGATTCCAGCTGGATCCATGTGGACAAGCACATCCTGCTGCCCTTCACCTCCCAGAGGTTTGCCCCACAAAGCTCAAACACCTCAGCAGAGCTAAAGAGATGCAGTGAAACCCAGCTGCAGAGAACACCAGTCCGCTTTCTGCTCTTGCTGATTCGCTGGAGGAATAATGAGTGGTTTTGGGGGGCAGAAAAATACTAAACAACTAAACCTATGGATGCAGGAGGCTGCATTTCTTCTCTAAATCTTCCAGCCCCTTCTACAACCCAATGACATTGGCTTCTTCTGCAGTTCAGCCACCCAAGGCACCTTCTCCTGTGGTAAAGTGGGTTCCATAAAGCCACAAATTTTAGAAAACCAATGGCAGATGCAAAACAATCACTTTGAAAACAGGAACCAAGAAACCAGTTTCTTCTGGGTGATATTTCCCCCAAGAACCAACACCACTTCTTGAGTAAACCTGTTCCCAAAATTGGATTTGAGCAGTTTGGTCCTTAAAAACAAACAAAAAAACTCCCCAAAAACTAAAATCAAAACTCTTTACAGCATTAGGAAAAAACACCAGAAGACAGCAATATGTCCCATTTAACATTTAGCTCTAGATCCTTGGCCAGCCATGAAGACAGACATTTTGAGGTTTAGAAAGAATTCCTTCATTGTCCATGAAAAACCAGAAACACACCAACCCACTAAAAAGCTGTAGTATTTTCCTTCCAGTGACATGGCAAGGCCAGCTGTGAGGGATGAGTATTTACAGCTGTAAAAGTCCTCAGTGTTTCAGAAAGATTCACTTGGGAGAAGAGAGGAGGGTCAAATTCATCTGCCTCTTCAGCTGGCAACTCAGTGCTTTGTCACTGCCTAAAAACTTCCAGGTTGGTCCCTAAACCTAAGAGTTTCATTCTTTAAGTGTGTTTATTTAGTTTGGTTGGGTTTTTTTGTTTTGTTTTGTTGTTAGTTTCGGGTTTGGGGCGGGAGGTTTGCACTGGAGGTACTGCGTGGTCTCCTCTGTACTTCCAAAGGACACAGAGCACAAACACAGCACTAGAGACACTAAAGACAACTTAATATTCCACATTTTTTTTTCAGATCAGCCATATGGGATTCTCTTGTTCACACTGGAGTTTGTTTCCTCACACCAAAGACAGAAATATCTACTTATGTGCAGAAATACAAATTACATGATGAATTCTCAGGTTCAGGTCCTGCAGCCACTTCCACAGGGGTTGACTTTGCATGTGTGTACATGAGTCCTCCAATTCAGCCCACCTGCACACTTCCTCACTTTTCTGAAGTTTCAGCATCCCTCTGACCCTTCATGGGCAGGAAAGGCAAGAAACAGTTTAGTAAAATTTCATGCTTGCTCCCATCAAATACTAGACCATGCCCCCCCTGCCCCTTTCTGAGCCTTCAGGAGGTGGCCATAGGAAGCTGGCTACTGATGGCCACTCCTGCCAGCACACAGCTCCTTGCCCTGCTCTCCAGCAGCTCCCAGCCCCAGGAAAGCTCTTCTGCTGGGGGATGCCCAACCTGGGTAAGGTCCTTCAGGGACTCAGAGTAATGCACCAGAACAAAACACCCCAGCAGCCTTCTGCTCTACTGAGCAGCCCCAGGCCACCAAAGCAATAAAACATGTCACACCGAGACACTGCTCGAGCCAAAATGCATGTCAGCTAGTTAAAGGCTTGTTCCTCACACTCAGCATCATCCCCTGCAGCTCCTAAGCTCTCCTAAGAGGAGAGTCAGCTGCACTGCAGAGCACCTGCACTGAAGAGCCCTCATTAACACAGCGCTCCTCCCTCTGTCTGGGGTGCTGAGGACCACCTTGTGCCTTCAGTGCCAACGCTGAGACAGCATCTGAAACACCCAAAGAAACAAGAACCCAATCAGAGCCAGATCCTCTGTTTCCCAGTGACTCTGCTCTTGCCCTGAGCATGAGGTAGAGGAATCAGGGAATCTCAGGGAGTTCTGGCAGACCAAAGTCACTTGTGCACCGTTTTCAGGAGCTGAGTATAGTTGAGGAAGCAGCCTCCTCTAGCCACAGCTCTGTACCCATGGCCAAAGTTACAGCAAAGGCATCATTCCCCCGGCTGAGGGACAATTTGGCCCCATGCAGTGCTGCGTGTTTCCTCACGAGCCCACAAACTTGCAGGGGTGAGCACAGAGCAACCCCATCAACTTCCACCTCCTCCTTCATCCCCTTCCAGAATGCTGATGCTGTGAGCTAGTCACAAACAATCTCTTCCTCCTGTCCCCAGGCCACAGCAAGGACTCAGTGCACAACCATTTCCCCTTGGGAACAACCTCGGCCAGTATTTCCCTCTGCCAGGAGTGCCCTGGATGTTCCCAAGCCCCTTGGAGGCACCTTGCCAAATTTCCCCTGGCCCTGCTGATTACTCAGCCTCTGTCTCTCTCAGAGTTAACTCCAACTGCACATCCCTGGACTCCTTTGCCTTAATAAGCAACACCCAGCACCAGCCCCCCTGCCCCAGCAGAAGAGTGTGGAATATGCCCATGGAGCTGAAGTTAGAGCAAGGCTTTGCTAGAAAAAGGTAATGGTCCAAGTGGTGTTGAGGCAGAGACTGCCTTTGGCAAGGTTAATTTCCTCAAAGCCTGACCCAACCCAACTGTCTGGTCAGAACAAGGTCAATCGCCAGAATCTTGGATAAAGATGATTTTCAGTTGAAAAACTGGAAACCAGTTGAGTGCCCTTGAACAAAACCTGCATTTTTGTTCTTTAAAGGTACATTTAAATTGTTGGCTTTTGACAGTTTTCTAGGAAAAAATGCCATTGAAATGAGGGCTGTGTTCTGATGGCCTCTATTATTTTTGCAATGCTCTTCACCTGAAATTCAGCCTTGAGGGTTTCTTTGCTTAAAAAAAAAAAAAAAAAAAAAGGCAATCAAAAACCCAGAACTCTCCAAATTCTTCAGAAAAGAGAAAACACAGCTGTTAACCCTCTTTTAAGAGGTACCTTTTGCACCCAGAAGGTTGAAAGCTATGCCAGGACTGGGCATTTATGTGACCCCTGCTGTCCATGAGCAGCCACCAGGAGATTCTGGGGAGACCCTGGCTCCCTCAGAGCAGGATGCTCCTGGCAGGGAGGGGCAGGGTCACAGGTTGCGGCTCCAGATACTTGCAGCGCCCTTTGACTGCTGATGTAACGTGACCCTGATGGAAAATCAAGGGTCACTCTGGCTAAAGTAGTGGGGGAAAACCCCAGCATTTTGTTCCTGGATGGCACAGTCGAGAGGAGGTTTGACAGCTGCTTATCTCAAACCCAACACTTCAGTTGGTGGGGCCAGCCCTGACTTCCATTCCGCTTTTAACCCCCGCAAACACTTCATGGTCTCCTCCTCCAGTAACAACTCTCTCCTTGATCTCCTCCTCCAGCTACAAGTCACTCCTTGAGTGAGGACAAGGGCTCTTCTCATGGCCTGTGGTTACTCTGGGAGGAGCCTGGCATTCCCTGAGCACCTCTGCATCCACCCCTTGGATAAGCTGTGTGTGCTGGACACACCTCTGCAGTATTGCCTCTTCTCGAGCAATGTTTAAAGTACTTGGACTCACGGGCAGGTTTATCAGAGGGCAGACTAAGGAAGCCATGAGTTGATTCAGGAAAGAGCTGGACTCATACCTCAAGCTTCTCTCTGACCCCAAGTCTTGGCACCACTTCCCATTTCCCTTCAAGTCCTCAGAGGATTAAGTCAATGCAAGGCTGATGAAATCAGTCGGCCAGGTTTCCTCATGGCCCATCTATTGTCTTCTATAGCCCAGCATCAGCTCCTGCAGAAGCAGGGAAACACTTTGAGGGAAGAGATAATTGGTGCAATTTTACCTTTTGCAAATATTTTTCAGGGTCCATACATAAAACACTGAGGCCAACAGAAGCATAAAAACATGGTACATGGTGTCAGCTGGAAGGGAGGGATTTTTGTGCACTGATTTACTCCCACCCAAGGGAACAGCCATTTCTGGAATCAGGGTTGCCCTGAGTAGACATTTCAAAGCACAAGACAGAGCAGACAGAGCTTTCCCAGCCATGCTTGGTGGCAGAAGAGGTTGTCTCTCCTTTCACCAGCTCCCTGCACCTCCCCTGCCAGGCAGGGACTGTGTGACCTGCAAGGCCATTCAGCACTGGGAAGCAGAGTCTGGGCACATTGCAGAGGATCTCCAACACCCTCATGTGTAAGCTGGGACCCCAGCAAGCAAAAGGATCAGCCAGAGACAACCAGTACTTGAAGAGACAAAAAGTCTAAAATACTACCCGAATTTAGGAACTTCAGATGTGTCCTTGGCTTTGAAGAGTGATGATAATCCAGCAGGATTTGCGTAGAGCCACCGTGAGAGGTGAGAACGGGTTCTAAATACAATCCTACATGACTGAATTTTAAGCACTCCAGTTGGATCTTTTTGGCATTACAGTGACAATCTTGGCATCATCACTCCCACAGTTGTCTGCAATTAACAGTTGCCACATTCAAGCCTCTTTGTGTTCATTAATGTCCAGGTCCTCCCTGACACCCCATCAAGGTGGCAAATGAGGCAGCAGGGCAGATTAAGAGGTGCTCTGCCGTAGGAAGCTCAGTCACTCCTGTCCCATTATCTCTGGCCATCACAATTTTCTCTCTAGTCTGAGTAATGCCTTTTCCTCTTGCTCTGGTTTTCTCTGACAGCACTGTTAGTGCCATCAGAAATAACAGCAGTAGGTCAGACAGCAAGGTCGTTCCGGCACCTTTTTACACCCTGATCGACATGCTGGGTGGGTACCAGCATTTCCCCGTGCTGCAGTTGAAATATTTAGTACCTTCAGACGGAGATTAAAAGTCTAAGTCTACAAAGAAAACCCCAGCAGGGCGAGAGGCTGCCATTCTGATTCACTGTTTACATCAATAAAGAGAAAGAGCAGAACCTGATCCAATATCACATGCAAAGTACAGGAGCAGCTTCAATGCCACAAGAGAACAGTCCAGGGAAATCCCTGCAGAAGTGCATTCCAGATGCAAGATGTTTCAAGGGTGGCTTCCATTCTTGCCCATTACCTAAGGTACTAATGTTAATGTACTTATGCAAAAAGAGATAATATTAATTATTTTTTCACAGTTTTCACCAAATACATGATCTTATATGATGCCACAAAGCTGTGCCTGAAGCCTGCAGATGTGTTTGAACAAACTTCACGTGTGCATGACCACCTCACAGCTTAAAGACCTCAGATCCAACAGCCAATCCCCTGCATCCAGGCTGGAAAAAGGAGAGTCCTACAGAGAGACGATGATACGCATCCTATCCAGTCATTCCTTCCTTCTTTTATTTTATTGGCAAATTAAAATTCTATAATTAAAAACAAGCAGCTGCAGCTCAGAGAGGCCAGTATTCTCTATGGATGAGTCACCCACTTGTGGGGGTTTTTTTGGGATGTGTTTCTGAGGAAATGAAAACATACTGGTGTCTTTCTCTCTGCTTTGTTACAGAACACACTCATTGTTCTCCTGCTTAGATGCTGGTGTGCATCTCTGGATCCCCTCTCTGTCAGGCTACAGGGGCTGCCTGATTTTTGGGATCATGTGCATGGTGGGAGCCCAGAGGAAGTACAGGGGTGTCAAATCACACCTGCCTCTGTCACTGGCATGGCAGAACTGAGAGGGGTGAAAATACCATTGAGACAGGCAGAGACTGAAATGAGTGAGGCAGAGAAATGAATGAAGGCACTGCCCTGCACAAAAAGAGGCCACATGGTGCCATGGCCAAGGGATGACAGCCGAGGGACAGCTGAGTTTTTTTTTTGGGCACACCCAACACTGGGCTTTGCGAGACCGTGAGAAACTGAAATAAGGAAGTCAAGGTGTCCCAGTTCTTCCCCTTTTTTCTCTAGGGTGCTGGGATTTCAGAGCTTTTCCCTGCTGGAAGGAGCTGTCTGCCCTGGAGGTTCTCCTGCACTCTGGCACAGCTTTTGATGTGCATCAGGCTGAGTCCTGGTGTCTCAGAGCTGACTCAGGCTTGGCCTGCTGAGCTTTGCGTGCCGGCCATGAAAGGAGCTGATCCCCCACTGCTGGCAGATGCTGAGCTTTTCTGATGTTCCATATTTTTAAGTGCTTTCGGGACTTCTGCTCCAAAGTGCTTCCCTTTAATTTCCATTTAATTTCCTTAAAATTGTCACTAGAGCTGGTGATATCTCTGACGTGTGTCAAATGCATCCTTTTCTCTGCTGCCTCTTTCTCCCCCACTATGCAGTACATATAAAGATTTAAAAAAAGATTTTCAGCTCAGCACTTCACTACCTCCTCCACACTTTCTTGAGCATTCAGCCTCTTTTTTTTTTTAATTTAAAAACCCTGACATAGTGCACCCAATTGAACACATAATTGTTTCAAGTAGAGTTTCCCCGGAGAATTATATAATCTCAACCTGTCTCCTTTAGGCAGCGTATAATCATGCAATCTACTGGCTCTTTGTTTCTCTTCTTTCTTCTTCCTTTTTGTTTTTTTTTTTTTTTTAACCTCCCCAATACTTGTAATAAGCTTTCCACCTTGTCTAGACATTTCTGACATATGCTGCATTTACCTCATCTCCAGCTGCTGCACCAGGGGGATGCAGCAGTTCCCCTCCTTCCACAACGACACCCTGGATCTCAACACCCCCCACCTGACAAGTCCTTATTCCAGCTGCTCCTCTGCCAGTGCTGTTTCTACCCCTTGTAGAAAGCTGTGTATTTCCAGCTGTGTATTTCATCTCATGGAGAGATTTTTTTCCTAATGCTACAACTGTTACCTGATTAGGGTGAAGGTTCCCTTTTAGTGGGAAAATACTTGCAGTGACCAAAATTGGCCATGTTTGATGAAGGATACTCTTACTGGTAGTTTGAAATACTGCTGCAGCTATCAGTGGGAATTCTGGGGGAACCTCTGGTCAGCTGCTGTTCCCACGGTGCTGCACTGCTTCACACCTTCAAACTACCATTAAGAGTCCTGGCCAGCACGCTAGCACTGGAAAAGCTCCATTTTCCATAGGCAAAAGGCCCTGTCTCCCCAGCCCCAGTTTGAGTAAGTCCAGGCCTTCAGCTCAAGCTAAGACAGAAATTAAGCTTTCTTTGAGTTTGGCAGGAAATTCCTTCCCAGTGCACAGCTTCCACGGGGGCACGGAGAGCAGAAAGCAAAATTATTTGCAACTGTGTATTTGAAACGTGTAAACAAAATTACCTTGGGGTGAGTTCACGTCCCTTCAGATCTTGCTTTCGACAACAATCTAGCAAATATGTTCTCTGGCAGGAATGTTTGCTGAGACAATGGATAACATTTTTCAGCCCTTTGTTCAAAGTAACACTGAAATATGTAGTGGTGAGTATTTACCTCTCCAACCTGATCATCAGATCACCCTCATCACCCTCATCCACTTGGAAAGAATGAACATACCACATGCCTGATGTGTCCAAACATCGAAACTTTGAATCCAAGCAACAGGTCTGAAGATTGCGTTTGCACACCCTGAAAAGTCCCGAGTGCCTGCACCAACAACTTACAGAGCAACTGCAAAGCCCCAGGGCACTCCAGGAAGGTGAAGAAAGGAGGAAATAGCCTGAAACTGATAGGGTTCCATCCAGGTTCCCTCACAGGTAACACGTGCCACATTTACACAGGCACTTGTCGTATTTTTGAACTTTCTCAGGCCAGCTGACCTAAGAGTTCCTGCATTTCCCTCACAACCTGCTTCTTCCTGGCTTTCCGGGCTCTTGTTCCACCAGAAGCAGGTTACCACCAGTGACACTGAGACACATTTAAAGCATCATATCCCATTCCTTCCCAACTTTCTCACATTACCCCAGTCTGACTCGTGTTGATGTTACTCTCTTCGAGCTTTGGGAAGCGATTGCCTGTATTTTGAGGACTCTCATATTCCCAAGAACATAAACAAGATCCATAGGGAACCTCTACAGCTGAACTTCATTCTGGTCCCTGAATGGAAATGAGCCTGTATTTGAGTACCTAGCCTGGGGTGCTGACCAGGCTGCCCTTGCTGCCAGAAACAAAAAGTCCCAATCCCAAGCACTTTCCTGTACCTGGCACCACAGCCCTGGGAGACAAAGGCAGACCCATCCACACTTTACACCCACACAGATCCTCGGCTCCACCTCTCAGCTCTGCCTGATCCCATGAAAAGCACGGGGGTTCCCTTTTCTGGTCCAGTCTAAGGAATAGGGCCACCACATCCCAAAGCCATCAGGTGAGACAGACCTCCTACTGTGTGAAGTTCTGAGCCCCACAATTTAAGAAGAATGTGAAGGTCCTTGAATTCATCCAGGGGAGGGCAACAAAGCTGGTGAAAGGGCTGAAGGAATGTCCTGTCCAGAGCAGCTCAGGACTCCGGGTCTGTCTAGTTTGGAAAAAGGAGGCTGGGGGGCCACCTCATTGCTCCCTGCAGCTTCCACAGGAAACAGAGCAGGAAGTTCTGATCTCCGGTGTATTCAGTGCTAGGACCCGTGGGAATGGTTCAAAGCTGCATCAGCAGAGGTTTAGACTGGACATTGAGCAACATTTCTTTACTGAGAGGTTGGTCAAACACTGAAACAGGATTCCCAGGGGACAGTTAATTCCCCAAGGCTGTCAGCGTTTAAGAGGCACTTGGACAATGCAGGTAACAACACGCTTCAACTTTTGCTCAGCCCTGAATCAGTCAGGCTGTTGGACTGCACAATCACTGTAGGTCCCTTCCAAATGAAACAGTCTATTCTATTTTACCATGTGTTTCCCAATTTAGCCAGCCACTGACACTTGCAACCCATTCCCAAATTTCTATGGTAGCCCCTGCAATATTAGCAACAATCCCAAATATTCCAAATGCATGTGCAAGAAATCTCAAAGAAATGCTTAGTTTCTTTTTCAAACATACGTTTTCTTTCTCAATTTCTCTTTGAATTTCAGAACCTTCAAGGACTGCATTTACCAGGTTGTTTCAGGAACTGCCACGTGCTGCTGAAAAGAGACATTTCCTTGATCCAGGACCTTGGTTTTCAATGAAACTCAGTGTAATGTTGCAACAGACTGCTGTAACCCTGATACATATCTCATTCTCAGCACTTGTACAGAAATGAATCATTCCTAGATAATGATTTGTGGGATTCTGAAGTAACTGTGAGAGAACAGCAGGCTGCACTTCTACGTCTGTCACGCCACTTCCAGGTGACACCAGCAACGTGCTCTGCTCCCCAAAGTGCAGAGCTGAGTACACCAGACAGTCCCAGGAGCCAGGAGAGCTGCCCTCCTGACTTTCCCATTGATTCATTCACCAGTTCCCAAGAAGTCACCGGAAATGATTCATTTTATCCCTCACGGAATGGGCTGTGAGGGTCACTCCTTGAGGGGAGCAGCAGCTCCCTGTGACCTGTGGCTGGGACTCACAACAAACACCATCCCATTATTCCTTGTTGGCTGTGTTGTTCTCATGGCAGGACCACAACACGGACAACAGCCAAGCAAACTTCTGCAATTCCATAAAGTGTGGTAAAGGGAAACTAACTAAAGCCCTTCTCCCCCTTTAGGTGCCGTAGGGAGGTCACAGAGCAGCAAAACAATAGGAATTCCTGCTGCTGATCTTTCTTTTGGTAAACATCAGCTGGAATTTATGTTTAAGGCTGGAGGGTCTCCACTTGCTCCTTACTTTGGTAAAATATCTGTGAGGGAACTTTCACTCCTTCCATCCCAGGAGAAAAGCCACAGGGTTGTATCCTGGTTAATAGGAAAGCTGGGCTTGTACCTCAGTTAGTCCCCAGTGTTACAGCTGCATCCTTCCATGGAGCTCAGCAGGGGCTGTTCTGTGATGGGGGAGTGTGAACTTGGCCATAGCAGGACCCAGAAGCTCTGCAGACTTGAAGCAAGATGTGGGTAAGAGAATCAAGGGAGGCACCAGTCTGGGTGAGGAGAGGACCAAACCCCACATGGTTTAACATGACCTGCCGTGCTATCCATGACCATCATTTGCTGCTACCAGTCCACCTGCAACGGCCAGGGCCTGGCCACGATGCCTGGCACCAGTGCCCTGGGCCACTACTGTGCCTTAGAAAACGGTTTCATTTCCTAACATTGCTCTGCGTGACCGTTCCTTCTCCATTGGCAGCACCAACCCACCAGAACGTTAATGAGAAACTAACGAAGAGAGCCAGGCTAATGCAAAACAGTAATGAAGATTAATCTCTCCCCAGAGACGAGGCTGACAGAGACCTAGTGCACCGCAACGGCGTTTGGAGGGTCAAAAGTGGGTCAATTAAAGCTAATTAATAGCAAGTCTCTCTCTTATTCTTAATTACAGCGCGGTGTAATTTCAAATAAGAAATGGGATTTCAAATAAGCTGCTTGTTCCATTCTAGATGCTGTATTTCTAAACTGGGAGCCACAAGCTGGACAGGAATTTGATGGCATATCTGGGCATAGGTCTCTCAACTAGGAAACAAGCAGAGCCAGGAGTCTGGGCAGGCTGGGCTTGCCCTGGTAGCCACCAGAAGTCTTGGTTTTGGAAGATGCATTGGATGACTTTGTGTAACACAGCACAGGACCTCAGTAGGGTCCTGCCTACCTACTAGGGCAACAAGTGATTCCTAAGCAGAGATTTCAGGTCAGGCTGTGGCTTCTCCTCTACAATAAGCTCCTGGCACCCTCCAACAGCCTTTGGAGCCAGTAATCCTTCAGGAGAACTCCCTGATGCACAGCCTATCACCAAGGGAGGTTAGATTTGTACATGGCTTCCAGGCATGGCCTTAACAACTCTGTCAGATGGTCTCATCAAGGGCTGTCACCTACAGAGACATTATTACTGGACTGGAAAGCTCCTGAACACAGAAGCAGCACCGGCAGACCCTGCAACTCTGGGGAGCCTTGCCATTTGGGAATTTGACTGAGTTCCCAAGCCTGTTTCTTACTTCTGCTGGGACCTTACCTCACTTCAACCCCCTCACCTTGATTCCTGGCCCACCAGAACTGTATGAAGACACTTTGGTGGCAGACAGTGTAGCACCTCAGGTAATTCTCTGTGTGTCTGCACTGCCTCGTGCAACAGCCTTTGCCAGGCCTTCGAGACACGACCACCATACCCACGTGAGGAAGATGCTTCCATTTCTCCTTTGCCTGCCCTGGGCAAACCCTCACAAGAGGGAAAAATAGCCAACAATTCCCCAGGGCCATCCTGTGCTGAGAGGTTGAACTGGAGAAGAAAGCACCAAGCTTGGCTGCTCTAGATGAGCCATAAAGCAGCACTTAGGATTCCTGTCTTGCCTGGCTGGAGCCCAAGTGGAAGCAAATCCTCTGCAGGCAGGGCTGTCCTGCCAGCTCCATGATCTCACAGAGGGAAAACACGCTGGGGCTAAAGAAAAATCAATGACTTTGCACATGTCTTTGCAAGGCTGCATTCAGAGAGGTGACTGGCACTGAAATTGCCCTACTTACCACAAAAAGCAGTGACAGTGCCACCACCACAGCAGGGGACAGACGGAGTCCAGGCCTTGTTTCAGCCCTTGTGTTCTAATTGGAGCAGGCTGTGCTGCCAGCAAGAAAACAGGATCCTTTACAAGATCAGAGCTACATCCCCCACCATGCTTTCGAAGGTAAGACAGCTGCATTTAACTCTTGCCTGGCTGACACAGTACCAGTCCATGCACACTGCCCATGGGAGCATAGAAGTGAAGGGGGGAGGAAATCAGTAGACTGCAAAGATTCCCAGTGGTCCTACGCTCAGGGACACCACAGCACCTCTGCTGGAACATCGGTGTCTGGGTGAACATTTCACCTTTGAGAAACGTGCAGCTTTACTGCTGGGTAAACAAGAGTCACGTCACACATCAGCACAGCAAGCAGAAACCATCCTGAGCCTGTCTGACCTCTCACATGGTGAGCATCTTAAGTCCTTCTGCTCCAGCATGAGCAGAGGACTCAAGTAGGCGTTATCAGGGACTGGTTCAGGCTGTAGGTCTGTGTCTAGAGGCAATCTGTGCCTCTTGCTAGGAATGTGCTGCCCAGGCACTCAGGGGAAACGCTGCTCTCATTTAAATATTTAATTAAAGTTACTTAGGTATTCTGCTAAGCTGAGTATTTAAAGGAAGTACATACCCACCTCCCACTGATAGCAGAAGGACTTAGGCACATTATTCTGATGGGGTCCTTTGAAAACCCTGGACTTCAATGCTCAAAGGTCTGCTCTGAATAGCCAGATCATTGCTCCTATCACGTTTGTGCTCTTAAATGACTGGCAGTAGAGCCACCTTACACTGATTCACCTTCTTCTGACTCAGAGTCATTAATTTGCACTATTTCCAGCACTGGGAATTGAAACAATGATACATGTTTTCCACACACTCATAAGAGAATTCATGAACACCATGAATGCACAACTTCATGTCCAGCCATGCCAGGCCCCCTTAACTTCTCAGCCAAATAAAACCAAACAGATCTGTTCCGAACTGTCGGCATGCTGGACCAAGTCTAGGGAAATATTAGTCCAGAGAAAACCTTTCTCCCCATTTCAAGGCAAATTCCAGCAATGTGAAGGCTGTCAGGCTCAAAGACAAAGCATCTCCTCTTCACTACAGAACTAGTCCCTCCTGGCTGGTCTTGGCTTGTGCCTCCACGCTGCGAAGGAGGGAATGCTGAGAGGGCTGAAAAAGCCCTCCTGGCTCTATGGTACTTTTCTAGTTCTGGGTTTACAACTGCCCAGCAGCTGGTGCCAGCCATGACACAGCTGTGCCCCAGCACAGAGCATCAAACCCAGCAAGGCCCACATGAGCCGTGTCCAGCTGTGACACGAGGCTCTGAGCCCCTCAGTTCCTTCCAGGGCTGTCCAAACTTCAGCCAGGTGACCTGGCCCCCAGAGCCCAGGAGGGGTCATTTTCCTCTAACTCTTGGGTACTTTCTGCAGGGATGTCTGGCCAAATGAAAACCAGCAGAGGATTAGTTTCAGCTTCTAAATCCAGCTGTCAGCTTAGGTGTATTTCTAGACTCGTGTTAGGCAGTGGAGGGACCCCAAGGCCACTGAAATTGCAGGATAGTGACATATAGCAGCCAAGGTACTGGGACAGCAGCAAACTTGGCTACATTTAAACTAAACCACTCATCTTAGGATACATCACACCATGTCTTACCACTTCCTGAGATGAACCAGTGGAGATAAAACTGCTAATTTGAGTCTCAGAGCAATGCCCTTGGATTTAGCTGAGTGCGGAGTTAGGGAAACTTCTCCCAGAGCCTGACTCTGATTCACTCTTCAAACTCTGAATCACTTGGTTTTAGCTCAGCCACCAACTCCAGCTAAGAGCAAAATGACCATGTGTAGTTCCCCCAGGGAAATACTCGCCGGCTGCCTTCCCACAAGAGAGGAACCGAGACTGCTCCAGCTGTGCTGGCTCTGCGGGCACTGTGGGGGAAGCAGTGGGTGGCAGGGGCAAAGAGCAGCCAGCCCCGGGACAGGATGGCTTTTGGGGTTTAGTTTGGTTTTTTACAGGCTAAAGGGAGACCCTCAGTGAAATTCAAGGGGATGTGAGCTCTGCACTGGGCATCTTAGGCATGTTAACCCTCACAGCAGCCAGTTTAACTGGGAAAGGAAGGAGGGTCTGGTGCTAAGCAGATCGCTCTTCCTTGAGCAATGGCAGAGGAAAGCTGGGCAGGGGTAGGTCCTGTACGAGTCCAATCCAGGATCAAATCACGACCATAAAGCGGTTCAGCTCAAGACAAGCTCTGTCAAAGCTGTTCCACAACTGCTCCATCTGCAGCTCCCACTGTCTCACATTTTTTAGAAGCAATTGGGTGCTCACAGGTGGGAGCAGAAGGGAAGCTGCTTAAAATCTTGAAGCCCCAGCTTTGGGCACACTGAACACAAGCCATGCCTGGGTGGAATGATTCACTGAAGCCATAAATGTCTTTTCAGCAGCACATGCAGGCAGTGTGGTGTGCTTGTTGCTGTCGTGTCGTAGGAGTATGGGAGCATCTCACAGCTTCCTGGCTGGCTTCCAGCTAGACCCTTTTAACCTGTTCTAACATCACAGATTCACTTTGGAGATTTCCACTAGCTGAGCTCTGCTAGAGGAATGCAATGTGGCCACCAGGTCAACCCTCTTTATTGAGGGTTTGTCTGGACCACCCCCACTAAGGATCTTGTGGATCTCACCTGTGGAGCTGAAACGAGCCTGCTTTCTCTTTTAAAAAAGGGGCAGTGCTAAACAGACTACTTTTGTGATCCACTTGCATGCCAGAGACTCAGCTCCTCTAAAAATTAGGACCATTAGAAAAGACTCTGCCAACAGCCTTTTGTCACACTAAAATCTGAGCACTAAGCCAGGCTCAAAGAACATAAGGCAAAATCGTGCCATGCCTGCCCCAGCTCTGCAGTCAGGTAACCAGGGAGACTGCACTGCTGAGCAGGGATGGTGATGGTGTGAGGCTGGGATGGAAACAGGGCCTTTAGCAGCTCTCAGCAATGTGGTCAGCACTGCAGCTCCTTGGAGAGGCTCAGCAGAGAGGCCAAGGCTTGAAGCTCTGTGGCAGAGTCAGCGCTGACCTCTCCATGGACTCCTCTCAGCTGTCAGGCCCCGATCAAAGCAGGTCACAGCAAGGAAGGGAGGACAGAGGTAGGTCCAAGATTTGTGACCAGGCTCTGACTTTATTGCCAGGACCCAAAAACCACCTGGTCGTGCTCACAGGACCTGCACTATCCCTGTGCTGGGGCTGAACCCCGGCTCTCTGCTCTGCTCACCGCTGAGCTCATCACTCTCCACCCACCAACCCTCAATGCTCTTCTGCCCAAAAATTCCGTGACCTGAGAAAGTTTGTGTCCCTGCTATACCCCACAGAGGCACAGCCCATGGCCAGATGTGGCTGACTGGGTGTGGGGGGTGACATTGAGGCCCTACAGTTCTCCACTGCAATAATAAACACACCCCAAGCCATTGCTGAGTGCTCTGATGGGTGCACAAACCAGACCACTTCAGCCTAAGGTGAGCCATAGCTCACAGGAAGCTGTTCTCAAGGTGGTTTGAAACTCTCAGCCTTCTAGGGGTCATTACAGGAGATCTGTGAGGGGCAACGAATGCTTGTAAGATACATAATGGAGTGGAATAAATAACAACTCGTGAAAGGTGAGGGTAAGTACTAAACTGATTAAAAGCCATCCAAGCTGAAGAGAACTAAAAATAAATGAAACCCATCTACAAGCCTAATGAACAATTGCTTCACAATTGTTCCTAAATCATTTTTAAAATACTACATAAAAAAAAAAAAAGGAACACTTTTAAAAGTACAGATTTTAATTTTTTAAATAAAAATGTTACGAAAAATGAAATCAAATAGGGCCTTGTAAGGATTCATTTAAACTCCACATGGAAAACAACTCTGGGCTCCTACTTCCCTCCAGTATGGATTGTAAGAAATCCCCATTTTGCCCATTTAAGCAGGCTCTCTCTCCCTGTGCCTCCTGGACACTGTGTGCTCTTCCAGCATTAAGGACAGCCAAATGCAATTTATCCAAATTCACACCTTTCACTCCATGATCTGCGATCTCTGTGTCAGCCTTCTGTGTGGGGAAGGAGGGCCACAAAAGGTCAAACGCACCATTTGGTAACAGACTCTCCCTTTTCTGGGCTTTCTTCAGCTTTTTGTTCTCCTCACAGCAGCATCTCCCAGCCCTGAGACCCCATTCACACGGTGAGCACACGGCACCTCTTGGTCAGGACATGGCTGGAGTTCCTTGTAGGCACGGAAGCCTCAGTTTAGCACAAATCCAATTTTAAATGCAAAAGCAGGTTCTTAAAAAAAAAAAAAAAAAAAAAAAACCAAAAAAAAAAAAAACCCAATAAAGGAAGANAGCAACCCATCAAGGTAGCAGACTGTGTGATGGATATTAGCCATGCACTTAAGTGTCCTGCTGAATCAGGGCCACGGCCTATCGATTACGACGCTACATTAATGACGTCGTTTTCTCAGAAATGATGATGGAGTCTGGATCTTGGCCAAGGTTGGCCAACACGTACAGCAACAACAGCCCATGGATCTGCCCCCACAGCCCCTGGCCTCACAGCACACCTTTACACGCCCTGTGGGTCCAGCACGGTGGGTCTGCAGGGTCAGCAGCACCTTGTCTTGCCAGGGGCAGATCTGAGCAGGGGCAGTTTGTGCTGACTGCAGGTGGACTGTGCTGAGGTTTATAGCTGGGCCTGTTGTGGTTTAACCCAGCAGGCAGCCAAGCACCACACAGCTGCTCGCTCACTCCCCCCACAGTGGGGTGGGGGAGAGAATTAGGGAAAAAAGCCGTTCCCCCCTTGTTCTGCCACTGCATGCTCTTGTAAAAATTGCCTCTCCATCTTCCTTATTATCAACATTATTCTCCTCCTAATTCCAAACCACAACACTGCACATGCTACTAGGAAGAAAATGAGTTCTATCCCAACAGAAACCTGGACATGAGCCACTAAATGTGACCTAATTAATAAAAATTAATTAGCTAGCATTAATCAAGTAAAATCCATTAGCAATCACTCTAAGAGCTGTACAGAAAGAGTACAAAGGAAAGTCTAGTCAAGATTCAATCTACCTCTCCAGCACCATCCCCACTGCCTATATTTCATACCACCAATGCCTTAACATTCCAGGCCAGTTCCCAGCATGGAGTGAATATCCAGACTGTAGTTTGGTGCCTGCCAAGCACCAGGCATGGCTCTGCCCTCCCTGTTCCAGGCAGAGCTGTGCACAGAAGGAGCAGCCATCACGCAGAAGATGCCGTTTTCTCTGCAGTTCTCAGCTGCAAATGGCTGATCCAAACTAGAGGCACTGCCAGCTTGCTGTGTGGTCCTTATCCCTGCACCCCTTTGGCCAACTCCAGGAATATACAGAGCCAGGACATAAAAATCTCATCTCATTTCTCCTGAGCACCATCATACACTGCTAACAGGGTTTGTGGCCTCTTCATGTTCCTGCAGCAGTGCTGCAAGGTGAGAGCCTGTAGTTACAGCACCTTATCCTGACCCAGCCCTGGGAAGCTGCACTCTGAGTGCTGGTGTACCTGTCCTGAAGCACCTGAGCCGTGCACTGCTGCATCTACCCAAAGTACAGAAGATTTCTCCTCTCCTCCCTGATGCATCTTTACCCCCAAATTTTAAAGCCACCCAGCTTTCTGTCACTCACCCACCCGCACGAGCCTATTGCCGGGGTGGGCTCTCATTTGCAACATACAGGGGTCGGCAATCTCGCCGGCTTTCCCCAGGAGCAGCGTGGATTTCCCCAGGAATTAAGGCCAGATGCAGGCACCTGGATAGACACAGCAGGGTGCCAACCGTGCTCCTGTCGGAAGCACCCAGCTTCCCCACCCGCATCCTCCTCCCCTCAATTAAAGCTGGTTCACGCCCAGCTGCATTCGCAGGGCAGCTCTCAAGTTAATGATGCAGGAGAGCAGTCGGGTGTGACTTCGAAGGAAGGGGAGAATGTGCTTCCAGCTTTTCCATAACAGTTAATCATTAACACCTTTCATGGTCACAGAAGGTGCTGGCCTCCTTACAAGCTCCCCTTATCAGCCATAATTATTTCCTGATCGGCTCTCGCCTGACTACCTGGCAGACTTATGCACAACACCCCTGAATCACCTGACTGCATTTATTGCCCTGTATTCCAAGCCAAATGGGTCTCTGCTGTGTCAGCTGCAATATTTACAGCACTACAGTTATTTTTCCCTGCCCGGGCCCACACAGAAAAGTTGTTCTGCTCCCCACCTTGCCCTTTACACCATCCCTCTTTCTGTGACAAAGCAAAACAGAGCAGTCATCTAAATACCTCAGCACCCCTTTCTCCTCTTCTACCCCAAAAGCAACAGCTCCTCTTGCATATAGCCATGGGGGCTACCACTGCTATCTCCCTAAGTCCACTTCAAGTTTTCAACCATTTTAATTCTATGGATATTGCCTCAATATCTAAATTAATACATTTCTATTTACACTTCTGCCTTTTTTTTTCAAATTTTCTGACAAAGTAGCTCACCTCCATAGAGGAGAGACACGTAAATTCAAGAGATAGATGTAAACGTGTCACCCACATGGTGTGTTATCTGCCTTGGGAGGAGACTTCAGAGTCACTAACTTAACTCTACTATGGAGTAAAAATGGATAAAGTACCCTGACCAGCAAGGTCGATCTGAACAAGTGCAGTTCTATATGAACGGGAGAGTGGAAATTGCCAAGAGTGGGAGGATGGCTTGTACTTAGGTAAATAAAAGAAACTTACTTAAGTAAAAGCAGAAACTGGAAATGCAGCCCTTACTGCAGCTCTGATGAACAAAGCTATTCTCAGTGAAGAGGAAGCTGTGTAGTCTATTGGCAGCCCATGCCCATGTAACACACATGCTGTCCAAGAGTTTCACATCAAAACACATACAAAAGGGAGCAGAGGTCTCCAGGCACAGAGGGGAAGGGTGGAGCAATGGGAACATGGTAATTCATGATCAAATTCATTTTCTCAGTGAGACAACATGATCTACAAAAAGAAATAAAAATGCAGAGAAGGGGGATTTCATCTTCACTGCCTAAGTTTGGGGAAAAAACTTTTTAGGGAAATTCAAAACCGCAAAAGGAGCAGGGGATGTACACAGAATAATCCCAGGGCCAGATTACACTGCTCTTACCGCACCAGTGCCTGACACGTGGCTCACTCCACATCCAGGAGGTTACAAGGCCACTCTGAAACACTTGCAATCTACAGCTCAAACCAATGCTTCCTCTTTCTTCCTAGCACAGCATCCACGTAACCCTGCCAGGAACTCAGGGAGTTCTCAGATATGACCAAGAATTCGGAAATGCTTTGGTCTGCTTGCCTTCATTGCTGGAGTCAGGCCACTTCCAAGGCTGACCAAGCAGATGTGCCCCATGCTCCAAGAGCATAAATAATACACTGGCAAAGTATAAAACCAGAAATTGTTCAGAGCTTACCTGCACGTGCAGTTCTCCACTCTGTGAGCACATGGTGCTTCCTTCTGCTCTCAGTCATCCATTATTTCGCTTGGTGTTCCTGTTGGTAGTGCTGCAAAAATTCCAGCCCGGGGCTCAGGAATAGTCACAAACATATGTAGGATCTCAAAGGATCACTGAAAGGCTGAAGCAAAGGAAGGTAAAGCCTTCCTTTTTTAAAGCCCCCATGAGAAAATGATCCTGTGGTGCACCTAAGTCATGATTTGTGGAGGGGAATATCTCACAGCTCTCTTAGCAAGAATAGACCAGGCATGGAGAAGAATGGACTGACCAATGATCGTGATCCTGCACAGCTCGGTTCTCCATGTGGGAGGATGCCTCAGCTCAGACAAGAGGTGCCACAGGTAGAAGACCAAGTTCTGTAGAGATAAGAAGGGCAGAAGGGTGATTAAAGGAAAAGTATTTAGCATTTCTCACAAACATCTCTCCTTGCCCCCTCCCCCCCCAAAAAAAAAACCCCAAACCACCAGATCAAAACCCAAATCTAAAGCCACTGCATTTACAGGATGCACCAAAAAACATCAGGATGCTGATGCCACCAGATGTGACCATGGGCCTGAGGTTATGCCGGAGGATGGATCATGCTACAAGCAGTTTCTCCCTTACACTCCTCCTGAACACATTGCTGGTTCCAGCCAGGGAGAAGACAAGAGTTGAGGTGAGCCTCTGGCCAGAGCCAGTGCAGATGTTCCAGTGATCATGGCCTCACTACTGGGTCACAAGCTGGGAGATGATCTTGGAAAACAATCTACATTTCACCCCAAGCAACACTCAGACGTAGAACTCCTGGAAACTGCTCATTTGATTTCTTGCAACATTTTATTTCAGGCCTTCTTCTTTTTGCTTCCTTTTGGCTTATTTTTTCAGCATTAGAAATACACCCGATTTTAACGTACTGTGAAACACACTGCAATAAGCAGCCCTGCAAGTTGATGTCAGCTGTCTGTCCACAAATAATCCCAAAGTCCCCCTTCTCTGCTGCCTGTCCATGTGCCCTGACCCTGAACTAAAGAGGTCTCTTCTAGACCAAGCCCAGAGCTCATTCCCCACGGCACATTCAGTCTCGGCCCCTCTGCCAAGACAGCCAACACCAGTAGCTATTACAGAAGCCACTCGCTGTGACACGATGTCCCATCCATGGGGCACACGAGCCAAACCACTCCTGCGAGACCCACCCGAGTGGGGGAGGCACCAGGGAGCAGCACAGGGCTCGCTTTTCCCTGCACAGCACGTCTGGCTCTTTCATATACAGACACCACAGCTTGACCTGACCACTGAACTATCTAATGCAACAAGGCCTCTGCAATCAGCAGCCGTGGAAATTAATAGCACCATTCTTTCCATTTTCAAGGCAGCTTGAGAGACTTTAATCAAATCTGATGAGGGACAGTGTAGCCAGAGATGAATTTATGCACGAAGCATGTTACCTGCACTGCAGTTATGCCTTGTGCCAGTGCTCCTACAAGTCTGCTACCAGAGAAGCTTAAACAGCTTCTAAGGGTATCTTGGCACTGCCAGACCACACAGGGCAAGTTATGGCTGCGTATTCTGAGTTGCTCTGTTCTTTCACTGCAGTTCACATCCCTGCTTAATTGGCATAGATGGTGTTGGACCTTCTACGGTAAAAGGTCTAAAAAAGATGCCACTTCTTTGTTTTTCAGTGGATTTCTGTGCAAAGTTCCACCTCAAGACAGAGTTAGGACCCTGACCTTTAGCAAATAGCTGTATCTTCTTGGTCAGAGCTTACTGAGCTGTTTGGGACACATTCCCAGTGCTGCAGCTCCAGGTTCACTGCAGGCGTAGGTGGGAGCTTGCTGGCTTTTCCCAGCCTGGAGCCTGCGCCCACCAGCCCCACGGCATGCAGGACCCTTCACCCTCATCAGGCTTCATCTTGCCCATCCACTGCTCAGCCTTGTTTAACCATTTAACCACAGTGAGAGAGGCAGGGAGTTGTTTCCTTCATTCTGAGAAACATTTCACGGAACTGGAAGAGGTTTATCACTGTATTTTTCTGGGGGAGGTTTTGGTTCTCAGGTAAGTTTTCTTTCCTAAAATCTAAGTCATATATACATCCCCCACAAGAAATCCCACAGTAGGGATATAGGAAAAATTGGGTTTTGGTTAGCAAAACCTGTTCTCACACACACTCCTACCACTGAAAGTTCTGATGGAAATAGCTGGGTCTGGAACACATGCACCTACCAGAAAGCCCAGCTTCCAATGACCAGAAAAAAAAAAAAAAAAAGGCTTCGTAGTTGCTTTACGTTCTGAACAGAGCCAAGAGACAGGGCTGCTGACTGAATCACAGCAGAGTGCAGCTCACAAACCAGTGCAAATCTCTGCCCTCTGCTCACACGGGTGCCCCAAAGACACTTCCAGGCGTTCCCTGCTCCCGTCTGCTGGAGCTGCGGCTCCCGAGCTGCACCCTGCGCTGAGCTGCCAGGGCCAGCCGGGATCCCAGAGGGAATCCCCACTACCGGCACGGACAGATGCCATCAGTCACATCCATTCCCGTGGCACAGCCAGGCTGTCAGCCCCGGTGACAGCTCCGCTGTGACGGCTCTCGCAGCCGGCGCCCGGAGCACAGCCAGCACTGCTGAGGGCTGGGCCTGCCTTTGCACCTCCATAGTCACAGTGGTCACTTTCTTATGAGTAAAGAGCTTACACTCCATCTTCCAGGCCTGTTTTTTCCATTCCTCCATGTTTGGCTTTTTCTTTTCACTTCAAAACCAACCCATCTTTACTATTAACCGGATATGAGTTCGTGTGCAAAGCCCTGGGACTACAGCTCCCAGAGGAGAGCACTGGAAGGTAAAAATAAGGAAACAAACTGTATTGATATGATTTCTCTTTTGCACAGGGGCTCCACCCTCTCTTTCAAAACCATGCATTCAGTTAATGAGAAACAGGTTATTCCCACCCCTCGTACACAATCCCCTTTTTATTTCATACACAGTGAGGAATTAAGACATGAGACTTTCTTAACCACTTCCCACAAGAGCTGTCTCTGGCTTTGACTTTGATAATCCAGCTTGACTGATCTTTCCTTGGCAGTGGCACTGGTGTCAGTAGCCAAAGTGATGGATGGGCTTTACATCTCAAACAGCCTTCGGGATAGCTGGTTGAAGAGAAGTGCCTAAAACCAGCAATTTATGCTTTCTCACGTTCCTAAGCCACAGGATGTTCATGGAGATCTTTTTTCTTTACTGGTGGCTTTGAAACAGGAGCAAAATAAAAAGGGTGAGGCTCTCAAGTAGCTGTGCTGCACCCATGGCTGGAGGAGAGTGAATTATATGACTGGGAAGCAGCGGCGGCTGCCCAAATTTTACAGCATCCCAAATTCCTGATGACATTGGCTCATACACTGCTTCCTAGTTTCTCTCCTTTATCTGAATTTTAACTCCAGGTCTCCTGGGCCAGGTGTGACAGGAGTGAATGCTGTTGTCTGCAGGCAGAAAATGAAGGTAGGAGACATGAGAAGATAAATAGCTCAGCTGCCACAAAAGATAGAGCGGTATCAGGGCAGTCTCTGTGCATCCTGGAAAGATGAACATGAGTAATTTCAGGCAGTTAGAGACATGGAAGTTGTCAGGTCACTGTTTCAGATAAACTCATATTCTGCTAAATCTTTCTCAGGTTATCTCTGCCATCAGAGGATCTGTGATCACTTGGGTAATGTAACAATGGCTGAAACTTTAAATGCAGTCAGATTGATAGGCCCCATTAAGATGCTCATCACAAGCTACTAAAAACCTACTGATTTATGGCTACCAGCAGGAAAGTTTCCTTACAGGCAGTTATATTTTTGTTCTTCAGCTTTCAGAGCCGCTTTTGTAGAGGTTTCACTGTTTAAGCACTTAGAGCTTAATGAATACTCAGACAATTGTCTGATGTTAAGCTCCCTGGATGCCAGCAATGACTGAGGTTGAAGATAACTTAGAAAAGAGCCCAATAGCAAACGGTGAGCCCTAAGGCTCCTACTGATAAGCACAATTCCTTGGTGCCCTTCAGAGCTTAAATTCGTGACCAAGTTACCGCAAAATGAATGCAAATGCACTTCAGATGACCTCAGCAAGTTTCTGTGTATACAGTCTTAACCCTTAGCAAAGACAGAGGGATCCAAGTGACACAGACATGCAGGACATAGACAGCAGCGAACGGGGGGCAGGGCCAAGCTGGACACAGTCCCAAACACCCTTCAAAGTCAAAAATAGGGAAAAAAAATTGTTCATTCTTCCGCACCGATAATCCCCCTCAGTGTCCAGGGCAGGAGCTGAGAGGGTAGACCAAGATGTTTCTGTCTGACAAAAATGTGATATGTATTCAACATCTTGGAGGTATAAAACCGTGTTGGCTCTCCTGAAGGTTAGCAACCAGGAGATTGTGAGCACAAGCAGGCAGCAAAACTGAGCTGTCTCAACACCTGAGAAATGTAGGGACTGATACATAGCTGTGTTTCATCGAGGAATGTGACATCCAACCCACTTTCTCATTATAAAAGCAGCAGGACTACGTTTTTAGGAAGATGACAGTTTCAACATTGTTTGTACTTGAGGACTTTCCAAACTACCACACAACCATAGAGTAAACAGATGTACCAGGGTGAATTCGGGTAAAGAGTGACTCAGGATTTCTGAGGCATCATCAAGTGCAAACAAGACCTTTGAGATCAATTACTGGCTGCTTAAAGTGAAACAGAACTGACAGATGCACTCAGTGTCACAGGGCAGTCACCTTTTTCTCTTCAGAGGTGATTTTTCCTGGAGATCGGACCCATGAAAGTGGCAACTTCACAGAAGAGATCTGCAGCCATTTCCTCACAAGACATAAGGAGGGCAACTCCTCTACGTGGTCACTCCATGTGCACCATTACCTCTGGGAATTGTCCTATTTCAACGAGGAGAGAAGCCACCAACACACTACAAATTTTGAGAAAACTGGGGGACAAACAGAGCAAGAAGTCTCTGCTGGTGCCCTGCTAAGGGAAGGACTGATAAACTGAGCTCTCTCTCGACCCAAAAGAACACCCAGAAGGACATGTTAGAAATCAGATCTGACGCTGCTTGTGACACACTGCTGGCTTCTCCTTCCATTACTCTGTGATGCTCCCTGATGTTCTTCACAGCTGAGATCCTGTCTTGTAGGACGCCTCCTGCTCCTGACCACTTGTGCCAGCCTTGCTGGGCTTGGCCTTTAAAGATACTCTGCCTTTACCCAGAGCTTGGGGGCAGCTCTGGATTCATAGTTCAGAGCCTGTGGTTTTCTTCTCAGAAGAAGCAGCAGTTCCTGAAAACCTCTACTGGCTTTCAAAGGGGACTTTTCCTCCTCATTGCTTGCAGTGTCTGAAACCCTCTCAAGCCAATTTGTTCTTGTAAATGTTTAGGGACTCCTCCAGCTTCCTAGAGTGCTCTGGGCTCTCATCTGCAGGATCCCTTTGGAGCAGGTCTGGAGGATACCCAGCTAACCAGCCACTTCCCTGACACACTGGGGGATTTGATTCAAAGCCTGACTGGGCAGGAAGCTGAGTCCTGATTTCAGCAGGCCTGCAGAACTACTCATCTCTGCACTATGTGCGAGAGAAATTCCTAAACCTTTGCTCACAGTGAGTGGCAGCTGACACTCCTAATGCTGCAGAGAAGAAAGGAGGGGGATGGAAAAATGTCTGCCTCCCAGCTCTCACTGAGGCTTTAGAATGAGAACTTTCCTCAGCGGGGGCTGGTTCTTCTCCAACTTCCTACATTGCTCCTTTGAAGCATCCTGCTCTTAGATCCCTTTGAAAACAAGGTGCGGGTAGTTTTAGTGAGTAAGTTATAGTCTTCCCCAGGCAACTAAGAAAACTGCAGACAATCCAAGTGAGAATCCTTCCCATATCTATTATGAAATGACCCTGAAAGACTGGAAACACTGAAGCAGCCTAACAGTAGGATAGTGTACCAGCACAGTATCAAAGCCTCTAAAACAGAAGTTCCCCAGATTTTCCAGTGCTCCCTTGTTGTTCAAAGATTCCTACTCCAACAAAGCTCAAACTGTTGCAGGACCCACAGATCACGTGAGAGGCATCAGAGGATTATTAATTTGAAAAAAATGGGTGGAAAGTGTGTCAAGCACGCCCAATCTTTGAACTGGGTACTTTAGAAGATCATTGCAAAATAAAACACAACTGCACATTCATTTCTCTTTAGGAAGAACATATTGCACAAAGCCACAAAAGCTACATGACCTTCATGTGAAGGAGAACAGAAAGACCAATCTTCTCTCATTGCAAATTGACTTGGAAAGGCAACAAAGCAATGCCAGTTTCCACCAGCTGACGATACGACCAAACGTCTGCGGTGCTCAGAAGATGAAACTGTAAGGCCTATTCATTGCAAACCCTTCTGGGCATATGTTAATCAGGGAGAAATTTCTTTCCAGAGGTCATTATGGTGCAAATAGAAGTCCGTGATTTCGGCCTGTTATGAAGGTTGTGCCTTCCTCTGAAGCGGGCAGTGGAGGGTGGCATCTATTAACTGCATCTGGCCGCAGAAAATGCTACAGTCTGTGCTTCTGGCTGGTAGCTTGCATTTATCTGCAACATCACCTTCATTGTGTTCTCTCCAAATCCCTGTCCAGAAGACAGGCCAAGAGCAGAACAAATGTTTTTCCTATTGGCGAGAGGGATCCATGCCTTGTCCCCATTCTGGCATCTCATGGGAGAGATACAACTCAGTGCCCCTGAACTGAAGGTTGCTGTTCATGCGCCCTTAAAGGATAATGGCACTGGCCATCTGCCTGGAGGCCACAGCACAGGCAGGGCTTTGTTTAGGATCATTTCCTTCCAAAAGTGAAAGAGGATGCTCTGTACTTTCTACAGTAACACAGAGACCTGAAAGGGGAACTTTATGTTTGTAGAAAAGCCCCACTGCTCCCGTTTGTGGCACCAAAGGAGCAAATGGTGAGCATCCCTACCACCCCAGGCTGTACCACTGACACCTCTAAAACACCCCAAAACTTGGTGGCATCACCACTGAGGTCATATCCAGCATTTTCCACTCTAAGACACTTACAGGACTTTGTATTGGTGACACTAATGCTGGTCTAACAGTCATGGAAAGAGAAATGAAGATATCAAAAAAAACCTATCTATGACCGGTGTTCAACTACTCAGAAACCAACAAACACCAAAAAACAAACAAACAAAAAAACCCCCTCCAAAAACCCCCCAAACCACCCCCCTGAAAAAAAAAAACAAACCAAAACCAACCCACCAAAGTCCAAACAAAAGAAGAACCCACAAAAAACCCATCTATGTGAATGCCTGCTAGATCTTTTATTTACTCTGGAAAAACTCTTGGCAAGAAAATAGCACTGGCCTGGCCCCATAAAAGCGCACATGAGAGATTTCTGCTAGCCTCCAGTTTTGATAAGCAAATCGCAAGGAGATATTTTGTAACCAGAATTCCCCCCACACAAACATTCAGCACGGGATAGCCGTAACATCAGTAGGAAACAGATTTGTAAAGTTTTCTTTTCTATTGTTAAATGTAGCCAGTAGAGTTCCTCACACTTAGAGCAGCACTGGGCCCAGTGGCACAGAGACCCTCCTGTCCCCAGTTTTTAGGTGAGCTGAATGCTAAGGCAGGATAGTGCAATATTGGACTGAAAACCAACATCGTTGCTTCTAGCTTTGAGTCTGCCTGTGTCCATCAGGTCCACAAGAATCATTCCCAGTTTATTCCTTTTTCTTTAGTTTACAAGTTAATTAGCAGCAGGTTGAAAGAAGAAAAGGCCGTTACTGTGGATACAGAGATGCCAAACTTCCCAAACTCCAGCAGAGAGAGAGGGCAGCAAATTTGTAGTTAACCTTCACCCCAACAGCTGCCCAAGAGCACTGGGTGCTCTGTACAAGGTTGACACCACCTGTGCTGCTTAAAGGATCCCAACAGCCATGTCCCAGCAGCTGTGCACACTCCTCAGGGGTCAGAGCCCCCCAGGGAGGCTTCTTTGGTATTTCCACAGCAAGGACAGCAGGAAGCAGACATTAAACCCCCCTCCAGAGGTACGAGCTGTAGCATACAGTGCATCCATGGTCTAGAAGGCTGTCGGGAGGCACAAACAGTAAATGACAGGTGGCAGGGTGAGAAAGGTGTGAAGCTGGGAAGGCTCTGCAAAATGCAGTAGTGGAGGACAGACCCCTGAAGAGCTGTGAAGTGCAGATCTGGCACAAGTAGCACTAGCTAGCACATACCTAGATTATACATCAAAAGCCCTCATATGCTCAAGGAGGAATGTCAAGACCAGGCACAGAGTTCACAGCAGCTGAACCCTTCCACCTCTGAGTCTGTGGGCTCTGCCCCAGGGGGCTGAACTCAGATACCTCTGAAGCAGAAGACAGAAGAAGGCTTGGCTGGGTGGATACCACATGGACAGCCCAACCCCGGGGCAGGGGACAGTAAGAGCTGCAGCCAGCAGCACTCTACAAAACAAGCCTTTTGCAGTGACCTCCCAGCTTCCCTGGCCTTCAGCAAGGCTGTGAGCCCAGGAGACACCTGCCTGAGTCACATTCTTCACATCTGGCCTCTCTGCTCACCAGGACTGACCTTGGGTTTTAAGTCATCACACCTTTAAAGTAACCTCTTCACCAAGGCAACCCATCTGACTTCCAAAAGGTGACACAAAAAGAAGATGGATCAGAAAAAGGTGGCAGGCATGAAAGAAAGGAAAAAAAAATGAACAAAGAGAAGAAAGGGAAATGTAGAACAAAGCAATCTTCTACTCTTCATTCATGTCATGTTCTGGCACACTTCATAGCTTTCCTCTCTGCAGCCCCCACATCGATGCAGACAGCACAGAAATCAGGTGCCTGGGCACAAGCCCTGGGGGGAAGTCTGACACAGAGTGCCCTGCAGCCATCCCCATGCTGCCTGCCCTCCTCTTCTACACAACCTGGCCAGGGGGCAGGGGCTCTGATGCCCACTATAATTAAGCCCTGCTCTTATTTTCTCCCTAGAAACTGTCATAATTAAGTCAATGAATTATGGATGTGTTACTTAACTGAGACTATGAACCAGCTTGTAAAGAATTCACTGAAAGTCTCGGTCTTGCATTACAAAAAGGAATGTGACATTCAAGAGCAGTATCATTAGCAGCATGGCAGGGTCATGCTGGCACTCGCAGGTTCTCCAAGCCTACAGATTTCTTTGAGCATCAGAAGAAATGACAGGATCAGACCTCGGGTATTAGTGTCTTCCTTCCTCATTAGGTCACTGAAAACTCTCTGTGCTCCCAGAAGTCTCACTATTTACAACATTGCTCCAAGCCAATGCTTTGGATGGGTGGGAGCTCCACACACGTTAAAAACACAAGGACCTTCGTGGCTATGGAGAGGTTCCTCTGAAGGCCATGCTCAGAGTGAGGACAGCAATGACTGGCACAGAGACAGGCCATGTCCCAGCTGTATTTTCTCAGAGCATCTGCACAGAAGGGTGATGTCGAGAGATAACAAATCAAGTCTGCCAGGTGATACTTTAAAACGCTGTTTCCCATACAGTCATCACTGTAAAGTGCCAGGGAAATAGGGTCTTCAAAGGAAACAGTTCCCAGACAGAATCTGTGCAAGACAGTGCAACACATTTACTTTTAGACATTTTTTAAAATTAGTAACATTCAGTAACTGAATAGACTCAGAGATTAATCATCACACAGATCCCGTTAAGATAAGATGATTATTAAAGGATAAACCACAAAGCTACTTTCATTTGGACACAGCTCTTCTTCCCATCTACTTTCAGATTAATATTGAGCTACAACATTTTCATATCAGAGAGCACTGTATCCCTCTCTCTCTCTCTAAATAACACTGATCTACATAAAATAGAGAAAGGAGCATAACTGATTTTCATGTTTGAAGTCCCAGGTTACATACTCAGCTTCTTCTCTGTTTCTGAAGTCAGCTCTGCCAGTAAAACCCTCGTTGGGCTAGACTGTGTCCTTTGGAACCCCACAGCAGGACAGCAGTCTATCCAATGTGAGCAAGGGTGGTGTGGTGCATCCCACACTCTTCTTCCCATTTTCTCCAGACTGTCTCCAGAAGGCATGCTGTTGCTAACAAAAAGATTGTGACTCACTCAGGCATTCAAAATTACGTTCCTGTAATTTCCATCTTCACTTCACTCATTCAAATCCAGCCTGTTGTGGCTTGCCCAGCTTCTGTTTGGCAAATCCTCACTGGCTGTCCTCATATGGCAGTAGAATATGTTTGAACATTAGCTCTAAACAAGATCTAGCCAGGACAGTGTAAGAACAGACCGGTTTCTTTAGGTGGTGAAAAGCAAAATGAAGTAAGAACCTGAAATATCAGTGTCTCCTCAATATCAGTAACACAGTCTCAAATAAATGAAAAGCAAGAGCTCAAGCCCAGGAAAGCAAGGACAAAGAAGAGCCCAAGTCACCACAACATCAGTGCATTATCAAAAGCACCCTACAGAGATATTTGCTGTGAAGTCCCCAAAGCATGAGATGCAGTCCCTGCTCTGCCCAGCTGGGAATGGGAAGGACCCACCTCACAGGCTGCCAGAGCTGGGCAGTGGCTCAGGGACCAAATGTGCAATGAGTGAAACTCAACATCCCAGTTTTTATTCTGCATATTGTGATATTAAGACTCCAAGAACATCAGCCCATCACTCAGGAGGTAGCCACAGGGCCTGGATCATCTCTCCTAAAACACAAACTGCTTCCAGCCAACAGAAGGGGAGGACAGGCATTGCTAGGGCTGGCTGGGAGCTAAGACACTGCTAAGATACAGCAATACTTTGGTGTCTACTCTGATACTCACACAGTTATTGACCACAATATTTGAATAAGGGGCTTTTTAAGAAGAGAACTCTTTGGTTTTAAGGACTGCAGTGTTCATAGAACATAATTAAGATGCCTTATTAATTCTTTCCTCCCAGCTCATTGCAGGGCTCTGCCCAAAGCACTGTTCATGCTTTACTACCATGCCAGACACGGAAGCTTTCCTGGCTTCATGCAGTAGCTTTCACCAGACAGTGCAGCCAGAGAAAAACTATGTATTTCACTTTCCTTGCAGTAACACCAATCCTAATTACCATTTTAGAGCTGATGGGACTGCCTTCAGCCAGGCAGCCATTGCTGATTCCTGTCTCCAGCTCCAAGCAGCCCCGAGGGAACTTCATTACCTCACTACCCAGCTTTTCTCTCCATGCCAGTGCCCCAGGAGAGCCTTGCTTAGAGGATCAGAGACCTGAAACTCCTTGCAGATGCTCCTCTCAGTTAACATGCTCTGGAGCATTACTGAGTCAACACGCAGAAGAGACAGAGTAGAAACCAAGATGGTGCTAAAATAAGTGGTCCTAAAGAAGTAAGTACCCCAGAAGTTATTTGGGGAACAAAGACTTCTGTTAATGCTGAAAATACTAAAGAAGTTTTTTTAACAGATAACAGCATTTTGAAGAAATCTTTGTGGAACTGAAGCAGGCCAGATAACAGCATGCTCAGCTTGATTTCATTTTTCTAGGACTCTCATGAGTTACATTCCCCGGTAAAGGCAGTCTGTGGATCTGCTTGGTTTTCTTTGTCCCGTAGGCTCCCAGAAGAACATTGCCTAAATGTCTGGGGGTCTTGGCATTTAGAATTGTAGAATCATAGAGTATTCTGAGTTGTAAGGGACCCAGAAGGATCATTGAGCCCAGCTCCCTGCCCTGCACTAGATGCCCCAACAATCCCACCCTGTGCCTGAGAGCGCTGTCCAAACGCCCCTTGAACTCTTGACAGGCTTGGTGTTGTGACCATTGCCCAACCACCCTCTGGGGGAAGAACATTTTTCCTAATATCCAACTTAAACCTCCCCTGACACGGCTTCATACCATTCCCTCGGCTAATTTCAGCATTTTCAACAGCATTGCTTATCTGCCTGGTTTCCTAATCTCAATGGCATTCATGAAGCAGGTTCTCTAACACCCGTTTGCAATTTCTCGAGAGTAAACACACCAGAAGCTGCTGAATGTTCCCTCTCTCCCTATCACACACTCTCAGCTATATTCACATTACAGAAAATGCTATGTTTACATAACATATACTTTGGGTTACAGATTGCATTACCATGCTCCTGGTACAGCCTGCCCAGGACCTTTCAGCATCCAGCTCTGTTCTCTCTTGCACATAACTTGGCTAAGTTTTAGCTCCTTGTGTTGCAATTTTCCATAACAGGCAACTACCTCAAGCTGGATTTTTAAGCTATTTCTAACCTTACATCCAAGTAAATAGATGTTTTTTACAGCCTAAACCCCTCTCCCATGCCACCTAAACCAGACAACCATTTCAGTGAGAAACGCTCCCGTCTGTATGTTTGGGAACAAGGTTTGTGATTTGGGAGCACGCTGAGGTTTGCCTGAGGCACACAGCTATAACAGGTTGCCATTTTCCGTGCTTTCCCTTTTTCCTCGTCGCGTATTTTAAGTTTTTGCTTCTCTACATGAGACAGAAGAGAGGAAATACAATCCATTCCAATGATCACAGGGGCAAAGTCTGAGAATTTTGCGAAGGACTGAACCTGTTCTGAAGAGCCTTAAGATGCTCCATATATTGGCATCACCTCCTTCTTATGGAGCTGTACCTCTAATGGAGAGGAATCACAGAATGGTTTGGGTTGGAGGTAACCTTTAAAGATCATCTGCTCAAACCCTCCTGCCATAGGCAGGGCTATCTTTCACTAGATCAGGTTACTCAAAGCCTCAGATAAGCAAATAAATCTAATAAATCAATTGATAAACTGGAATTTTTATGAATGGTTATACACTGCTCTGCAGATGCACCTCAAGTCTCCATCCTGTTTTTAACAGTGCCAACTCTGCATTGCCTTACTCAACAGAATTTTATTAAAAAAGAAGAAAAGAAAGACCCCCTGCATAAACTCTAGGAGTTGGTAATACTAATTTTAAGCTGTGACCTGAGATCTGAACTTAGATATCCAGAGGATATTCACCTTTTAAGCTACAGTTTCTAGTTCCCTGCTTACAACTCATTCCTTAATGCAAATTCAATTTGACGGTATCTGGTGCATAAATCAATGTTGTGGCTAAAGTCTCAGTCAACTCTTCTCAGAATAAATGTTGCCATTTAAAATGTGGCAATCAAGCTTGTAAAGGGAAGAGAAGAAATGTCGCTTGCAACCCAAGTGGTTCTGTTAACAAGCTGGGTTCCTGCTTCAGGTTTTTGTCTGATAAAACCACTTATCTGATGGTATGAAAGGTCATAAGTAGTTGTTGGAACAGTGGAAAGTCCACCGAGGGCTTTTTTGCCATCCTGCAACTTTTGTTTAGATTTTTAGTTGAATCATTATTTCAGTTCCTGGAGCTGAGTCATTTCATCTGCCTGGCACACGAACACGCACAGAGCAGCTCCGCACTGCGGAGCAGGCACGGGGCGAGCGAACAACCTCCATCTTACAGGAATCTTTCCCTGCGTGTGGAAACACAATGAGCTGCTCCACTCATCTCAAGATGCTTTTGTGAGGATGCAGATCTCTCTGGGTGACAGAATTACATTCCTTATCAAAGCTCACCTAGCAGATCCCAGGGCAAAACCTCAAGCCTTCTCCTTGGTCCCGCTGCGCAGACGGAGCCTCAGAGAGCGACCTTGCAAAAGATGTGCTGCTACAAGGAGAAGGATTTAGATATGACCAACAACTGCCAAAGGTATGGAGGCTCAGTACCAGCCTTTTGTACTAAAATCATCTCCCTCTGGCACATCTGTGAACATCCTTTTATAGAGGCCAAGTAATTAATTCATTAAAAGAGGTTTCAGCTCTCTGATTTGCTTCTACAACTGCCTCAGTATGGTGTGCACATGCCATTTGTTGAAATATCACAAGACCTTGCAAACCACAAGCATTACTAAAATATTTTTTTCCCACTCACACTCCCTCCCCCTTCTCCACATCAAGTCTACGTAGAACCTTTTACTAAACATCCAGATTCTCCCACTGAAACCAAGTGCTACTCGTCTGGAAATAGACCTTCTCTGTGCCTCAAAAAGCACCTGGAGCAGATGGCCAGAGCCAAGACACGCAGGTATCACAATCTCACACTGTCTCTCCCCTTACACATCAGAGGAATGGTTAGAGGCAAATATTAACTATGACAGGCTTCTTTAGTGAAGAGACCAACTTCTGGCTGAAGTGGAGAACAGGACAATTCATGTCAGTATTGGGGATGTCAGATGGAATCTGAGTTCGAATCTCCTAAATGCTCAACTTCAGTGCCAGGCCAGGGCAAAAGAGAATGATGACAGAAAATGCTGTTCAGGAGAGCTGTCCAAAAACAGGGATCCACACTAAGAAGAAAATCTGCACGTCTTCTCTGAAGAACTGGGGGAGAAAGGTCCTTTCAAAAGTCTGGGGGCTGCAGCCCTCATTTCAGTGGATACAAGACTGCTTGCATCAAGCTTTATTTTTACAGAGCGTGAATCATTTCTCACTCAGTGAGAATCACTGGGATCATTCTGCTGTTGGTATCTCTGACACCAGCAATGCTGAAAATACGAAAAGCTCTGAAGTCAACCATGTGCTGTCAGCTCTGAACCTAATTGCTGTATTGCTTGCATCAACTGGCAAAGATCAGGAGCAGGTGCTGACACCTTTCAGATCAGCTTGTTTAAGAGTGCAGGACTGGGCTCACTCTCAGAAAACCCGCCTCCTTCTCCATTTATCCCCAACAGTAAATATTTGACTTCTCCTCCTGGTCTGATGAACAATGGCAGCCTATAATTATAGCTAATACCATACAGGCTGCTGTGCTGCCACTCACTTTTGCTCTCAGCCATGCTTGAGAACTGAAGGACCATACAGTTCCCTTCATGGCAGTAAACTGCCTGCATAGCTCATACCCAGCTCAAGAGGTCACACTGTCGTGACTCCTTTCCCTCTGAAAAGGATGATGTGAACCAGAAAGCAGGAGAAGAACCTTTTCTAAAAGCCCTTTGCCATTTTATATTTGAATCTACAATGACAGATGAAAAATGTATGTCATCCAATTTTGTCTACCAAATCACAGCTGGAGAGTAAGCCAGTAGTGAGTCCTTCATTTCAATTGATTATTTACATAATCTTTAACATCCACCCCCTGCGGAAGAGAAATTATCTTGCAACATATGAACAGAGCTGTGCTAATTATGATTTCAGTTGCCATGAAACAGTCTGCAAATGTGGTCCCTCCCATCATGTTATAAACAAGGCCTTTGGGTGTGGTTTGCTTAACAAGGAGCAATATCTGCAGCTTAACTAACTGTATGTTTTAATGTATGGTGGGGTTGGGCAACCACATGCCGAGAGCTGTTACGGAGGCCAGAGCTGGATTTTGCACCAGCTTAGACAAATTCACAGAGAAAAAGCCCACTGGACATAGCCTCTGGCTGTTAAAACTATTAAATGGCTGGCTGATGGAAGAAGTGTGTTCATAGCGGAACTGCTCTGAACCAGCCTCTTCCTGGATCTGATTGCACAGCTGGAATTTGGGAGATAGGCTTTGGTCTCACCTCCTTTTGTCACTGTTATACGCTAGCTGGAAGTTGGGTTTCCTACCAGGTTTGACCTAGAAGCAGACTGATGGGATGGCCTGTTCTTTCTCATCCTCACGTCCATGATAGGTGCTTTGTCTAGGGGAAATGGTAAAAAAGGCAAAGCTCTTTGTAGTGCAATTGGATCTGCTTTGAAACAGCTGTAGTTGGGTTAAATATGGAGATTCTGAGCCCACGTTTTTTTTTCTGGTTCACACAAGATAGTATTTCATTCAGTGGCACGGGAATCTCATTTCCCTTGGCAGAGTTGCTCTTTTGTGTCTTATCTCTAACTAGGTGATAAGTTGATATCACAGAATCATAAAATAGCTTGAGTTGGAAGCAACCTTTTAAAGGTCATCTAGTCCATCCCCCCTGCCATGGGCAGGGACACCTTCCACCATCCCAGGCTGCTCCCAGCCCTGTCCAACCTGACCTTGGACACTCCCAGGGATGGGGCAGCTTCTCTGGACAACCTGTGCCAGGGCCTCACCACCCTCATTGTAAAAAACTCTCTTGAAATACATTCTTCAAAAATTTGAACATACAGGGGCACTCTCTGCAGTTTTGTTACCCAGCGAATTTCAGCTTGGTGTCATCTATAAGAAGAATTTGTCTTGCATCAAGAAATGAAGGCAGGGCAGAACATGTGTCCCTCAGAAGACAAAGTACACGATCCTGCCAGTATTTTCACTTGCCCAACAAAGCAATGGAAAGAAAGAAATAGCCTCAAATCTATTATTGCTATGCCACACCTCTTCCAAATGGAAAAGGGGGTTTCTCTTCACTGTGCACCAAGCCTGGCTTCCAGAAGAGAATGGAGCAAAGAGTTGCTAGCCCAGTAATGGCTGTTTAATAACGCAAAACTATTATGTTCAACTCCTATCTAAACTTTTTTTTTTTGTTCTTTTCACAGAACAGATTTGGAGAGTTAACACTCAAGCTGACCCACAACACTGCCATGGTTCATTAGCAAATTAGTTTTAAACCCAACTCTTCCTTACAGCAGTAACAGCAGGGCAGGATATGCTCTTAGGAGAAGTTTAAAAGAAGATGCTTCCTGGACTACTGAGGTTGCTGGCCAGACCTAGAGGGCTCTGGTACCCTTGTTGACATTTGTGCTGATGCACACACCTTTTGTGGCAGAACTTTGTTCAGTGGAGATAAACCAGGTGCTCTCTTTGCCCAGCATTCTGGCTCCTGAGTGCATTGCCCTTCTTTTTGTCCCTTCTCTTCGTAAAGGTTTATGTAATGAATTTTGTTGGGTCACTTCCACACTGCAATAATTGTGAAATCCCTGTGTGGTCGGCAAGACACAACAGAGAGACCGCTGCAAAGGGCCTGCCATGTATTTTGCCCAATGCCCCATATACCACAAACAGAGTTTATTCCAGTATAGCTCTGCCAAGCCCAAGGGAGTTTAATTTTGAAGGAACTTTTCCAACAAGTCTCAGCTCAGTAAGCAAAAGAAAAAAAAGAAAAAAGAAAAAAGAAAATTATCCTTCCTTGACACCTAGAGAAAAAACAAACCAAAACATGTGGCTTAAGGCCAATACAGGGCTCTCCCAACCTTGGAGCTAAAGACTAAAATACTTTTAAAACAAACAACTATTTGGTTTCTGTATTTCTCCATCATCTTCCAGACAGATAATAAAGCAATAAAATGGAAGGACTGCAGATACAAATATTACAGGCATCTCCTTACATCCATCCTTCATAGCCATTTGCTTCCTCCTTCCCCCACACCCTTTCAAAGATAAAATCCTACCATCAAAGCTACTTCTTTAAACCATCACCAGCAGCATTATTGATTTTGCCTTTTTCTAGAGAAATTCTCAGGTTTCAATACACTGAGGTCACTGATCCAAGCTGGGCTAGGTACCCTGAATGAAAGATAAGACTTTTCCCCTTGTCCTGAGACAGCGCATGAGCACAGGCTGTGGGGGGGGTGGGGGTCAGTGATGCTATAATCACCTTAGAGCTTGATCCTAAGACATGGAGACTCACTCCACAAACACAGGACAATTATAGAACCATAGAATAGCTTGGGTTAAAAGGGATACTAAAGGTCATTTTGTTCCAGCCCCCTTGCCATGGGCAGGGGCATCTTCCACTAGGGCAGGTCAATAACTGAACAGCCAGAGCTGCGCCATGCACCTTCAGCAGATGTTGCATAAGATGAACTCACATCCCCAACACCTGGCTGCCACCCATTTTGGTTGCAAGAAAAGGCCTGATGTTTCCCAAACCCCACTTTCTTGCCAAGTGTGGGCTGTTCCTGCTCCAGGGGCAGCCTTGGCTAAGCTGTGAGCCCCCAGAGCCGCCAGTGGTGAAGCACACGAGGACCACAGGGAGCTGGGAATTGCATGCTGCTCTTCCTACAGGGTTTAGCCATCTGTGTACTTAAAGCAGGCAGCTCTGAATTTATAGGCAAGATAGAAATGCAATCTCACATCAGCAGCAGCATCTCCTAGAATAGGTTTTAGAGAAAAACTTTACAACTAGATCCTGAATTCATTCAAATCAGCACAACCCATTGACACTGGCAGAGGTTCAGTTCACACCAACTGGGGATGGACCAATTTCCATTAAACTTGCAGCACGCTGGGACTGCATTTGAACGGGGCTGACTGTGCCCAAACTACTAAGTGCTTCTAGAAGGCTGAGGGACTGATGTTATTGATTGGGATGATGCGGTTGCCAACAGAGGCTGCACAGAGCATTTCGAAGCTCAGTTTTGTTGCAATACTAAGCTGCATTGTCCTGTAAAAGCCTCTGCAAAACGTGATCAGAGCTTTGTTAAAGTTGGAATCAGTGTCCCCCTAGAAATGCTGGCAGAAATAACTGTGTGGCTTTCTCAGGTAGGTCTCGCTGCTTTTGTCTTCACTTCCTATTGCTTGAGAGTGGCTTTTCTCCTCTAAATTTTATCAGCTTGTTTATAACCCTCTAATCCCTCTCGCAGTACCCTTAGCCCCCTCCACCTCCTCCTCACGGAAAGGACAGACCTCTGGCACAGACCCAAAGACAAACACCCAAGCCCAGCTTGGCCCCCTCAGCACCACTGGTATCTGGGGACTGCCGGCACAGACTGTAGGCCACATCTGTCACACTTATGAATGATCTCCTCGCAGTTTCATTATTAAAAGCAGAAAAAGCTTATTGAATGCTTTCCTGAGTTTTTCTAGGGGGCTGATTCTTTGCCCTTGTCCTTAAAGAGCAGGAGCGCAGTTGGGATTTCCTTGAGGCTGACACTGGAAGGTATGTGACAATACAGACTCACATTATGCACCTTCTCATGGAATCCCCCCGGCGCTTAACAAACTGCACAAGCCAAACAAAACAAGACAATAAAACATGAAAACACGCTAACTGAAATATTTACCATTAACATTTCAGTGCCTGGGTGCTTCGCACTAATAGTCTGCAGCATAAACCGGTGAAATCAGGCCAGAGCTACAAAAGCAAACACTACTTTTAACCTTGCAGTCAAACGAGGAGGAAATGGGAGGCCAAGCCTCCCCTGGTGCAATTGGGTGCAGAGCCATTCAGGCAGTGGCTTCACACCTGTTTACAAAGTCCAGCTCTGACCCAGCTCCTCAGCATGCATCAAACCAGCCTCAGTTTGTGGAAAAGTGGGGCAGTGATCCAGTCCCTGAGGCTCAGAAAATTTTGACCCTCCCTAATCCTGTGGGAAACAGCCTCCCAGCTGGGACCACCAGCTGCCAGCTTTCTACACAGTCTTGGGCACTGTCAGCTGGTGCAATGCCTTAACTAAACTGGACAGAGAGAAATCAAAGATATTGCATATCACATGAATAAACCAAATCTCATCCTCTACTAAGGAATCATTTGCTATAGTGCAAACAGGTCCTTGCTCCCAACAGGGAGCAGTTACAGTGCAGTCCTTCACGCAAGCAGGAACAACAAAAGAAGGGATGTAGATAATCTTTGTGGAAAATGCATAATTCAAAAAGTACTGACTGCTGGAGCATGAGGCCACTGCTCTCACTGGTATTTCTCCTGTGCACCTTGATGAATCCTCTCTCTTGCTCAGGCATAGAAAAAGCTGCTGTGTAAATAACATTCTAGAACACAGTAGATCAGTTGGCACTGAAAAATGTTTGTATTCAATTGTTCTTCAGTTCTGTTAGCCTTTTGGCCATCTTCCTAAATTCGACAGCAACGTCTGTCATGTAAAATCAATTCTGGATTTTCTTTTTTTTGAATGTCTTTATATGAGCACTCTGCTTTTTAAAAGGCAGAAGGCTGATAAGAGCAGGAAAACAAGGGACTAATGGATCCCACTGGACTTAAAAAGATGTTAGCGAATGCCTCTGCTGCTGTTGTTAGAGCAGTGGTGTCGCAGCCACAGTGGCCCAAGGAGAGTTAACCATTTAACACCTACCTAAATATTATCAGCTTCTATTTCAGACCTGAGAAAGATCTCCAGGGCCACTTCTTGTCAGCTTTTTCCCCAGATGTAGCAGCTGATTTATTCTCAGATATTCTTCCCAGAAACCTTGTCTTGTTGGCATTATTAGAGACAGGCCTCTGTTTCCCTATTTTCAACATCTTGCATTTTATGGACAAGTTTTACCAGACATAAACCCCTGGACAGCTCCTCACAAACAGTTACACCATTGGAACATCAGAAAATGAGGGCAAGGAACTTCCAACTGGAGTGTAACCGCACAGGTCTGTCTCCACCAGGGCAAGGACAGCACCTCCAACAGGAACAAGGTGTTTGCCAGTGCTGCCTCCTCTGCTCCTGCATCCAAACACCTGAAATTTCATTATAAGACCTGGGAATGGGGGTCACCTCACTACGCAAGAATCCCAGTTTCCATTCTTGTGGCTAGAAAGAAAAGAGGAAAAACCCCTTATAACCAGATTTTTGACTGTCAGAGGCTTTCAGTTCTGCAGGTCTCAATTAACAGCTGTGCAGCAGAGACATCAATTTGCTCTGGTCTCTGGCGGAGCTGTGCATACAAAGCAGTCAAAGTTCTGCCTCAAAGCTGCTCGTGGAGAAGGGGAGGGCAGACACAGCCAGTGGGACAAATGTAAATGCCTGCCCTGCTCCAGACCAGCTCAGAAGCCATTCAGAAGAACTTGAGGGGATTAGTCCTTTAAGCAGGGGTGAATTTTAGATATCGTTCTTTGATACCACAGAGGTACACCACCAGCTTCTGTCACTGCCAGTAGAAGGTAATATCAGGTCTCTGCAGGCAGCCCTGTGACCTTCTCTTTAAAGGTTTCTCAGCTTTATACCATAACACTGATATCTGCCAGCTTTTAAAAACAGCCTCCAAGTGCACAGGCGTGAGCCTGCTCACAGTTACCCTGATTAAGCCAAGAACAGAATTCATTCCTTACTACTAACAGGGGAAACAGAACAAAAATGAAGCTGCCATAAATAAACCAAAGCAAAGGCCAACTTCTGTCCTCAGCTGTAGGTGAGATGGAAGGGGTCATTCAGGGAAGACAAGATAATTGAGTCTGGGGAACAATGCCAGGATGGAGATGCATATCTGCCTCTGCCTCCCCCAGAACCACCAGCAAGGCAAATTCTGCTTATTTCTTATGTAAGCAGATGGACTCTGGACTAGGCTGCAGTCAAACAGGGACAGCCTCAGCCAGTCTAGACACATCTGTGCCAGTGGCACAGGAGCTTGGCTCGATACCCATAAGCAGGGTGGCTGCAGTGGCTCAGGATAGTGTGGATAAAGTAATTTTGAGTGAGTTTTTCAACAAGGGGGTATAATCTGTGCCAGGTGGCCTGCAGACAGAGGTAGGCAGAGCTCCCCAGATGACAGTGCCTGTGATAACCAGTGGCTGGCAGGTAGTGGTTTGGATCTGAATGGCTTTAACCACATCAGCATGTGCTGCATTTCAGGCTGGGGCAAGGGGGCTTGAGGTTCCCCAATGCAGCTTTCAGACATGGTGAAGGGAAGCCAGAAGGGAAAGCCTGATGCAGTATAGGCATGAAACAATGAATGAATTTATTAAAGAAGCCCCTCTCGTGACAGTGTCTTTCTCTTCATAAGGTTTCATTGCATAGCTGTGCTCCTTTTCGGTTTGCCAGCCTTATTTTCCCCCGTGTACTAAAATTGTAATGTTCAAACCCTGCAGCTGATTCAGATGAGAGGACTATAAACATTGGATCCATGCTCTGCACCAAAACATACAGCCTTGCAACATTTTCTTTTAGGAAACAACATTGCCAAAACACAGTAGCAGAAGGATCAATTTAGGCCATGTTGGGATAACTCATCCTTCGTTTTGCTTCTCCAGGCACGGGTGTATTTCTGTGCCCTTCTCTCCTTGATGGTTTTCATCTCACACAAACCTGGCCTGGCTCGTAGGTACTCCAAAACCTGAGACAACGCAGGAGTGGGGTTGGCTTTAATCCACCTTGGTGCCTTCATAAGTCCAGAACCATGACAGGCTGTGCCAATCTCCTGTGCTGTTTCTCACAACCCTGGCAACAGAAAACGAAGTGAATTACACCAGCAGCAAAAAGGGACTGGGAGCAGGAGAAAAATCTGGCCTTCCAGGGAAAGCTGCTAAAAGTTTGTTCTGAGCGGACCCTGTCTTCTCTCTTACCACCTATTTATTCAGCCAGGATTTATTCAGCCACATTGTAAGAGGAGAGTCACCCCTTACATCTCACTCATTTTCATATGAGTTCAAGTTTGCTACAGGTGAAGGGAGTTGTGCAAAAGGATCCTGTTAAACTGTAACCAGTCATCGGATGTGCCAGTTAATCATCTACTTTGAAGCTTGTCCCTTTCGATAATAATTTTCCATGGTTGCAGAATTAAAGCTTAACTGGTCATTGGCTTCAAAAATGACCTTGTCTGACAGAGAATGTGGAAGAGGAAACAACAGTAACATGACCTTCTTGTGTAAATTCTAGATGTGAAATCAGAAGGGAGAAAAATACTTCTGGCAGTTTCCAATTGACTCAGTGATTTATCTCAACCAGTCTGTAACCTCCCCTCGGTCATCTCGAGGCATGAAAGAAACAGCAGCTCCTGCCTCCGGGAGCTGCAGGGCAGTGTCAGAGAGAGCTCTGCCTACAGGGCTTGCTGGACAGGAGAGATGCACTTGGAAAGCACAGGAACATGACAACCTGTGCACCTGACTGGGGAGCTGAGTGCCTCCTTCCTGCAGTACTGACCTGTCTTGAGGAAACATGATGGAAACATAACAAGAATTTGAAAAACCAGACTACAGGCAGGAGGGTTTCTGAGCAGATACCAAGCGTGACAACAGTCCTCAGCACATCCACGATCAGTAGACACAAGAAAGGTGTTAAAACCAATCCAGTTCCACTGGACTCAGAGCAATTAAATTGTGTTACACTGCAGTATCATGTCCAGAACTATTTTAGCCCTTTAAGTCCATGATAAGATGGAAATGAATCCTAAATTTTCCTAAGCAGACAACCAACAGCAAGAAGTAAAGGGCAAGGACAAGACAAACATCACCAGATATGATGATATGTCAGAAAACCCATGCCAGACTTCTCCCAGCAGCCAGCACTCACTCAGACAAGATGCTGGGGAGTCAGGGCTGGTCATACACATGGTTGCTACAACAATTTTTGGAAAGGGGCAAGAGGGAACAGAATTCATTACTAGATTTAAGGAAACTTAATCACACAATAATGACGGTAAGTGACCAGATTGTCAAAGCAGAAAAAGCTCTTAGCATGAGTCCTCTCTTTTCAAAAGCACCCTGCTTAAGATTTACAAACTCACTTCACTGACTGAGAGTGAAATTTAAACTTAAAATCCTTGAAAACATTACCCAGTCCAATGAGATGATAAATCAATGAGGTGAAGAAACATCCATTCATTTATGTGATTATTTATTTACCCAAGAAAAAGCGGAATTTATGTTGTTCTAAAGCATTGGGAGAGTTAAATATCTAAGGGAATACTTCAGTAATAATAATAATTTGTTTTTAAAAGGTTTTGGATCAAACAACACTGGAATCAGAAATTTCCAGAACTCCTGACAAATGAAGATCTCACTGGCCAAAAGGCCCCTTCTTTCCCTGCTTGTGCCCACTGGTGGTCTTGGTTTCACTGGACAGCTGCGATGTGCAGGCTTGGAAGAAACTCCCTGGCAGGGCTGCTGACCTGAAGTCCTGGAGCTTCCTTGGTGCTCTGCTTCAAGCCAGCTTCCCAGGCTAAATTGCCCAAGAACTGGAAACTTGGTCTCTGCAGATCCACTCAGCTATCTTGGCCAGGGTTATAGGATCTCAGGCCACCCACTCAGTAAGATCTTGCTGGTTTGGAGATTTCCCATGAGGAAACTTGGAGCTGCACTTTGGATCCTGCAAATGTTCAGAGCCTGAAACACCTCCCCTCTCAGCAGCCTTCATTTGGTGGGAAATACACCACCCAGCTCCAACGACTTGCAGATACAGCTTGAGACCACACAAGGAGAAAACCCCCAGTAAAAAGGAAGATAGGAGTCTCAGAAGGGTCCTGCAGCTGGGGAGCATCGAGTGCTTATTGTACAACAGGAAAATTCGGCAGTGCCACGAAGAGCACAAAGATGCTGTTTATATCCACTGCCTGGTTTCAGCGAGCTATTTTGTACTAAATTTCCCTGCTGATCCAGCTGCATTGTGATAGCAGGTGTCTGCTAACATCTATCACATGTTATTGCGTTTTTGCCTTCCACCTTCAGGTGTAAAGGACACAATGCATCACTGCACAATAGGAGAGGAAGAAGACGCTGCCTAATTTCCCATAGGATGCAATATTTATCCTGTAAGTGCGGATTAACTGAATAACTTGCTAGATTTGTGTCAAGGCTTGTAAGGAGTGGTGACTAATCCTAGCTAGTGGGGATTAACAATGTTTGCTGTGGGAAATGTGCCAGACTTTTCAATTATATCATGTCTTACAAACAGGCTGCAATGGTTCTACATGAATACAACTGTGTTCTTGCCACAGCACAGTGATAACACGATATGTCCTTCCTAGCTTTTTAATGCCACAGACTAGACATCACCTGGATGGACAGCAGTACAAGAGCCTGCTCTTAAAGCAGGGCAAAAGGAGGAGGAGGATCAGGTGTGCAGTTAGAAAGCCCTGAAGTTGCACCTTAAGAAGCTATGGTTGAGTGTGCACCACACCTGTGTTACCCTCACAGGATAACACACACACATACTCACACACTTCCTAGAAGCAGGGAGCCCTGGAAGGGCACGGATGGCTGCCTGGAGTAGTGGTGTTAAAGACTCCGACTCAAAGCAGCACCCAAGGCCACTCTCACAGCGGTGGAAAATCACATGACTAGAGCCCTCATCGTCAGCAAGGGAAAAAGCAGAAAGAAAACCAAGAGGTCCAGCTGGCAGTACAAGAATCCCACTGTGTTCTTACCCAGAAGCACCTCCCCATGCAACTGTGCTGTGAAAGGCAGCTTTTCTTTTCGCTGCCTTGGCATAATGGGGAGACATAAGGCCCCTCACAGTACAGAGAAAAGGTCTGAGGTGTGGCACTGAAAGCAGGTTGAAGGGATACAGCCCATCCTGACCACTCCAGCTCATTTCCACATACCCATAGCCAGACCAAGGGTTTGACTCAACACCAGTTTGCATCTTCCATTTAGCTTGAAAATTTTCTGGATATCACAGAATCAATCAGGTTGGAAAAGGCCTCTGAGATCATCATGTCCAATCTATGACCAAACTCCCCGATGTCAACCAGACCACGGCACTGAGTACCAGAGCCAGCCTGTCCTTAAATACCTCCAGGGACCGTGACTCCACATGTTCCTGGGCAGCCCTATCCAAAGTCTAATCACCCTTTCTGTGAAGATATTCTTGCTAATATCCAACATGGTGCAGTTTAAGACTACATCCTCTCATCCTGTCACTAGTCACCAGGCAGAAGAGGCCAATTCCCACCTGGCTACAGCTTTCTGTCAGGAGTTGTGCAGAGTGGCAAGGTCACCCCTGAGCCTCCTGTTCTCCAGGCTTAACACCCTCAGATGCTCCTCACAGGACTTGCACTCCAGAGCCTTCACCAACTTTATTGCCCTTCTCTGGACATGCTCCAGACCCTCAACGTCCTTCTGAACTGACAGGCCCAGAACTGGGTACAGGACTCGAGGTGTGGCCTCACCAGTGCTGAGTACAGAGGAAGGATCACTTCTCTAGTCCTGCTGGCCACGCTCTGATACAGCTATGAAGCAAACCAAAATAAGCACGAAAATAAAGCAAACTACAGAGGCTCAACTCGTCAGTATTGCTCTCCCATTCTGTGATCGACAGAGCTCAATTCCCAGGACCAAGCTGCTTGTCTTCTGAGTGTAACCCTCCTGCCAGTGAGCCTTCGTTCAGACTCAGCCATGGCAGCTCTATGCTTTGTACAAGACAAAACCACCTTTCTGCGCTCCTCCTGGAGCTCTCTTAACAAGCTACATATTAACACTGATTTCTCCCACAAGTATCGGCAGTTATTACTGCTTAATAGCGTTCCAGCGTGCTTGGGAGTAACAATAGCACCGAGGTAATTAGAGGAAAAGAAACATCTTCTTATGAGTAAGGCATGCACAGCTGAACAGTGTTTTGCAATGGCATGACCGCCCAGTGACAGCTGTTCCAGCACACCTGAGATGGCCTAGTCATTTTTCAGATTGGTGACAGACAGTCCCCAGTGACTGCACCCACCTCCACAAGGACTTGGCGAGAAAGGTAGAGAAACCCATCATGAAACAGCCCACAGTCACCTGGCAAGGCCCTTCTGTGTCATCAGAGACATTAAATCCAGATTCTGTATCTAAACACAGAGAAGGGTTTTGCAAGCGGGTCTTGAGCCTCACTTAGCAATGCTTTCACCAGCTAACTACAGGGAAAAGAACCACCACACCCCCATTTTTTAAGTATTTCCATATGAAATGTTTAATTTCTGGCTTATTAGTTTAGCTGTAGTTGTTTGTGAAACAAACAAAAGCTGCAAGCAAAGGTGAGCTTAGGCCTCACATGTTTTCTTCTGGCTATTGTACATCCTTGGTCCAATGTGGACAGACATCATCACCCCAATTTGTAGTCAAGAGAGCAGGGGACAGGGAAGAGAAGGGAAGGACAGGGTGTCTCACAGGCAGAGCTGCTGCTCTGTCAAGCCACACTCAACCAAAAGCCTGGCACAGTGAGGCTCTCCTTGCTCATCAACTTACTATAAGCAGAGACAAGCTTCTCCTGTTTGTAAACAGTTATTTAAGAAACAAAGTTAAACATTTCCATTTATTTCTTGTTCCCGCATCCTTACAATCTTACAAGTCCTCCTTGTGATTTTTCAGCTAGCTCTGAAATTTGCTGGGAGCTACAGGAAGCCTCTCCCTTCTCAATAGGGAGGTCCCCAGAGTCACCTAAGCCAAAATCAAAACTGAAGCATGGTGTAGAGCAGGGCTTAAGCTGCTGCATTCCCCAGGCCTACCAGCTTGGGATCTCCATTTACCTGGCTGCACACAGCAGCTGGGCTGTGCAAGAAAGCTTAAACCTGAGGTGGGAATAAGGCAGGAGCAGTTGTAGGGGAGTGGATAGGAAGGGCAGGGAGACCAGAGGTGGGTAAGGCTTGGAGTAGGGGAGAAGGTGATGGCAGTGAGACCAGAGGTGGGTAAGGCTTGGAGTAGGGGAGAAGGTGATGGCAGTGAGACCAGAGGTGGGTAAGGCTTGGAGTAGGGGAGAAGGTGATGGCAGTGAGACCCTGCTCCAAAAATATCGGGCTTTGCTGCTCCAGATCCTTCAGTAAAACATGGAACAGGAAACCTACTGTCAGCCTCAGAGAAAGCTTTGGTCATCTCCAGGCTGTTTCAAGCAGCTGCTCCCATAGCATTTGGATGTCCTGTCTCCACCTGCCCGCTCCTGCCTCCCTGTACTGAGCATTATGTTAATGAATCATGCACCAACCTCCTTCCTTGATTTATTTGCCAAAAAAAGATTTGTGTGGGGTGGCAATTAAAGAAGTAGAATGTGATATTCATCAGCTTCTGTGCCTCTGAACCTGACCACATCCTGGAGCAGCAACTCCTCACAGGTGTTCAGATACTGCGATAATGGGTGCTTGGACAGAAAAATACACCATTAGAAACAAGAGTTGGGAGAAAAAAAAGGAGACTCTGCAGAGAAAAGGAAAGGAAGAATATGGGTTGAGGAGTTCCATTTCCCACATTTTTTTGATCAACCTTCAGAGATTTCAGTCAAATGCAAGATTGTAATGAAAATGTTGGAGAGGATAATATTTTACAGATATAAATTGTATGCATCAGGCACTCAGTATGCATACTACATAAAAATATCTTAAATCATTTTCTACTAAACCCCACACTTTCCTGGAAGCAACAACAACAAAGAAAAAGTGCTCATATTCTTCGTTTAACTCACTTCCTTATGTAAGGTTCATGTTTTCTTCTAACACTGGTAGGAGAGTTGTGAAATACAAATAGCTTCTCTCTTTACTCTTCATCATTATGTACAATATTGACTGCTCCCACTCAGATTAGCTATATTTTGTAAACAGCAAACACACTTTAAAAGTGCAGGTTTTTTCCAAGGCTTTCTCAATTCTGATGTTGTAAAACTTTGCATTGATCTGTTAAAACTGCTTTTACATCCAAGTACCGTCTAACAGGCCCTACCCCTTTCCATGGTCTCTAACCTGCACTTTTCACCACTGTTACAAAACCCAGACCTACTACACCACGTTTCTGACCAAGATTTCTTTGAGAATATCTGACTTGTGGTGACCCAAACACCCTAGAAAACATTCCCTAAACCTCATCTCTTTCCTCATTTTCCATGCTTGATGCCCTAACCGTGCTGGCATTTCTTGTCCAGAAAGATAAGAGCTGTAAAACTGGTGAACATTCCGAAGGGGTTGGTTGCACACTTGCCTTTCTAGTATTTAGATAAACATTTTAGCAATATCAGATATTGTTTGGAACTCTGGTTCTGTACACTATGAACATTATCTAAAAGTATTTTTGTAAAAACTCTACAGGAAATGTTTGTGCCTTTCAGGTCCTCATTTAACACCTAACTTCCTAATGATTTTGGGTATGTCTTAGTACAAGGACCTCTTTGCTGCTTCTACTCAGTCACAATCATCATCATCATCGTCAATGGAGTGTTCAGCTTCTCAGGGAAGAATTGAATGCTTTTTTTGGCACTAGAAGGGTTAACAGCTGACAGGATATTTTTAAGTCAGCTATGTCAATTATTCTGTCGATATTTCAACTTTTCCACACTCTTGGGAGTTCACTGCTGCTTCTGTTGCTTTTCCACACTGATGTTCCAAACCCTCTTGAGCAACATCCCCCCTCCCCCAACCTCCCATTTGTTCAGCTTTTTAAGAAACCCTTTGCACTTGTGAGTGTAATCTATGCCAGAAATATTAACTGTACGTTTTACAGCTGTATAAAATCTGGTACAAACATCACAACTCAGTCTTAACTACCAAAGTTTTGCAACATATTTTTAGTGTCAATGATTACACTATTTAAAATATGAACAGGTTGGTGGTGGCACAACGTTTTCTCATTTGAAGAGAAATTTAATAGATTTCCTTGGACTACAGATGCTTTGGAGAAATTAGTATTTGAAATTTGGGCTGTCCAACTGGACTGGTTTTTAATCACAACAAAGAGCAGGCAGTTTCTGTCAGCTGAAACTACCAAGAATAGAGTTGCTCCCTTCATTGCTTTGATAAGCAGACGGCCTCGGCCACTTCTTCATTGTGGAGCTGGAAATAGAGCCGGTTCAATGCAAGAAATGGTAGAAATGAGTTACAGGCAACAGGGTGGCCCTGACTCTTGTCTTGTGCTGGGAAGTGGTGCCTCTAGAACAGGAGAGGTCAGGAAAAGGATTCTTTGTTTTGGAGTTGATGCTTCTTCACTGCATTACATGGTATAAAGGCATAAGATGAAGCTGATCCTGTCACATGTTTGCCTAACAGGATTCCTCCCTGCTTCCATTCTGGTTTATTATTGGGCCCCTCGCTACAAGAAGGACTTTTGCATCTGGAGTGTGCTCAGAGAAGAGCAGCGAAGTTGGTGATGTATCTAAAGCAAAAGTCCTGCAAGGAGTGGCTGAGGGAACTCATGGAGGGGCTTGGCCTGGAGAAAAGGAGGTTGAGGGGGGCTTATCACCCTCCACAACTCCCTGAATCCCTGCTCCTAGGTAACAAGAGACAGGACAAGAGGAGATGGCATCACGTACTACATACTTGCAGCTGCTCTGTGTTAACATCACTGCACAGATTAAGCACCCAAAACACCTTGGATGGTGTTTCCTTAGGGACACCATCTCAGTGAAAAGATGACAAAGAGTATGAGGAGGATAAGGACATTTCTGCAGGTATCAGAAGCACCCAGCTGAAAAAAAAATCCTGAGTGGGGCACTGGAATAATGGAAAACGTTTACATGATGGATATACTAAGTATGCTCTTCCTAAAGGCAACTTTCAAGCAAAAGGAGTATGCTGCCAAAAATGTTGAAGACTACAGCTCTAAGGAGTAAGATTTCAACACCTGTCCTGGTTATTTAAGGATATATTTTCTTCGTTTGTATCAAACCATGTGTCATTGTTCTTGTTAGGATGACACCCTTCAGAGGAGGCAAGTGAATTACTTAGAGGCAGGTCCTGATCAGCACCGCTGTGTACAAGCAGGCAAAGGGGATGGAGGGAAAGTCACCTGGCTGCTTTTTGGAGGGGAAAGCATCATCCTGGTAGCCTTAGAAACAAAGACCATAGGCACAGCTTGCAACCAGCTGGCCCCAGGCTACGCCTTGCCCTTCTTGGATCAGGGCAGGACTGGGTGTGGGCAGTGCTGAGCTGAGATCCCACAGGAGATCATGAGCTCTTCAGGAGGTGGTGTCTGACTCGACAAGGCAGAATGCAGGCAGCTCTGGGGCACTGCACCGTTTTAGGGACTAGGACTTGAAAATAGTTTAACACACAGAGTCCAAATCAAAGTCATCACCAAAGACTTTGTGGCTGCTCTTGGCAAAAGGCCCATTCCCAGTGATTTGGTGATACGCAAACAGCTGCTGTTTGTACTTGCAGAGCTTAGTCGATTTGGAAATTTGAGCAAGTAGTAAGCATTCTTCACTTCCTGTCCTGATAAACCATTCAAAACAACATCACCTGCTTTATCAGCACTGCCTCAGAGAACACCATTCCAATAGAGAGATAAAGCTTGTGTGCATATCATTTCTTCAGTGACCCCTTTGAATCTGAAGTGCTATTGAAGTGCAAGATCTTATCTGTGTGTGATCACAAACATATTGGCTTTGTAGCAGGCTTTGCCCAGCATCATGCCAACTCTCCCAGCCTTGCTTCCTCTGTTGTACCCTGTTCCAGAGGGACAGAGCAGATCCTACCTTGCTAACAAACTGCAAGCCGAGTAAATAGCCAAGTGCTTCGTTTGCAATCTGAATTCACATATATCTGATAGCAGCATGTAAAGCAGGCTTACAAGAAAAAGAGAAAAGAGATCAATTTTTACCTCATTAGGTGGGACTGTCTCCACAAGGTGGTTGTGGGATAGAAAAGTCTGTATCTGCACACAGATTCATTTGTCTCTTCCCTGACCTGTGGGTCCCCACTGTCACTAACCAAGTACCCCGATGCCTCTGAACCCAAGGTAGTTTCAGTGTTGTACCCACCAGCTTCTCTCCATGAAATATTCGAACAAGCCCATAACTCCCAGCCTCAGTAGCTTGGGGATAAGTCTGATTTTAAAAGAACAACCTCCAAGCCGGGCAGAAAAGTTGCTGTTCTCTTTTACTGTCGGGGTTGGGCGGAAAGGGAGGAAGGGGAGAGAAAACTTTGAAGTCTTCCTGTAAGTGAAGCTTTCAGCCTTGTTGTCAACCTTTAAAACATTCTCTTCAAGGCAGAAATACTACAGCCAGTGAGTCCAAAGAACTTTGCTTCTATAATGACCAGTCAAGCCCTACCGAAATATCTTTCAGCTTCAGGCTGGATCGGGCCCTTAAACTGAGCAGATCAAGACAATGGGCACCAACAGAGCAAACTAAGAGGTCATTATTGTTGCTGAGTTGTAAGCAGATGTCATGAATTGGAAGAGCACTAGTTTTAACAGCTTAGTTATGCTATAAAAACCACCAAAAAGACTTTTACTTAAACTCCCTGCACACTGATACTGATCAGAACAGCCTTTAGATCATGGCCCTATTTCCTGTAAGCATATATAAATTTATATAGAAGCCCCCTGCCATGATTCACTGAGTGTTTATATCAAAGTGATTAGGTAAGTACTGACTTTTCAGAAGAATCCAATGAAAAACAAGGCCAAATGCCAAATATTTAGGAAATAGGGGTATTTAGAAATGAGATTACAACATCAATGTCAGAAATATCTAGAGTTGGAAAAGAATCAGGTAAATTGCAACATCAATTCTATCAAGTAACCCTTCCTCTCCAAACTCACTTTGATGTTCTAGTCAAATATTTCAGACTGCAGATCAAACCCAGGTCTGGTTTCAGCGGAAGTGTTTTCACAAAGAATTTCAGGAGTCAAGGACTTGGGGTTCTGCATCTGTAGGCCAGTAATCAGGCTGTCAAAAAAATAACCATCACTGATATAGAGCAGGGCCTCCCTTTCCTAGCACTGCCAGAAAGATTGAATTAGTGCTTACACATCTATACATTCCCCAAATGCAGATTCTTGGTGCCTGTGTAGGCTTTCAAGCACCCACATCAGTCAGCATAGCAAGTTCCTACACCTATGGCTCAGAAAAAATTGATTTGCACTAGAGAAAAAGTTAGGCTGTGGCAGCTTTACAGCTTCTTCCAGCTGGAAAAAGGAATTGCTTTGCCAGGACAGTCTTTCCGCAAGTAGAGCTTTCTTCATGGGGTACTACAAAAATAAAAGTAGTAAAAATGTAGAACTTGGACATAAACATTCAAAGGGTAATGCTGTCTCATGGGGCAGTCACTACCCCAAAACACACACATAGGCAGGAACATGGTGTAGCTTTACCCTGATCTCCTCAAGGTGCACAGCTCAGGAGATGACCTTGGTTCAACAGGTGGCTCTGACTCAGGTCTGAGCCTCAGTGCTGGCAATTGTTGCAGGGGGTTGGAGAGCAAAACTTGCACCAGTTTTGCCATTAAATGGCAATGCCCTATGACTGAATACCTTAAGGGCTGAGGGGACCTGAAGGAACCAGAGCTTGACTTCTGTGAGGGCTGGAAACCCATCAGGAATATTTCATTTCCATGAGGTTTCTGTCACAGCCGAAGAGCCTAAACTGGCTAAATATTAATAAATAAACCAATTGTTCAAGGTACAGGGATGGAATGGTAGAAATGAGGCCTGGAAAAAGCAGGTTTGGTCCGCTTGGAAGACAGGATCCAGCCTTGGGGGGCTACCACAGCCCCTCATGCACTCAGGTCTAGCATTCCCAGAGTATACCAGCACTATCCTGCAGGGATTTCCTCATCTTGAGATCCTGCACTGCAGCGTGTGACAGCCCACTCATGGATTCTCTGCAGCACACCCCAGGCTCTGCTCTAGAAAACCAAGGACTTATATAGGGGAAGAGAGATAATGACACTTTTTCAGTTCTCCTACACTGTTGCAGACAGACCATTTGCAGAGCTTCTCTCACAGAGGAGTTAACTCCCTCACGCAGCACATCTCCTGTCACTCACCCTGAAAAACAGGCAGCAGAAGCAGAAGATAATGACTGTGTAAAAGGGTACAAACCACCAGAGTCAAGAAGGGGAGTGGGAGGGCTGAGGAGCAGGGATTCATAGCCAAGGGCTCTGCTCATGCCATGGATTCACCCTGGGGCCTTGAACAACACACTTGGCTCCTGTCCCTGGCTAAGGTCAGGTAGAACCCTTCATATAACCTGTGCCAGAAGCAAAACACTTAAAGGAAAGTAAGGGAGAGGTGCTTTAAGACAAGCCAACACCATTTCCAAGCTACAGAGAACCTCAGATGAATGGAGTTCTATCTCTGTACACACTTAATTATCTCAGTTGGTCCTAAGATAAACAGCATGAAGACTAAATAACTTTATGGCAACAGATCAAACAGGACAAGACAGTCAAACTGCTTCCCTCTCCAACCTTGCTAATTCTGTTTCAGGCTGCCTCTAACCACAAGTCCCTTCTTCTGAAGGGGATTTTGGGGGAGGGAAAGAATGTAGGTGGAACAGCAGTTCTTCTGAGAGAAGAGAGGAGTCACAGGCCTCATGGGATGTCTCTTGGAGATGGCTCATTAATCATGGACCACTTTAAATTCTTTCTGTCTCTAAACACCTTTTTTTTTTGGTAAAATATATTGATGGAACAAGCTGTTACAGCAATGCAGCAGGAAGAGAGCACATGCTGCAAACCACTGATGTCAAATATAATCCACTGGAAGCAAGGCAGACTTCTCTTCATGGGGAAGAAAAGCTGGCCTAGCCCAGGCCAGGTGAGACTGGAGGAGGTCACATCCTGGCTGTGGAATGGGAAAGCAGACATGGACTTCATTCAGGCCAGGACTGAGCAGGGAGATCACTCAGAGGTCAGGAAAAGCAGCACCCATGAGCAGGGTGAGGGTGCTGTTCCCAGGACAGCCTGTTTTACAGCTTCCAAGCACAGATCCAGCGCAGTTCTCCGCACAACAAAACCTCACCTCCATTTCAGGCTCTTCTTCCTCTCTCCCTCTCTGCCCCAGCACAAGGGGCAGCACTGCCTGTGAACTGCCAGGGAGAAAAAAGAGAAATAATCCAAGCATCTCCCCAGGCTGCTTGGTCTGAGCAAGGAACTGTCATCTTTCAGGATCAAACAGGGGCTCCAGCTGTCTCCCAAGAATTGGGGGACAAGTTCTGGCCATGTCAGCTCGTGAATGGCCTCATCTTTCTCCTCATGACCTCTCACTTCCTATACTCTCTCTAGCCAGCAGCAAGGCAGAACTTGAGGAGGTGAACTCAGCCCCCAAAAGCCAAAGCTGAGGGCAAGCCCTGTGGGCCAAGGAACAGCATGTCCCCAGCACAGTTGAATGCTGAAGACCAGGTGGTGGGAACCTGCCAGGAAGAGGCTTCTGCTCCTTTCCCCCTCAGAGAGGAATACTGAAACTAGGCAGAGCAGTGATGGCCTGATTTGACTGCAGGAAGCTCCTGCTTAAAATAGCTGTTTTATAGCTGCCACAAAGTATTTTCCTTATAAAATATTGTGTAGAAGTAGATGGTAGCAAAATTGAAGGGAGAAAGAAGAAATCTCACAAAATACTTAAAGGCTCTGATAAGTCTCCAGTGAGAAGGAGCACTCTACGTTACTAAATCAAGTTCAGTCTGCCAATATTTTTGGTGTTCTGGTTCTTTAAATGGATAAATGGTGAAAATTCGTAATCATAGAGCAGTGATTTAAGAGACGGGTTACAGAGACTCTCCCAACCCAGTCAGGCATCTGTGTGGTCTAGAGCAGAGAACATTGCTGGGAGAAGGCAGAGGTTTCTGGCCAGGCTGTGGGGCTCAGCAACACCCTCCCCAAGCCGAGGGGAGCACAGCACAGCTGTGGCTGTCAGGATGGCTTTGTTTCCTACCCATGCTCAGAGTATGTGTTGAGATGAGAGATGTTTGTTAATATCATCATATGAAACAAATTGTATGAACTTATTAAGACAAATTGGAGTCCACTCCTGACACGGTCTTTAATTCTGAAACCAATATTTATCTCTGTGTGACAGAAGAGGAAAGATTGGTGGACTGCAATAAAAGGGAAATGAAGGATCAGGACAAATTCCATTTCCCTGCTGTAGCCCAGTTACAGGCAAGATACCAAGAGCTTGGCGAATATGCAAGGAAAAGTGGAGAAAAGTGATAGACATAACATAGGAAGTTCAGAGCATCCCATCCTGTTCTCAGCTACTCCAAAGGAGATGAAACAAGCTGCTTTCCACATCGTGCTGTGTAACACTGTTGGCAGAGCCCCTCTTATTTGCTTTAACAACAAGCCACTGTATCACCAATCCCTCCTAATCTGTCCATGCCCTCTCTCAGGATGGGCCACCTGGGAAGATTTTCAGAAGTAAAAGCAGAAATGGACAGGATACATTTGCAACCTTTTCCCTTGTCACCCCTGGTGCCCCCAGGGAACAGCAAGAGTTTTGCCTTTTGGCTTGAGAAGCGTGTGGGTTTAACACAGATAGTAGCTAAGTAAGCGGGGAAACATTCCCAAATTACTAATGGGTTTTTTTCAGTTTTTTGCAATGAGCTCCAGGAGAGCTCCTGCACAGTGGCAGCAGCAGTTCTGGCAGTGGCAATGTCATTTAAGCCAAGCATTATTGCAGGCTGGCAGTGAGACAACAGTGCCAGTGGGAAGTCAGGCCTGGAGAGATGGCAAGCCTTCAGACTTGTGGCAGTCTCAGGCCAGGAGCATCATCTCTCTCAGGATGCACCTGAAACCTTTGAGTACAGGGGTGAAGGAAGCAGACAAGGGACATAAGCAAGAATGAGGTAAGAGTCTACTCAAACTCTGCCCTAACTTCCCAAATGTCTGTGTTTTTGGCCTGTCAGTGTGTCTGCAATCAGGACAGAAGCAAGGAGAAATCCTTTCCCACCACTTAAGTTCACCTGTCCACTCAGACTGTGTCCCAGGCCAGATGTGGCCAGGTTTGCAGATCCCACGTGAACAGGTCAGTCACCATGGAGCAAAGGGAGACTCAGTCACAGCCTGTAACCAACTGACTCATCTGCTCCTGCTCCATAACACAACCTGTCTGCTCCAAACCATGTGGAAAATCTGGGGATGACTGGGCAAAGCCTTCACACACCGAGTGACTCACGCACACACCGCCTGTGCTGCTCTGAATTTTCTCAAGCCCTCATATCCTGGGAAACTGGTGAAAAGGCTTGTTCCAAATGTTCAGGAGACAAGGCTGAAACATGCTAGTGTGGATCTGGCCTACACAATGGATCCATGACATTCAACAGGAGTCTTTTCTCAGGCTTCAGCAGTCTGATTATCAGGCCGAAGCCTAGGAAAAGGGAGAGATCATCACCAACTCCTTGAATTCATAGAGTTTAGAGCTGCTTTGATCTAGCCACGCTCCCTGATGCTGAAGAGGACAGGACAGCAGCCATAAAACACATTTATGGCATCAGGAAAGCACAGCATGTCGCACAATGACAACTGTTGAGTGTTAAAAAGACCACTTCAGCAGTGTGGTGGAGGGTTAAATCATGCAACAAAACAAACCCCTCCTGGAGTTTGCTGGTGCTCTGCACAGCTTTGGAAGCTGCCTCCGGCACCTGAGACAGGTGGGAAAGCACATCCATGTGACACAGCTGGTCACAGTACCCATCCCAAGGGCTGTGTGTCCTTCCAGCCCCTGTTCGTCCCCTGCATCTCTCGAGGCAGCCACATACTCCTTACCTCCCCAATGGCACAAGGACTGCACTCACAGAGTCCTGCCTGCACTCCCCTCCCTGCTCTGGCCAACATGCCACCAGAGGCAGGGGACAGACCTCAGTGACAGCTCAGTGCCCTGCGGTGCAGCACTGAAAGGGAGCTGGAAGTAGCCAGACACACAAAGGCTTGACCTTTTCCTCTTATTTGATTGCCATTTTTTCCAGGAACTTGTTAAAACTACAAATAAAAGTTTGATTCAAATGGATTTTTGTGCCAAAATGAGAAATGGGGGGGGGAAATAAAAGTCCCTCTTCATAAAAAAAAGGGAACATATGTTCAAGACTTTAAACTTGTTTTCACAACTACTTACAGAACAGGAAATTCATTAAATCTGATCCTTTCGCACAAAGGTCTCAATCTCAACAAAATTTTCTAATGAAAACACTTTCATGGAAATATTTGTGGCCAATTTGCATTTTATTCTATTCCTAGGACATGCACCTTATGGGTCTGGGAACAAGATGGTAATTGTAGAGGGAGCAGGCAAATTTTTCATTTTAGTGAGTAACAGTTCTGCTTAATGACCTTTCACCCAACAATTGGAAATGCTCTAATTCACATTTGATTTCTGCCGGCAAAGACATCCAAAACTTCACGGGGAAAAAAAGTTTGGCTATATCTCTGCCTCCCCAGCTTCAGAACAGAGTTGAGGCGTGATTTCACCATTTCACCACTCGAAAAACCCCAGTCCTGTCAATATCCAGTCTCTGGAGTTATTAACCATTCCCTGTTGCTATGGGCCTTCTTTGCAAGTGACCCTGGTTAACCAACAGCTGCACGTCTCTATCATCATTCTTTTCTTCTGCAACACCCTCCCAACTCCTTTGTCCTCACCACCATCTAACAGGAGCCAGCACATACACAGACATCATGATTAAATCCATGTCAAGCAAGAAGGACAAAGTAACAGATATGAGAAGATGGGATTATCTGCTTGGCTGCTGCTTGCACTGTAGAAGTTGCAAAGTCCAGGAGAGTAAAATTTCCACTGAACTTGCATTTTCTGTGATGTAACTCTCTTAAATGATTTAGGGGAAAAAAAACCCAGAACTGCAGACGTGCTGCTGACAAAATGCCGTGTAAACCGTGCCACTTGTGACTAGCCCTGCCACAGTCCACTAATACACAGAGGACTGGAGGCTTTTGTTCAGCAAATAGATCAAGAATGTGCTTGTTTCAACAGGGGTAATTTTCCTCGGGGAAGTTCTGAGACCCAGCTCTTCCTTTGCATGCTCATCTGCCCACGAACTTCACCTTCTCTGCATTCCAGGTGTCTCAGAAACAGAACAGAATGCTTCTCTCTCAAGAGGCACCAGCAAAAAACAGGGCAAGGCAAGCACCCAGCTGAGGAGCCAGGATGCATCCCAAGAGGCTCAGGGGGAATGCAGGCTCTGCTGCTCCACCTCTTCCCTCCTGGCTGCATCTGCCACACCTGGCACAGGGCTGTGTCCAAGCAAGAGCTGTAGACAAGTCACACTCCTGCTGTTAACAGCTCAGTAGGATGGAAAGAGTTCAAAATAATCAGTCTGCACTCAAGTGCAAATTATTCTTGGGTGCCAGATTCCCATTGCTTCAATTCTCCATTTCCACACTGCATCCTGGGCTCAGAACTTGGTGAAGCTCAGTTCCACTCAGGATGCACCGCCTGGATCCATCTGTACTGGATGCAGAGAGCTTGGTCATTGCTGAGTTTTCCAGGTCAGGGGTGGAGAATGAGCTGTCTGACCCAACTCTCACTGGAAACACTGGCACCCCCAGGATTTCTTTTGGTATTTCCTCCCTTTGCTCTCTGATTCAGGACAGCAGGACCCTGAAACCTTGCCCTAAATGCAAGCAGTGCTTTGTGCCATCCTTGTTCTTCCTTTCCTCATGCCCTGTTAGATCTAACTGGAAAAAAGGGGTTGGAGACCTCCTTTTCCAAGGATGAGGCAAAGCACTCAACAGAAGTGGCAGAGTTTAGTTTAACAGGCCTCTTGAGGAGACCAAAGGGACAACTATTCCCATTCAACTAAACTGCAGTGACAATCAAGGAGACCTCCAGTTTCCCTTTAATGGGACACAGCCTTGTGAACTCAGTGACGGTACAATACAGCTCAGAAAGGCTTGTTCAAATACTGCAAAAATTGTTCTTGAATTCACTGAATATTCCAAAAGTCCAGAAATCCTGATACAAAATAAAAATTAAAATACGGTGAAAAAATCCATTCATATTCTTCTCCTTCAGTTCTTTTTCTGAATCTTAGGATAAAACGCTAGGGAAAAAAATTGAAATGTATCCACACAGTCACTAATCCGTGAATTTCTCAGCTGCTCAGTCTAAAACTTGCACAGCCACACTTTCTAGGAAACACATCTGAACTTAAAGCAGCCAGATCTTAATACAATCCAAAGTGCAAACTGCATGCAAGATCCATTTGTAAAACTAATCTAACCCAGAAATTTTTGCCAGGGCTGTAATTGTCATGGAGCTGTGTAGACACATGTTTGTTTTAAATACATCAGCAGGCAAAAGGCATAGGAACACGTTCTGCAATGGGGAAGGAAGGGGATCACTTGCCCAGGTAGTACTTGTTTTGTTCACTGGTAAATATTCTCAAGGCAAAAATAATTACCTTTTTTTTCTACTGGAAATCTAGAAGGAGCTGCTCCAGCATAGTGTAACTGAGCTGACCAAGAAAGCAGATCTGCTCCAAGTGAGCCCCACAGAGCAGGCTCGCAGAAGAACAGGAAGCTTCCACATTTCAACTTTTGGAAACCCTCCTGTCTTCAGCAGTAGGGAACAGCAGCAAACACACAGGCCATGATCTCATTCCTCCAGAGCTGGTCTCCTGGGTCGCTGTAGTATTTATCCCAGCAGACAGTGCCCATCCCTGACAACTGAAGTCCTTCCACAGCTCACAAAACACAGATCCTCCAAGCACCTTGGTCCCGCCCCAGGCGTAGGCTGAGTGTGGCAGGGTGGTGACTGTGCTTTGGGTGTGCTTTGGGAAGAGCGTGGTAACATCAGGCTGGCACTGACCCAGCTGCCAAGTCACCAGGACAGCCAAGGCCAGCCCTGAGGACTCATTTCCCACCAACTATTTCTGCAATGCTTGGGCTCCTCACTGATTACCTTAAGCCCCAGCCATTTCTGTTAATCCAGAATAGGTGCAGAAGACTCCTTCAAATATCATGTTCATCAGCACAGGCTTGGCAACAGCTTCTCTTCTACTCCCTGCCTGGCACAAGCCTCCTCTTATCTGTGGTGCCCTGGCAAACAGGGCTCTGCTGGCTCTCTCAGGCTGGCCTTTGCCTCCACCACCTACCTCTGTTTATGTTACTTTCCCAACACACTTGCAAATATGATAAAGGTTAATCTGGTACAAAAGGTAAATAGGGTTACACAAAGCTGGATTTAGCAATTTAGTTTTATTGGCCACTAAGGCAGGCAATTCTTCGATGCAGGTAATGAGGAGATAGTCAAGCCAGATAAAGGATCTGTGCAATATAAACATCCTCCCAAAAGCCTGCTCCCCGCTTGCATAAGCGCTGTAATCATGAAAGCAATTCTTAATGGAGCCACTTGGCAGAGGCCCTGGCACAGCAAGCTGTGAGCCTCTCCCCAGCTCATGGACCAGCTCCAAGAGCCTGTTACTACAGCCCGCAGCGGGCAGGAGGGGGGCGAGACAAAGCTGGCTCCAGTCTGCAACCAGTGGCACTGGGGCAGGGCCAGGTCTCCTCTAACATGTCACCTGTGTGGGTTGGAGCAGGCCAGTTATCCCCTTGTGCTCAGCTCTCCATCTGTAAATCGAAATGGATGATTTCCCCTTTGTGCCCCATCTTTCATAGGTAAACTCTTACAATGAAGGCTGTTCCTTACATACAGATAAGGGCTTCTGGTTGGAAGTGTTATTGTCACTCAGAAACCTGCAGTATTATTTCTGTGAATAGCTGACTAATTTTTCCTGACCTTTCAATATCTGTCCTTTACCTTAGAGAAGGAAAACCAAAACAAACCAAGATCCGTGTTTCCTGGCATCCTGCCTTCTCTCACCTCCATGGACCAAAACCTAGGACAACCCACAAAGCTGAACAAGAAACCTTTTGCACCTCACATTTCACGCTGTTTGGCTTCGTTTTCCCCTCAGCTATCAAATTTAAGAAGTCCCCCAAGGAGCACAGAAGTGCCAGACCTGCCTTTTCTCTCAGCAGAGATCACCAGTGTCTCACGCTTTGCCCCTGCACAGCTTCCCAGGAGGTGGTGGCCTGGGCCCTGCTCAGTGGGACAGCACCCTCAGTGGGCTCAGTCTGCTGCTCAGCTCTGCCTTCCTGGCAGTGCCACAACAAACACGCTCCAGGCAGGGGGAAGATTCAGGAGAGCCTCTGTGCCTACATCTGCCATGAAAAGTAAAAAAGAAAGTGAGGCTTACTTCACCCTAAAAGCCCCAAACTGCAGGACAGGTCTAACTGTCACTTGCTCCCCATGACGAGGTTTTCTCACCCAGGCAAAAGAGGCCTCATTCCCACAACAAACAGGGCACATTTCCCAGCTGCAGGACTGAATCGGAACCTAGGCATCCACTCGAATATCCACAAGGCTCATTTCCAGTGCCATACATTAAGAATTTCTCCTTGCCTGAACTCATTTAGATTTCAGCACAGATCCTCATCAGACTGATGTAGGAATTTTCCCTGCCCTACATAGCCTAAATAATAGTTGACCAGTTACCATACTAGGAATAACTATTGAGGAGTATTAGTCTAGAACGGGCACGTTTTGGTCTAATAGACTAGATAGACTCAGAGGTTTAGCCTGATAGACCAGAGCTCACTTTCTAGTCTACAACTTGCCACTGGCAAACTTCAGCTGAGTAACTGCCCTTTGTATGCCTTTTGTGCCCTCTGTGAAACACAGATGTACTTCTGCAAAGTGCTCCAGGACCTACGAATAGAAAGTGCTGCATAACTATTTGGGGTTATTATGCAGAGCAGGACCCACAGTGGTCTACGTAACTGACCATTCACCAGCTGTATCAGAGAGGCCAGTAGTGATCTACTGGCCAGCCAGGAATTTTCTCCAGCTGGCAGGCAGAATGTGTCTAGACTGACTATGCTTCTGGGCTTCGGGGGTTTTTTCAATAGTCGAGTTAACACTGACCTTTTGCAGAAGTATAAAACATACCTGTAAGGATTATGGGCCTTTTCTGAAGCTCCATCTCAAGCCTCCTGAAGGTAATACACCTGTTTGCATCAACATTAATAAACTATCCAGCAAGAACAGCTGAATCCAGCAGCCCCACTGGCATAATAAAGACAACTGTTTGCCAATATAGAACTGGGACCATAGGAAGGCTGCAATTTTATTTTCCATTTCTGCCAAAAAATCTCACTATCTCCATTAGCTTCCATGTCCGAGCTAGGACACCAGGGCAGTTGTTTCAATTTACATACTGCAAGGATTTATTACATGCAGTGATCACACAGGGATCCTCATGGCACCAAACCTACTCAAATGTCCTTGTTTTTCTCATTCCCTGTTTTGCAACCCACCTTCAAATGACCCCATGTCACAGGCTGTGAACAAGCAGTTCTTTCTCCACTGAAGATAAGAGAAAGGCTGCCAGGCTGCCAGCACCTTGGGCTTTGGTTTGGGTCTTGTTTGTTTTTTCATTTTGGAACCACCCATTTGGCTTCAGTATCTTGATACACGCTGAAGCGGAGTTACCAAAGACAGGCAATTTCAGATATGGGTTTTGAGACAAATCTGTGATTCTTCTATACTTAATCAGCATCTTAAAATACAGCTAACCTGCTTTCTTTCCTATTCCTTATACCTGGGAATTCTTTGATGACCTGTGAGCTTGCCTTACCCAACTTTCAAGTTCAAGTCTTACTATTCACCACCTTTGACTACAGAAAACATAACCCTGGCTGAAGTTACATTCATTTTACAGTTTCAGGACCAGAGATGGTTTAAACTGACTGATCTCCATAGGCATTTAGGAAGCAATGTTAATATTTTGGGGTTTTTTTTCAATTAAATGATCTGTTTCTCTAGGTGGTATAAAATAATACTTGACATAAGAAAAACCTTATCATGTTTTACTTAACCGAGCGAGCAAAGGAGCAGCACGGGCATTCTTGTGAGAGATCAAATAACAAGTGTTCTTCTGCTGATAATAAAGGCTAACTTAAGCCACCACAACTAATTCAGAGTGCAGGCTTGACACTTGTTTATCTGGACAAACAATTATGAAATGTTCTTTTGTCCCTGTGAGTACTGCGTAGGCAAGTGTCATGACTTTCTGGGTTACTTTAAAGGGCCACTGCTTAGGTACCTATTCACTGCTCAGGAAATAAGAGATGCCTTGAGCAGACTGACCAAGCTCAAGGACCCTTTTTTCCTTCTGGCTCCCTTGACGGGACTGACTCCAATCTGACCCAGTTGTAGGTTTGGGGTGTGATTTCCCAGAGGTGGCAGGGTGTAGGAAGTAAATAATATTTTCCCGAGGCATTTAGATCCCTAATGGCAAATTGTGGTCGGGCACACAGAAACCCTGAGTGGATTTTAAAAACAAACTTGGGAGTCTAAACAATTTAAACACTTCAGTAATTTTTATGTGTATTTCTGAACTGAGACTTTACAACAATCTGTAGTTTTTGTCATTTAGAAATTATTGGTGACAACAGACCACCATAAAACATTCTAGGCCAGCTGTACATAGACACAACGGCCCCCTCAGCATCTTGCCTGGTGCAGATGATGGCATCCCCTTTTCTTGGAAGGGGGAAACAACCTGCTTGCAAGACCCCCATCCATCAAACTGAACTGTGTGACTGCAGTCGTGGAGCCAAGGGCAAAGGCTCCCAGGCAGCAAAACCCTGACACATCTCCCTGCTGTTTGAGGCTGAAGGTGCCTTACATGCACAATTGCATGGCCCAGCGTGGCTCAGCTCTGGTCACAATCTCTTCTGAGCTTCTCAGAAGGAGCAAGTTCCCAGGGTAATGCGTTAACAGGGACAAGGAAAGAAAAACCCAAAGCCAGCACAAAATGGCATCTTATCAGTTTTTCTGGGAAGCCAGAGCAGAGAAGCCATGTTCTTACATCCTTCAGGATGTGGTTGTGGGAATGCCATTACTTACACCCCACATCTCCTTCAGTGCCCTCCCACAGAGATCTCTCTTTCAGTCACTGATGAGATAAGGAAGCATAAGAAATTTATTTCGTAAGTGAGAAATTGTATATTAAAGTCAACAGAGCTGGTCAAATACAGCGGTGACTTACAAAACCCCTGCAATACTTGCGCATGGAAAAACCTTATCTGACTGCTCCCGTGCTGCTAACTCATATCCTTGCTCCCAAACAAAACACTCCTGGGTGACATTGTGCACTTCACCTTTTTCTAACACAAAAGGAGAAGAGAGACCTGCTAATGAGGAGATTCAAGAGCACAGGCTTTGCCAGAAAACAAGGCTGATTAAAGCTCTCCGAGTAGGACCCAGCACCAGGACAGCAAAGTATCACAGACGGCTTCAACCACAACCTCTACAACTGCTAATTGCCAGCAGATGATAGGGATGTCAAGGGCTTACCAAGGATTCCAAAAACAATTTGACAAATTCACAGGAAAGCCTATTGGAAGCTATAAAGCACAGGACACACTTCCACTGGAGAGCACATCCCGGAAGGAAAACTCTGGTTACAGATACATCTGTATCACCAATACTCTTGGTTTATGCTCCGTGGCCACTGTCAAGTGCCAGTACCCAGCCAATGTATCTGTGCCAGGTTAATATGCCCACTAATAAATTTCTTGCTACTATCAACCAGGCATTAAATGTGTTTTGTAAGGTTTCTGCCAGTTCACAGCAACTGAGAAATCAACTTTATACCTTTTCACCCTTTTTTTTTATGTGTGTGTCTGTTTTGCGTGGTGGGAAAAATTAACCACACAAGGTCAAGTTAAGCCAAGTTTAAGGGCACCTTCCATATCAAACCAAAAAATCTATGGAGATACTTCTCCCAAGGCAGGCAATTTATTGTAGCTGTGCTTATCATTAGCAAAGTGGAAGGTGATGAAGAAATGCCCTTCACTTTAGATACACATCTCACCATAAATAGACTGCCTAATTAAACCACTTGTTTTTAAAGAGGAACTAGAGAGATTTGGCCTGTTCATAAAAACAAACCAGCCACAATTAAAGTTCTGAGACTCACTATTTTCAGGACAACCTGCCAGCTTTTCCCACCAAGCTCAGCCCCTCGCACAGCAGGCAGCCACAGCAGTGGCTGCTTTAGCACTGCTGGTGGTTGCAACCACCACTGAGACCTCACCCAGGGCCAGTGGACTTAGCCAGGCAACAGCCCTCTCTTTATTGCTGAACAGTGCAGCTGCATAATCATGGTGATCCATTAAAATAATAAACTCCACATCATAAAAATGTTAAGCACTCACTCCAAGCTGGTAGAAGTACAATAGCTTCTTTCCCTGTTAAATGACATCCTGATAAAGATTTATGTCACGTACAACGTTTTCAGGAGCACAACACTATTCAAGGTGACTGTCCTGCAGGTTTTTGATCACCATAATCTTATTTTTGAGCAGGCAGTGCTGGTACAGATTGAGAAATGAGCAATAAGGCCTTATCACATAAATTAGCTCTCTTCAAGGCAGCATTAGTGTTGATAAGATGTCTCATGATAGCGTGTCATGCAGAGGGACGAGAAAAGCAAGTGACTACGTGGAACCCTGGGTGTAAGAGGGAGCAGAGCCCAGCTCCAAGAGCTGCCCTGGTCCTGTGAACTGCTGGAAAAGGCTCTGGGGAAACCAGATAGCTCACATGAGCCACTGGGACATGAAAGCATCATCCAGACTGGCAATTTCATCTTCTCAGCTGAGGACATCTTCCAGCAAGGAGATGTAATAGGCACCATAAGGAAGAACAGAGGGCAAAACCAACGTAATTGGAGATAAAGCCTCTAATCACAACAGGAACACCCACGCAACAACCCCAAACCATACAGCTGTACTGCTTCACCACGCTTGCTTTGCTGATCTTTCACATCTACAGCTCAGCCCAGTTCTGCTGAGCCCATGAAGCCAAAGTTCAGGTTCACATTTCCCTCCACTGGCTGCTCTCTGATGGCTGAGGCTCATTAGGCAAATGAACATGTGGCAGCTGCACTGCTGCTGCACAGCTGGCTGGGCCCCAAAACTGCAAGGTAGAGGCACCAAGAAACTGACAGGACCTCACAGGCTATAAACCAAAATATCTTGTACTGGAGAGCAGACTGATGTCTTCTCTTGTAAGGGAGAGCTGAAGATTCACAGAAATAGCCTTGTCATCACACCCACCTTCATGAATCTCCTTTCACATCAGGGAGCCAGAGACCACATTTTGGGGGTTTTTGGTAGCCCAGGCCACCAACAGAAACCCAAGAGCCCAGGCCATGATGGGCACACACGCTCAGACCCACTGCCCACATAGCTGGTGGCCTGTGGTGCAGTGGCAGGAGGGTGCTTGTGAACTGGAGCCTGTGGTCACTCTCCCTCCTCTCCTCCTTCTAAGCTTTATCTCATCTCTCTCTGCCCTGAGTTCCTGGCAGTGCCATGCTATGAACAGCATGAACCATATCTTTTGCAACAGGACTGGCTCACCCTCCTCTCAGGGTCATTGGTCCCTTCACTCATCGTATTATCAACATGACACACATTTTTTTCCCCTTCCTGCTGTTTATTGCTGGGAATTGGTTTGATCAGAACCAGTGAATCATGAACCCAGCAATAAAAAAAAAAAAAAAAAAGTCACAAAGCCAAGAGGCTCAAATCTCATGGCATTTGTAGCTTTCTTGCATGAAGGGAGACGTGAGTTTTAACCTCCCCTTGAAATGAAATTGCTGCTAACAGCCCATGCTGGAGGGCAGTGGGATCAGCAAAACACACCTGGAAGTCCAATGTGCAGAGGTCTACAGCACTGCAACCTGTCCTAGCTAACAGTGTCGTAAGCAAGCTGTTAGAGGTGGAAATGAGAGGAATGGCCATTTTTTACCTACATTTCGAAACAGAATCAATATTTGATCCTTCACCTCTGCTCAAAAGACTAAGTGCAATATTCAGAAAGGATACACGCTACACAACACGCTTGGAGGGGAAAAAAACCAAGCCACAAACAAAACAAGAAACCAGCAAGAGCACCGAGCAAAGCAGCAGTAAATGTGGTAACAAACCCACCTCCCTCCTGCATCTTAGCCCAATACAATCTTTGGTTTGACTTGCCACCACTAAATTCTTTTTAATTTCTGAGTGTTTTTACGGTTTCTGTTTACCTGGGACCAGAGCTGGCTGCTGTATCACACTGAAAGCCATTCTTGCAACATGCCTGAGAAGCTTTGCCTTTGGCATGATACAGCTGACATTAGATTTACTGCAGCTGCAGCAGCACTGAGTATAAATCTGCTTCCTGGTGGATGCAGACTGCCCAGATCCCCTCAGATGGCAGGAAGTCTTACGGTGGCCTGACACTTCATTTCAGCAGCCATTGCTCCAGGGCATGGTATTAATATATCTTCATTGTTAGCCAAATACCACACAGGCCAGGAAAGATCCTCTCCCATAAAATCACAAGCCCAAGTCAAAGATCGAAAAGGCTTTTGTGCCCATAAAAACTGCACTTTTGGGATGTATAACCTACTCCAAAAGACTTTAGAAACATCAAAGGGCTAAGAGCAGAAAGCTCAGAAGAAGAGATTGCAGTCTATAACCTGTGCTCTTGACCACCTCCAAGCACATCGCTTTTAAGGAAGCAAAAGCAAACAGCTGAGCAATGGATTTCATTACTGTTATGAACACTGAGTGGAATTTTGCTTCCCTAATAGTTTGACAGGCGAATCCACGGCAAAGTGTGGCCACTGGCCAGCCCCAGTGGGGAGCACCAAGGAGCAGAGCTTTCCCAACCCCTGCAGATATCATCTTACAGCCTGGGGCGTCCAATTTGATTACCCTTATCTGAACCTGCATGCTATTTGTATCCAGAGTTGCTTGGATGCAGGAATCACGTTTATGACTTCCCATAATGCTGGATTCCACTAGAAGCTTGAGGCTCTGAAGAGGCATTTCAGACACTCGCTCCAAGCTCCTTAACAATGTGAAGAAATGTTCGTCAGCCTAAATCTCAACACATCGACTTGATGTCATCCGTTTTCCATGCAAACTTCTTTTGAATCAGGCAATTTCTGATTCTCAGTCTTCCACCAGGACTATTAACCTTTTCTTGGAGCTGTAGCTAATGGAGCCATGTTGTTATGTAAAAGCAACGGCTATCACTGCTACACAGAGGGTCACTTACGAAAATTTATATTCATTTGTTCAAACTATTGTTTTCACAAAGGATAGTCTAAGGGTCGAAAAGTGCTGATTTGCCAGATGTCTGAATCAGGCAGCACGTGAAAAGTCTGGAGAACAGGGAAAAGTCTAAAATCTAGAGCTCCAGCGGCCAACAGGACACAATAAAGATGGCCAGAAAGCTGACCTCAAGTCCAAATTCAAATGGAAATTAATGGTAATTCAGACTTCCTTAATGTAGGGGTAGACACCCAGGAAGAGATACAGCAGTTAACATCTCAACCACCACAGCAAATCAGTTATCTACATCTCATAATATAGAGAAAAACAAACACCTGAAAAGCAAGAGATAGAGGTTAGTAAGAACAGAATCAGACTTCTCAAGCATTGCTTTTACCAGACAGACACTGCACAAAACACAGAGATTGTAAACCCATTTCCTGTGGGTTGTCTCAGGTTAGACAGCACACCAGCATGGCTGCGGATTAAAACAAAAACAAAGCCCCTAAGTCTATCCACATCACCTCCCACGTTTCTCCATTTCTGGGACTCTTGTAGGCCAGAAAGCAGAGAACTCTTGCTAGACCCACCACTTTTAGCACAGTGTTTTTGTAACCCTCTTCTTGAAAACAGTTGATTAAATATTGCTGTCATAAATTCAGCCTAGTAACAGCTGGGACAGATTTAGAGGGGATGTGGTTTTTTTATGACTATCTATTATTCATGGTGTGTTAGCCCTTACAATGTGTTTAGCCAAGGAAAAAAAAAGATAAGATATCCTCTGGTTGATTATTGACAGATTCTTGGCAGCTTGTGTCCCCGGGACTGCCTGGTCACAAATAAAATGAATCCAGCCTCTAGAAGCACTGATTTGATAACTTGGCTATGTCAGACTGGAAAATGATATGGACTGAAGAGGACAGGGGCAATCACTTGTAACAAACACTGTATTTTTGTCTCTTAAATCTCAGGCACAAGTTTGTCAGAGGAGCCAAGCTCTCAGCCCCAGGACTGTGCAGTAAATGCTGCCCCAGAAATGGCCTCACCTGATTCCTTCCTCCTCAGGAAAGCCATGTCTGCTCTGAAGGTACCAGTGTCATGTGCAGGAGGATTTCAGGTGACAGGTGGGTGTCCCAGGAGCTGTGTCAGGTGTCAGTCAAACACAAAGGTCCTTGCAGGACATGGACAAGGAACCAATCCCCCCTCAGCCCAAAGAACACCATTGCTAACACACACTGCTCTGGCTGCCCTGTCACCTGAGCCATGAACAGCAGAGATCAGTGCCTGGCTGGTGCGATTTACACCATGCCAGACTTCACAAGACACAGATATCAACTGCAAAGCCACTAGAGAGAACCAAAGTCAAGACTCAGCTTCAGGCTGTTCAATATTTTGGTGTCCCCAGAAACATCAGAAGACCCCAAGACATGACACCAAATTGTGCGTCTGTTCAGCAGCTGAAACCTGCTTTCTTCTCAAGTTCTGTCTGGTGAGCTTCCCTAGTTTTGAAGAGGAACAGGTTCCAAGGAACAGGGGAAACTGCCAGTAGCATTCCTGACACCAGCTTATTAGGCCAGTACCATCCCATAATAACAGGTGACAGGGATGAGTTACATCCCCACTTCATGCGCACACACAGAGCTGCCATTAAAGCACCATCCATAGGTTTTTACCCTGCCTCTATCCTACAGAGTTCTGAAGTTGCTCAGGAATGACACCCCTCTTACATTTTAAGCCTCTACAAGGCCTGATCCTAAAACCACAGCACGCAGGGACTGTATCTTTCAGAGGCTGAATTTCCCAAAAGAGGAGAGCTTGGGGAGAAATCTGCAGAAATGTGGTTTGTTGAGCAGAGGCACCAGCACGCACAGAGACTGCCCTCAACCCCCTTGAATGTGCTGCAAATTCTCTCCCAGGGCAGGTTCACCTCCCACTCTCACAATGAGCAAAAACCCTGCTGAGCACATCCCAGCACCTCAGTGTGGCCCTGTCACTGGAATTTGACTGTCCAGGTTCTTTGCACACCTGCATCTCCCCTCAGTTTGGTTTCCTGCAGTCTCCTCCAAGCCACCACTGCTCATGTGGGTGTATAAGCAGCAGGACAAGCTTTACAGAAGTAATTTCTTTAAAATGAGGCATTTGTATGCTGCTCTGAGCTGAGGATCTCTGCCAGCAACACAAGCAAGAGATTTTTTTCGGTCAGCTGGGCAGGCTCCTTCTGCTGGGAATTACAAGAGCTGATTTCAAGCTGGGTTTATTTCAATCTTGGTCAAGTCGCTTCAACCCTCCAGAGCCTTTCTCTTCAGACTCACTTGTCTGCTGTTGACTATTAGATAAAGATGAACCTAGGCCAATTAAATAGCAGCTCTTTTAATTAGCTTTTTCTTCTCAGCAATCATGGGAAATACTGTTTGCTTGCACAGCAGATATAACAAGATCCAAGGTGAACGTGTTTTGTTATTGATCTTGCACAGTTCATCGTGCTCACAATTCCCTCACTTAGAAATGGCGAGACAATCAGAGACTGGAGACAGCTTCTCAGCAGAGCCTCCCTTCTGGTTATAACCTGAAGTGTTGTTTTAATTTGCTCATCCTTTGTTTGCTTTGCCTGCTGGCTAAGTACCTCACCCCACCCCTCCGTATGACTTCTTCCTTTGGTTGACTCCATGCATGACTTGACTTCTAAACTGCAAGAGGTCACCTGACACACAGGTCAGTCAAACATTAACTCTGCAAGCACCCTGGTGTCAGCAGGACACCAGTTGCTCACACATCCTGGCTCAGAGTCACCAAGGTAGGTCATCCCACCCAGCAACTCAGGTCCTGCCCTGCTAACTGCTGGTACTGCTCCATCAGCAGGAGCCATGTGCCTTTGGCAGAAAGGAAGGAGAAACTATCAGCTACCAGATCATCACTCCAGCGAACGTGCTCTAAGCAGCCTCCTGCCACTGGTAGAGAAACCAGGAATCCCCACTCCCTAAATGTTTAACAACGACCCTGAAAGCCCAGATTGGCTTCTGTTTGTATGTCTTTACCAGGCATTAGCGACCAAAGCCTGAACTTAAACAACAAATACCTTACTACAGTCAGCACTATTGTCATCGTGGGGGCTGTGAGGCCTTCAGAGACAGCCGCAGGATGCCCTGACCTTGGAGCAGTGCTTGAGCTCAGAGGGCAGGGCTCTGTACCTGCCCATGCCTGCCTGGGACAGCCAAACACACAGGCGAAAAGCTGGAGCCAGGACAGCCCCAGAAAGCAGAGCCCGACAGCCAGATCTGGGCAGAAGAGCTGCGACCATCAACGAGCTGGTTACATGAAATAAAGCCCAGATTGTGCATGGGAGGGAGAGACTCATCATCCTCATTCCTGCTAAGACCTTCTGAAGGTGCTAATTGCTCTCTCTAGGAAACCACATTCCCCAAACTCCAGTTATTTCGAGACACGTGAGGTTCAGCTCTGTTTTATCTCTGGTTCCGATACCAGGTGGGTGAAACTGCAGCAGGGAAAGGATAAAACCAGAGAAGGTCTTGTGTTGTGTGACGGAGGCAGTGACGCATATCAAACAGAAAACTTCAAAGGCTCTTATCCAGCTCAGAGCTGGGTGATGATGTGTCTCCTCAGAGAAAGCCGATAGCCTTGCGAGACAAAGGGCCCCCTAAGAGCCAGGAACGCGCTGCACCTCCCCGCCTGCCTTCATTTAAGCTCTGGGCCAGTTCCCAAAGAGCCGAGTCTCAGCTGAGGCTGCTGCCAGAGGGGTAGATAAGAGCACAGAAGAGCTGCATCTGCAAACCCCTTCCTGCCACTCCTCCTCCCCGGGCCTGCCTGTTGCACCAGCACATTAACCTTTTGTGCTTCCCACACCTGGTTTTTTCTTCCCATATCTGTTTTCCACCACCACCACAACCCCCAGATACAGAGGCTGCACCAAAGCTTAGCAGCTTCATTTCAGGCTTTGGACACCATTCCAAAAGCAGGGCACTGTCACCACTGTGACAGTCTCAGCCTTGGTGAAATTCAGGACACGCAAACCCAACGAGCACAGCCTAGAGAGAAGGCACAGGTGGCCCAAGGGCAGGGCCAGCTTCAGGCAGAGACCTGTGAAATAATCACACAAGAGTCATGCTGCAAATTCAGACAGGAAGGAGGGAGCTGTATCAGATCCCACCAGAGCCCTGGGGAGAACTTGGGCAGGCAGGCTGCTCTTACTCATCCTGTAATTCATCTGAGAGAGAACTTCTTTTGCTTCCCATTGCACAATTATTGCTGCCACATCTTCAAGTATCCTAACTTGTGTCTCTGAAAACCTTCCCTTTTATAATCACCAGGATTTTAAAATAATTTATCCATTTGTCTTTATCAATATCATGACCAAGGAGGTTTTGACACTCTGATTTGGCCTAGAACAGGGACAGGATAGCAAAGAGTCAACACAGTAAGAGATGAGACAATAAACAACCACCTGTATCTTGCCCAGTTTTATCATGGGAAACCCACCATTTTGTATTGCTGGATCCTTTGCAGCCCAGGGTAGAAAGGACACACACCAACAGAATCCTGGGTGACAAGTTTTGACCTCAAACTTACATCAGCATGGGCAGATTACAAAGGAGGCAGCTGTGACTCTGCCCAGGTCACCCTTCCTAATCGCCCTCTCACCAGGGAGCACTTCTCCCTCAGGCACACACAGAGGTGTCACGGAAGACCCAGCACTGCTGGCAGGCACAACAGAGGCACAACGTCTGGGCTCTGGCAAAGCCTCATGCACATGTGGTGCGTTCCCAACCCAGTCCACAACCCTGACACCCAGTGCCATCACACTTCAGGCTCTGTTCTTATCTGTATCTGGAGACTTTCTTTCCTTTGGAGGTAGCAAAACCCTTTTTTTGGTGAAAACTCGAGTGGCTTAACTAAATCTTGTGACAGAGACCGACAATATTCCGATGCCTCATGGGACCATGTTGCTTGTGACCTCTGCTTCCCTACCTGAGCCAGAGCTGCCAACAGACTCAGAGTGGTTCCCCATTCAGAGGAGTTAAATGGAAAACGGGCAGGGTTAGATATTAGGAAGAAATTCTTCCTTGTTTGGGTGGTGAGGCACTGGCAGAGGTTATCCAGAGAAGCTGTGGATGCCCCATCCCTGGAAGTGTTCAAGGCTGGGTTGGATGGAGTTCAGAGCAACCTGGGATAGTGGAAGGTATTCCTGCCCATGGCAGGAGGTTGGAACAAGATGGTCTTTAAGGCCTCTTTCAACCCAAACCATTCTGTGATTCTGTGATCTCCAAGCACAGCTACAGGAGGTGGCTTTCTCCTCTTCCTGCATTTTGGTGACAGTATTTCAAAGAAAGCTGCTTGAAGCAGCCAAACCAGCAAACTCCCCTCATTAAAAGAGAACTGCAGCTCTACCAGATACAGCTGCCATACCCCTGGCAAGCACTGCCTGCAGCCAGTGCCAGGATTAAGCTCCTGGTAATTAACATTACTGGACAGGTCACACTTCTGATGCATTTTACAACAGGCAGAGAAGGATAACTGTCCAAAGCCCAGGTGCTTTGGGACTTACAAGGAGTCACCCTAGAAAGCCAGATTACTCTGGATGCTGAGTTTTACACAAAAAGGAGACCAACTATTCTCTGTGAGGTTATCTACAAGCCCTTTCCATTAATTGCTTTGTTAGTGCCTTGCAGAGAGAGTTCTGGGCACACGGGCAGTAAAACCTAAGAAATGCACCCTGCTGGCAGGTGGAAACATTCCCCAGAATCTGCTCACTTTGCATTTGCTTCCAAACTTGAAGCTGTGCCCTAAAGAAACCACAAAGCAATCATTCTTCAAAGAGAACCTCAACAGGGAGACAGGACTGGTTTGGCTTTCCTTGTTGCTTCCCAAAGCCCCAGAAAAGAGAGGATATTATTTGTCTGTGGAAATCTCACATGCAGAGTTACATCTGCAGAAAATAATAAAGAGAGCATTGATGATAGAAAATCCAAGAAATAACTGCAAGAGCCGTGTGTTCATGGAAAAACTACTATTTTTCTTGACTGTAAACACACTTAGGGATCATAAAAATGCAAAGAATCGGGTTACGTTATGGATATGTGATTGCCCAGCTTATTTTACACACATGCAACCCTCAGCCTTTCAAGCTACAGCTCAAATTCTGCAGTGGTCTCCAAAAAACTGAGAAACTTTCAAGTCTGAAAAAAATCCTGGCTTCTGCTCTTGTAGCCAGTTGAGACCCTTGACAAGATTTTCTGACCAGTTAGAGCAGCAGCTTAAAATTAACATGGAAACAACTGAGTAGTTTTGATGGAACCTGATGAGCTGGCACAAGAATAGATTGGTGAGTGGGTTTTTAAACTTTAAGTCCGAGGATTTCTTTGAATCCAAAATGAAAGCAAAAATGCCACAGTTGTAAAATCCCATAAGATGTTTTGAAATTATTTGAAGGGCTCCTTATAAGCCAAAGACTTTGAGTCTCTCAGAATCTGAATTTCTATCCCTTTCTCATGGTAACAGTCAGGTTCTGGGCATGATAATGGAGAAAAAGTGGATTCCAGTTCTTAAAGACAATACCCACAGCAGAAAAAGATGGTGCAGTCCAGGTGTACAGTTTTCTAATTTTTCTTTTAAAGTATGTAGGGCCTGGACACAAGGCTTGAAAGGCTGAAAGGCAGAACAGCACAGGGAAGGAAATGGGAATTCCATCTTTCTGTTCAGACACAGCCCAGCCCCAGGTTCTTGTGGTAAGTGCTCGTGACACTAATTTTTAAAAGTCCATTTTACGTATTTTGGAGACAAAGCAGAAATGAAAGCAATGTGAACTGTTAGGGAAAACCAGCAGGGAGGGGAAAGGATTATAAATGCTTGGTGCAAGCCTTACATCCTCTTCAGCAAGGGAACTGCTCAGAGGAACACAAGCTACTTGTATAAGAGGCAGCTTCACCCACTCAGCTCAAGGTGATTTTGAAGCACAAAAAATGCACCAGTGGAACACAGCATTGCCTGTATTCTGCTCAAAGGAGCAAATGTTCAGCCAGAGGAGTATTCAAACAGAGCAGATGGCTGCCAAGGCACAAGTTACATGGGTACCCAAAATAAAAATACCTGCAAGGTGCATTTTTGAAAGCAGATCTGTTTCTGAGAGACACGTTAAGATGCAAGAAGTACTTTGACAACAGCAGTTTACCAGGGCGATCTGTCAGAAGTATTAGGTGAGTTAAAAGAAGCAACTTCAGAATTACTGCACTGAATATAGCCAATACATATTGGAGGAGCTCTGCACCTCTCCTAGAAACCCTGTATTTTGATTTTTCCCATGCCAGGTCCCCCTTACTTGTATCCACTCATTCTCCCAGCATAATGGCAGCCATCTGAATGAGGAAAAACATCTTATAAATCCTTCAAGTTTTCCTGGGGGGTTTTTGTTGTTGTTGTTTGTCATTGCTTTGGTTTTAAATATTCTGCTAAAAATTGTTTGCTTGCATTTCAACTTCTTCGTATTTGGCATTTCTGCCAACACCGACAGGGAAATGATAAAGAAAGGGCTTTGCTATCAGAGAATAGGGAAAGGATTCAGGTCCAGTTACTGGCTCTCCTAGAGGAGCCCTTTTTGAGGCAAATCATCTTGAAAAGGGTTTTCAAAATACTCCACGTTTCAGAAATAGATCAATGACCAATATAAAACCAATATTGTCAGGAACCTGAAAACAGTATTTGCCATTTATAGGGACATTACACCTCATCATCTATCAGCCCCCAAACTGCTTGCAGACTGCACCTTACCCACCCTGCCTCCTTGGTGAGGTGGCTTTAAGAGTACCCTTGGTATCAAGGGCATCATTTTACCATCATTACACATTAATTTTTAGCAATTTCCTGAAGCTTATGGCTTCACACTTCACAAACATCCCTCAAAGGCAAAACTGAACTCTACTACTTTTGTGCAAGGCCAAAATCCAAAGTGACACCTATATGATATGAAGATGGCTGAAATGCAAACTCTTGCTCCTACTGAGGACACTCCAAGAGATGCAATAAAACTGCCAGACAACCCCTCAAAAGGAGAAAAAATGCCCTCCAAACAAGGAGCCAGTACAGCATCCTATGGAAGTCAGAAATCACCACTCACCACGACGATGTGACTCATCACCTGACGGAGAAGGCAAAGACAGCAGAGCTAAAAGAGGAGCAATGAATTCCCTTCACATCAGCCAGAGACATGGCAACAGACTTGGGATGCTGGGGGAGACAGCACAGCCTGTTTCCATCACACCCCACATGACAGATCTTGTATTAATCCTTTCCATTTAAGAAAGGAGGTGGAAAGGTGCATTTTCACTCCAATGCAGAGTTAGAAGGGAGGAAGCTCACAGCCCCTCCTGCTCTCTCCACCCCAGTGCCTTCACCTGACTGTAAGATGTGCAAACATCACAATTCACAGGCTTTTGCCCCAGCCACTCCAGCCAGATGACGTTCCTGCTGTCGGTGGCTCTGGACCTGAGCAACATTTTCTTGGTGAGGCTTTTAAGGCACCTCCTGCTGCACACTCCTATTTACCTTATATTCCTTAAGTCCTGACACGAGTCCAACTTGTGCACACAACTGGCTCCTTTTAGCCATGGTGCATTTAGAGTGATCATTCCATGCTTTCCCAGGGTGTTAATTCAGCAAACACAGTGTGTTTGTCACTTAGCCACAGCACAGATCACAGCACACTGCTCACACTCTTTCCTTTCAGGTGGGGAGATGCAAGCCTTGCCAGGAAGCCAACAGAGGGTGCTGGGCAGATGAGAGCTGCAGGCACAGGCTGCACCCCAGTCCCTTTGCAGGTCTGGAGACTCTCCCTTTGGAATGCCTGAAAAATGCTTGCAGCTCCATCACGAAATAAAACAAAAAACACTTCAAAACCAGAAACTGCATTGGAGCAGGTGGATAGTGAGCCGGATGGGATGCCCTCCCACAACAATTTGTGAGGTTTTAAATATCTCCGCTCAGAGAAACTAAAAAGTAAAAAAAATCTCACAATTTCTCCAGAAATAAGAACGCTGGGGGAGGAAAAGAGGAAGAGAACATTTTGTTTCTATTCATTTTCAGGAATTCCATTTCAGTTCCAACATTTTTTTTTTTAACCTTCAATTAATGCTAGCTATCAAAATGAAGCAGCATTTGGACCTAAAAACATTGAAACTTTGCCATTTAGAAAAGGTCAAACAGTTTTCAAAACATTTTTGTCCAATATTTTTCAGCAACTGAAATTCATCAAAACCAACGTTTTCCCACAAAATCGTTCTGTCTCAGACAATTGGCATTTTCTGAGGCATGATGCTCCTCAGGGGATCTCCTTCCAAGCCCAAGGAGCTGCTCCTTCCCTCTTGCCACCAGCTGCCCCCTTCAGCAGGCAGTCCCTGCTGTCCTGTCAGACCTTGGTAACACACCCAGGCCCCAGCTCAGGAGATGGAGTCAATCAAAGTCCGACACCAGGCCTGGATATGCACATCCACAGGGGTCGTTAAACACCTCCCCATCTCAATGTTGTATTTGCATTTTGTACCTCTGTTTCATCACCCAAAAAGCAGTCGCCAGGCAGAGGAGTAAGGAGAGATCTCTCAGAGAAACCTGCAAATCCCAAACACCTTCTTACCCTTGGATGAGATTTACTGACAAATGACTGTAAAACAGGGAAGCTGCACAGCAAGGGCTTCATTGCAGCTACAGAAGGTACTTCCACGGGTTGTGAGCAGAGTTATAGGGAGCCTGGCATGCAGTTGCTTCTGCTCTGGCTCCATGCTAAGAGGTGTCTGGCTCACAGTCAACTCCATCTTTGCATAGGCAGACAAGCTCAGGTTTGTCTGTGCTCATCTGTGTAGACATGAGTAACATGCTGGGGCCAAAGTCACAGTCTAGTCCATAAACAATCTCCATCAGAGCACAGCAAACCACATCAATTAAAGGAGAAGAGACTGAAGCCTTCACCAGGAACTTACCGGGGGCTGAGTCAACAGGAATGCAGACATACACCTGTGCTGCCAGTGTTGGCTGGCATGGGAAGCAGGAATAGCACCAAACAACAGCCACAGACTTCCCCAAAATTATACAGGACTATCAAATCAAAAGGCTGAAATGCCATTTTCTCTTCTCTACACTGTCTCTCCCCAGCCCAAGCCATTTAGAAAACCAGAGCAATACTGAAAGAGCACCTTCACATTTCAGTGGAAACAGAACAACATTCCCTCCCAGAAACTAAGAGGATCTGGGGCTGCAAATTCAGCTCTCCATACCTGTCACTCTGTAATACAAGCTGCTTCCAAAAATCCTCTTACAAACACAGTCCTGAGGAGCTATTACAAGGGAGCAGGGCTGGCAACTCACAGGGTCATCACCTACTCACTAATACACAGACCCACAGCACTGTCACCAATTAAAGCAGCCTCAAGTTAAGCCTTGTTCTCCAGGTCTGGAGCCTCCTTGCCAGACATCTACAAAAGAACTGGCTGTTGAAGGCTCTTGGACTGTGCCAGTCACCAGGTGGGAAAAGTGTTGTGCAAGGAAGGTTTTCACCAAGGACCTGTTTCCAGTAAATCCAGCTCCAACACAGAATGCCAGAGGGATTTCTCTCACACACAAAACGCTGGACTCCTCACAGCACTCCAGCCAGAGAACTGAAAAGGGCCGTGGCACAGAGCCCTCCCTTACAGTACCACCACGGCGGCCTCAGCTCCAAGGGGGACGCAAGCACACACAGCTTGCTTTCAACCTGGAGAGAGAATAGAAGCCAGCACTGCAGGAGCCCAGTGTGATGGGAGCCAGGGCAGCAGATGGAAGCTGGAGAACCCGGACAACACCAAGGTCACTTCTGTTTCCTTCAGCAAAATCCCAAATCTGCTGCTCAAGCCCCCAAAAACCAGGTGCAGAAGCAAGTGCACAGGTTGTATCACAACCACTGTGTGCTTCAGGTGGATGGTTCATACTACTGAGCAAACAACTGCTGCATCTACTGCAGGATGCGTATACCATGCCCTTGCAGAAAAATTACAGCTCTTCTGTGACTTGAAAAATTTACCTAAGGGATTTCTCAAGTTTCCAGGTCCTCCTTCAAGAGAGGTCCAATTCTCAAATCTAAGTTTAAACTGTGAAAGGGCCCAAAAAGGACATCAACCCTTCATCTCACTTTAGAGACTGGGTTTTTTTCTGCTCACATACTCCCTGCAGAAATAATATTGCCCATGTTCCTACACAAGTTCTCAGGGAGCTCCAGAGCAATCAAGGGGGAAAGAATCAAGGCCTTTTTGTAATATACAGCAGAAACTATCAAACAACTTTGTGGGTTTTCCACTGAAGCAAGAGCTGCTTAAGCATTTTTCAGCCAAAAAATATGTGGCAAACATTTACCTGTGGCCTTAGTTTCAGTTTCTTGAATGCTTCTAACAGCATAAGTTTTTAAGCAGCACAGAACAATGCCCCAAATCTAAACTGCAGGTTGGATTTAGAGAAGAAAATCACTAAGCTTTTCTAAGACAAAGGATGGCCAGAACTCCATTTCCAAAACCTATGTTCCTATCAGCAGTGACTGACCCTCTTGTACACGTGATGTGTCACATGCTGGTGCTCTTCTACCTGCCCTGAGTCTTTAGCAGCACCCTAAAGAAAGGCACAAGAGTTACTCAGTCCCAATTCTTCCTTATGTACTTTTTTCCCCCAAGATCTACAGATCACCAGTATGAGCAAGAGCTGGTTACTTCACATCCCTCTTCCCCTATGACCCAACAAGCTGGTTTGGATGATGTTTCCGCCTCAGCAAAGGTAACAGCAATCCCAATTCCAGCAAGCCCACAAAGAGGCACAGCTGGGTGCAGCTCCACAGCACAGGGATGCTGGAAGCAGAGCAGGCAGCTCTGGGCCAGTCTGACCCTGCCTGGTCCTGGCCAAGGCTGTTGGCCTTGGTTTGCTTGCAAACCACAGGCAGAATGGAGAGGCAGCAAGAGGGGAAAGAATTAATTTGGAAGAGCTCTTGGCTCCTGCATCTGCACCTTATGCTTGACAGGATGGGGCTGGATGAAGGGAATGACTGTGTTTATTCAGCATGTTTACACAGAGACTCTCTCTTCCCGGGAAACATCCAATATGTGATGCCACCCAAAAGTACCTGGCACCTGGAGAAACGCTGGGCTGGGCTGACACTCAGCTGCTCCCGCACTGGACGGACACCAGTGTTTGTAGAGGTGGTACTGGCCAGCTGCCTGGCACAGAGCAGCTGCAGAGAGAGGATTTATTTCTCCTCAGACTTAGCCCCTTTTGTTACTGCTGGGCCATGTTTTCCTCCCACCTGCTCAGGTGAGGAAGGTAAAAGGAAACTGTTTGTGGCAAAACGAATTTTTATTAATTCTACAGAAGAATTACCCAGTCTTCCCCTCTCTTCCTGGTCAAACTCTCCTTCCTGGGAGGATTTTGGGGCAAGTCATTGAGTTGGTTGGGGGGTTTTTAGCAAATTTTCACCTGAAGCATCCTGCAGGAAAAGGTAATTCCAGTTCTGAGATGCAAAATGTCATTTAACTGCTTTGCTTTACACAAGAGAGATCATAATGCTGCACAACCAACATCCAAACAGTTTTGTAGGAACAGCAGAGCCTCAGAAGGGGCAGGGATTTTGTGGCACTGGCAGTCATTTTACTCAACCCTGCTTTACCTGTGGGACCTCTATCAGGTCTCACTCCTTGCAAACACCAGGGTATGCCAGTGCAAACTGTTTGCTGAGGAGGTAAGAGTCTCCATGCAAGGAGGTGTTACTGGTGGGAAGCTGAAAAAAGTGATTTCTGTTGAAGCCTTGCTTCTCCTCCAGCACTTGTTCCATGCAGATAGTTTAGCTCTGCTGCACAAAAAAGACACCCAAAAATCAGGGTGAGGAGTGCTGGGGCTGAAAGGCAAAGTCAGCTTTGGGGGGAGGGCCACTGGGAGCTGATTAGATGAACATTAATAACAGGTTCATCATCTTGGACATTCCCTTGTCATGCATTGCCCAACCAAGCACAGCTGGCCTTGGAAACCAGGAAGAAGTGAAAGGATAAAGGCAGTGGCACAGGGCCAGCTGCAGCCTCTGAATGTGGGAAGATGAACTGAGCCATCTACTGAAAAGTTGTGTCTACACTGGACCCTGTAGCACCAGCTGCTCTGGTACCAAACGGTGCTGGTGGCTTCTGTGCCTTGGACCAAGGGCCAAACAAGGGACAGACGTACTCAGCTCCACTCTTCTGCCAGGTACATCTCAAAAATTGTCACAAATTTACACCCACTGCATCAAAGCCCCTGAAAATTCCAAACTTCTGCAGTTATCGGAAGTTCATTTCATTAAAAAAACTTCATATGTATTTAACAGGGTACAAGTGAGAATGCTCCTTCCCATATGGCAGGAGGAGGTTTTCCGATGCACAAACTATTCCTAGGAAGTTATAAAGCCAAATACAGATTTCCTGGAAGAACATGTACGGCTCAAAATAAGTATGTGCAGAAGAGGCCCCACACAAACACACGTTACTGAGCACTGCAAGCAGCAAACCCTCCTGGCTGGGCAGGGAGCTGGAGCCCTGATGGCCAAAACACTTCTCCAGCTCTGCTCCTTTCAAGCAAAACAACTTTGACAAGCATTTGTCTCTGTTTCTTCATCAGTTAAAAGCTGTTTGGGACTGGGCTGAATCAGACAGACTGGGAGGTGAAATTGCCACATCTGATCTTGGAGGCAGCCAAGCCAGAAGTCAAAGGCTTCTGGCCCTATGGCTGGGTTTTATTAGAGCACTAAAAAGGTACAAACAGGACAAGATAACTCTAAATAGAGAAAAGGCAGGCATGTCACATGAGGCAAATCAAGTTAAAAGCTCAAAAGTAAATCTCTCTGCCTGTGTCTAATGCCTCCTGGGATGAATTCTGCTCTCCAGTTTATTCCAACAACTTTTGGTGAGCTCCTAAGCAACACAAACCCCACAGCCTTTTCACCTGTCTTCTGCAGCTTCGTGGCCAGTCTACACCCCACAGCCAAGAGGCTTTCCAGTGTCTGGGAGGCTGCAGGTACATGATTTGTCTCCCACACTCCTGCCTGGTGCCCCACACTCTCAGGGAGCCCAGCATTCACTGACATTCCTGGGAGAGCAGCAGTCCAGGGCTCAGTGCAGTCAGGAGCTCAAACGAGCGTGGTCTCATCCCAGATCACCACCTACAGTGGAGGGGTGAGCTCCCTCACATTCTGGGGAATTTGGAGGAAAAAAGAGATGTAGGGCTGGACAGGGATTTTCCCCATCCTCGGAGTTGTGATCCACAGCTGGGCTCCAGGATTGCAGCACCGAGGCTTTGACCCATTGTCCTACACAGCAGCACTACTTGAGGAAGCTCCCAAGTTAGTCAGTAAGTGATGCTGGGGTACAGCCTGTCAGGAATTCCCCAAGGAGATTTCTCAGAGGGCTGATTCACTGAGGTCTAATCCAGCTATGGGAACAGAACAGCTTCAGCAATCTCCCAGTTTAACATTTTGGGAGGGGGAGGCATATTGGAACAGGCCAGAACTGTTCTTGTTTCAGAAGGTTTGGGTACCTTATGTGCCTTTTCTGCTGCTGCCAACCAGTTTGGATTTTTTTGTCAATTACCAGGAAACACAAAATTACAATAAAATTCACTGCGGTTTGGGAGGAAGATACTGAGAATCAAAATCCTGAAACAATCTTACATCATGAGAAAACTTCCTCTTCACTTCAAATCCATCCCTCTGATCCAAAAAAGAAGATGAGACAGTATGAACGTTTGTAACTCCCAGAGAGACTGACTCTTTCCAGCAACGTCTACAGTCATGGGCTCAAACATGTAATGACAGAAGACAGGACGAAGGATATGCAAGTAAGGAAATCAGGCTCTGGATTTTCTAAGCTGTTGTTTATGTTGGTAAAGTCCAAATTCAATTGGACTGCTCCCAGACCAACATTTTGTGTTGAAGCTGAGACACTGGGGCAGAGTCTAGTCAAAGATTTGATCTCTTTGAGCAGTTTGCTGGTGGCACGTGTTAGAACAAGGGAACAGCCTCGGGGCTGCTCTAACTTCATGTGGTCACTGTGGTCTGGACGGAGGGATTAGGACAACACAAAGCCGGGTTTCGCCCTGATGGAGGCAGTTTTCAAGGAGAAGCAATTCCAGTCTGCGTCATCAGCGGGAGGAACAATGGTGCAACAGCTTCTACCCACACTTCTCTCTGCAGGGCAGATAAAGACAGCCTTAAAAATTCCCACAGGAGGTTTAATGGCCTGATTACACTGGAAAGTCTGGCTTTCGTGGCTACACTTCCAAACAGGTCCAGCCTTCACCAGCAGCAGCTGATTTCCTAAGGGGTTCAGTGCCCTGCATAGCAGGAAATAACAATGAGGCAGCTGTAGGAAGAGAAGGAGAGTGGAAGGGAAAGAGAGAGGCCACTGAAGCAGCTCAACTTTTCTCAAGTTATAATGAGGGTAAAACTCGGAAAGGGAGCATGAAGCAATCTGAAAATCAACACAGATGGAAAAAAGGATGCTTCTGCCATTATGATCTCTAGCAGAGTCCTCTTTCTCTGCCACAGATTTCTTGTATGCTCCGGGCAAGCTATTATTATTATTTTGCCTCTGTGCAGTCTCAGCCCAGCGAGACAGGAGCATAACTACATTATTTGTGGAGGAGACAATCTCCATCCCAGTGCAAACCAGACAGGCTGTGGCATTGCTAGGGAGCAGGCACCACGGCACCCCTCACATCCAGTGTCACCCTGCAGAAACCATTCAGCTGTGATTTCTGACCCACTGCACATTTTTCCCATCCAGCAAAACTGCTGATTAGGAAAGTAAATGTGGATAGCCTGGGTGGATGGTAACTTCACACCAGGCTGTTGTAAAGATACAGGAAAATAAACACAGAAGGTACATCTGGAACATGATACTTCAGTTTGATGGTTATCTACAGCTACCTGCACTAGGTAAGTCTTTCCAGGGACACTGTGCTCCTTCTGGCCCACAGCTGTCACACACTGAGCCTCCTTCACCCCACCAGCACAGGCATTTCAGAGACCCACAGCCTTGTGGATTTGTGCCTGCCCACAAGAGGCAATTCTGTCTGCTAGTGTGAATAATTTGAACTCCCAAGGAAGCAGAGGAAAAACAACTCGGCTGGTTTTCTGCCCCTTTCTCAGAACTGCTGAGGGAAGTACTTCTAAGTATACCAGCTAAGGAATTACCCCAAAACATTTCTGTGAGACTCAAAGGAAATGCATACTAGAGACCTGCTTGTAAGAAGAAAATACTCATGGAAAGTTCTGTGCTCAGAGCAATGAGGTTGGTTGAGTCCTGCCAATCCCCTAAAACTAAAGCTCTGCTTTACTGCTAGCAGGTTTTCTCCATCTTTATAGAAAAAAAAAAAAAAAAGGGCTAGCAAGCTATGGAAAAGTTCCCAGATGATGAGGGTCAAGGGGAGATATTTGTCAGCAGGGACACCAAAACAACTTGAGTTTCTATTTGTTTGGTTGTTTTAAACAGGTTAGTTCTGCATAAGATCAGTAAATAAAAGACCTACATCCACCATCCCATAAATTGCAACAAGCTAATTAAGTCATAATATTTGTGATTCGATATACACTATGCACAGGGAAACATTAATGAATTTTATAACAAGCAAGCAAAGAACATTACTTGTGAGATAGCCTCAGAAATTCATTAAACAGTCCTTTAAGAGAAGTGGCTCAAGTGCAGAGCACTAAAATGATAACAAAACCTATTAAGGAGCCTGTTTAATTAAGCACATACTTGCTGGCACATCTGACACTTATACAAGGTGTTTGTGCAAAGACAAATAAAGTCTTTCTTTTGCTGTACAGCCAAGGAGATTGTAGACAAGTCTATTCTTAAAACACAAAGATAACTCTGTGACTAAGCAGCCAAATACCACACTGTGGAAAAATCTATACAGGCACTAAGGGAATTGTGCATCTTTTCTGTAAAGGCCTAGATGGGCCTTGTGTGTGCTCCGAAACGGCTGAGTGACACAGTTTGACTCAGAGCCATGCCACAGCTATCTGTGACATCCCAGAGGAGGATGGAAATGGCTCATGCTGGGCTGCTCAGGTTTAAAAGGCTGCTCTTGAGGAGCTCATAAAACACCACCAAACCCCCAAGGGGGTGGGGCGAGGAGGGTGCTCCTGGCACCCATGCAGAAGGGACTGGGAAGCAGGGAGACGTTGTGCCTCCCTAGGGCACATTGTAGCCCTGCTCTGCATCTTCATTTTCTCTCCTGCTTGTGTTGCACGAACTGCAATGCACTGAAGGCCCTGCAGTACCCAGGATTTATCATTTTAACAGACATGCTAAGGGTGGCTCTCACACAGATCTGTTACACAGTGATGCCTGTGAGGAACAAACTGCCTGGCAGCACAGAACACCCATCGCTCACTCCCTCAGAGCCACGACAGGGACAGAGCTCTAAATACGTTCCAGTCAAACCACCCACGTGCTCCACATGCTCTGCAAACAAAATACCATTTTATATTCTTCATCAGAAACACTTCTCTTCCTGTCCTGTCCTTTTCCTGCTGCTCTTCTTTGTTGTTGATCATTATGTACAGCACATGCATCTTAGTTTATTACAAGCTATTGCTTAATCATCATCTCACCAGTACTTTGGGGAAGTTTTGTTGCAATTGACCCACCAACACTAAAATCTATACAGTATTCTCAGAATACACAGTAATTTCTCCTCAAAACAAGGCAGCTGAGCCAGCAGACCTGGGAACCTCAATTAAAATCAGTCTGATGCCACCTCCTGCCCACGGGCACAACGAGTCATCATCTGTCAGCTAAATCAACTTGTGTTGGAGATAGTCCCCTTATTTGCTTGTTTGGAAGCTATGAATTTGGTTTAATCCTGTATGTCCGCTTAAGGGTTGGACTCAATGATCCCTGTGGGTACCTTCCATCTCAGAACATTCTGTGAATTCTCTGAAGCTCCCTCATGCTGCTGAGCTTCCTGGTCAACACCTTTGGCTGCAGGGTTTTCATGGAGGTTTAACAGATCTCGGTGCTATAAGCAGATTCCAGTAACAGCCTGTGCTTCTCTCCTGCTTGGCCCTGTTCTAGTTCTCTTGGATTTTAGTGTATGAGTCTGGGACTCCTGAGTATGCAATACCCCTGCTGTCTTGGGCAGCCACTTCATACCATCCCAGTTTCTTTGTAGGTAACACTTTACTGGGAGAGTATCAGAAGCTACCTGTGAAAATAATTCATTTCCCTTCCTCAAAACTTTCTCACAGGGCGAGTTTTCTCAGCTCTCAATTCCTGCATTTTGGAAACTCCAGCTCCCTTACAGCTTATCCTGATGACACCAGTGTCTCCACAGTTTTTCCCAGTCCTACAGACCTGTGCATCCTGCAAGCAAACAGCTCCATAAATAACAGATTGGGATCCAGCCACCAGTGCTGTGTTTGGGCAGGAGCTTGCACAGCATTCCCTGCTGCCATGTGGTCTGTCTCTCCAACATCCAACACTAACCTATGCAAGCCTACCTACATGAACTGACACTGTAGAGTTTCCTGAAGCACTTCAAACAGAAGCATGGTCAGAGAAGCTCTGACTTCCCATTAACCTGGGCAGGTACTCAGGAAGGCCAGGAACAACAGGCCTATTACTTGAATAAGTTGGGCAAGAAGTCAACAGGCAAGCACCAAAGAGGTGGAATTGCACCTGAAGAAGGGCTGAGAACTGGAGGGGAAGGTAGAGCTCTTTCCCCATATACAGGTAAAATAACCAGTCAATGAAATCCAAATCCCTGGTTCACTCTCAATCTCCTTTAACTCAGGAGCTCTCAGGGCTTTGCTGCTTCCAAACAGCACCCAGCAAAGCACCACATGCCCTGAGGCACATCTCAATGAACTCACCATGTTCTCAGTAAAAATACTCTTGAGAGGTGCTTTCACAGCTGGGCCACAGCCTTTAGGGACACACACAGGCCCACAGATTCAAAATGTTTTTGTCAGTTTTTATCAGTCTGAGACTTTAAAGAAAAAAAAAATTAAAAACCTATCACATGCATTGGAAGTGAGACGTTCTCTCTTCTTTCCCCTCGCATGCCTGCAAAGTGACCAAGCTTCCCAAAGCAAAGAAACTCCAAACCTGTTCTACCAGGCCAGCTCTAACTGAATTTCAGAGAACTTCCTCTCCTGCTCCCCAGGCCCCAAATTAGAGGTAACAATCCCCACCCGCCAGGGCAATCAGTGGATCCCAGCCTGGCATAGACCAGTCAACCACCCCTCGGCCGCTCCTTGCACCAGGTGGCCAAGGCCACAAAATCATCTGTCTGTTTGCCAGGCTTTATTTCAAGCGGCAGCTTTATCACCAATTCAGTGTTTTTCTGCAACACAAGAAACAAAGAGGAGGGTGGAAAGTCTGAATACAGCAGTGTTGACAGAATCACTGCATTTCAAAAGCCTTTATAAGTGGTTATTTACAAACCTAAGGGCTCCAAGTACCCTATTGGTACGCATTTCAGATAACCCTTCTTAGATGTACCTGGGTCTAGGGTCACCACGAAGGAGAGCAGGGGAAACCTGACCCTCCCTATAATTCCTGAAAGCATGCACGGCATGCTTTTTTCTCCTGGCATTTACAGCGGAGAGAGAGATGCTGGTAGGCAATCCCCGGCAATAAAAGGTGGAGGGGTCTGCCCAGGATTTTGCAAAGCAGCCCAGCTCAGTCACCCATGGCTTGTCCCCTTCTTCCTGGCTACTGGGCTGGCAAAGCCAGGCACAGTCACTGCTTGGGCTCACACCTTCTAAGCCATCTGCTGTCACTGTTTCTCCCTGGTCTTTGTTCTGAAAGGAAGGCAAAATTCTGTGCAGTGGTTTCTAAAACTAGAGTGCAGGTGCAGCCTGAGAGAAGGCTGCACCCACTCAGCTGAGGGGTAAAGTTTTTACAATAGTAACAGTAGCTGGCAAGAAGAAAATCCGAATGAGGTTAGCCTAAGAGCTTAGGGAAACCTATTTTCCAAACGTTAGCTGCCATCTTCCTTAAACACAGTACCTGAAGGGCTCCTCCAGTGATCCTGGTCTGCATTTCAGTACAGTCTACTTATCAGGCAAGTCATCAAAAAGTCCTGAAAGTCCAGAGGATTTCCGAGTAATAGTTCACTGCATTATCAGAACTCTCCATCTTCTCATCACCCACACTGATGCAAAGTTAATTGAATAATGAAAGCAATTCAAATTACCCACAGCTTGTTCCTATCTCTGCTTTCCATTTCCTCCTGATTGAGGCTGATTGAGGAATGTGTCACCCGTCCCCTGGTGCCAAACTTTAGGCCAAGAAGGAATTTTCCCTGGAAGGCATTGTCCAGGAGAGCTGCATTTCACCCTTTCCTCTCCGGTGCTCAGGTGCTGAGCTTTCCAGGACAGTGGGATGGATTTTTCCTCCAGCGCTCCCAGCCACGAGTGCTCTGCATTCCTCTCACTCTCCTTTGTGTTGCAGAATTGCTCTTTCAGACTTTTTTGATCTAAAGATTTTAGGGTAACTGAAGTGCCTTGTGGAAGAGGCAGCTCAAAATGAAGCATTTTTCTCCCCTTTCCACCATTTCCACTAGTTTCACTAAGAGCACAAGTCCATCAAAGTGACTTTAGGCTGCAAGCCCCTGCTCATCAGAGCTGGCAAAACACATTTGAGAAACCAAAATTCACAAGTTCTGTGCTTTTCACCACTTGAATTATAGGGAAAGAGAAAAAAAAAAATCATTCACCTACTGATGATCCAGGGACAGAAAAGCAGCTCTGCACTGTGGATGTTTTCCAGAGCCAATGTCTCAAGCCCACAGGAGTTGTAGTTTAACCTAAGTTTTCCCTGAAACTCTCCCAACATATTTCAATGGTACAATTATCTCTAAATGTGTTATCATGAGCGATGCACTCAGTGATGCTTTTTGGTTATTTGGGGTATATTTATAAATTTTGAGCTCTTGTACAGTTTTAGGGCTAGACAGTCTTCTAAAGACAAAGAAAAAATCTAGCAATTAGCTTCTCTGGTTTTGGAGCTAGAGGCAGGGTGATGTGCCATGCAGCAACACCTTATGCATTTAACACCTCCTATCATCTGAATGCCCAGCTCTGGCAAAAATACAATTGTCATTTTCAATTTAACAGTCAGCATTACAATAAAAATTACTTCATAGCACATTCATTGAGTAAGAAACAACGAAATGTCACTCCAGAACTTGTGCACTTGTGTGTTTCTAATTAATCCTGACAGAGCTGCTCGGGCTTCAAAGGCAAAAATCTGTTTGGTTCTCAGGGCAAGGAACTCCTTGGCAAAGACACTACAACTGAGGCCAGAATCAGGTACTGGCACTGGACACATAGACCTAGGCTGGTTTATCTCAGGTCTGCATAGAGAACCAGGGCCCTCAGGTGCTTCTGAGGGCACACGTGGCAATGGAACATCTCAGAACAGAGGGAAAAGTAGAGATAAAAGGTGATACACAGAAGCAAAGCCATTGCTATAAAAGCTACAGGGGGAAAAAAACCCTGACCTGAACAGTTTGCATTCCAAACAGTACAGCTTTAAGAGATGAAAACCACATCTCACTTCCCAAAACTCTTGATGAAAAGAAAACAAACACAGTGAAAAAAATGCAGGGGGAATTTTGACACTGCATCATGCTTATCAAAGTCTGGTACATAAGTTAAGACTGCTTTGTTCTTTCACAATAACTGAATTACAATCTTTCCCCATAAACCCATGGTTTCTTGCCAGTGATAAATCTCATCCCAATTTGTACCTTTTTGACCCTGTTTTCCATGTCCCCACAATGATGTTTCACTGGGAAAATACTTCATAGGCTGCTAAAGAACAGGGTCTCCCCATGGCCAAAGCACCAACCCTAATCTTCAGGACATTTTGCCCATTTTCCCCACACCAAAACTTCAGTCCATTTATCTCCTTGTTTAAGGAAACACAGTCGATCAAATCTCCCTCTCTTCCTCCTGTGGGTGATGGTTTAGGAATCTGATTTCCATTTCAACAGTTCCCTTGAACTTACACAGTGCCAAAGGGGAGCATTTCAATCATCTACTCAGCCCTTCAAAAGGCACAAATTTCTTGTGGGACAGAGGGAAATGAAGGATTAAAAGGTCTATTAGCACATCTTGTTCAGCATCATAAGATGTTGTGGGTAGTTCCTCCCCCCACAAGAGGGACCAGAGAAATCAATTACTATGAAACAGTCTGTATTTTATAAGTGTTTTCTCCTGTGATGACACTGTGGACAGTCCAGGCTGTAGGAACAAGTCTTGACAGAGGAGTTCTGCAGTGCCTGAAGAGCTGGAAATACTTTCCCAACACCAAGACAGCTCCAATGTCTTCCCTCATTAGAAATCCAAACTTAGGTAAAGTAGGAATAATTTAAAGATCTTATTTATAATCAGGGCAGGGATATGTTACTTTAAATTTGACTTAAGCAGGTTGTGACAGTAATAATATAGACAACATTTAAGACCTCTGAAGGAAGAAATTGCTAGACAAAGTGAAAGAAAAAAAGCAGACTAAGTTTCAGAGCAGTTTTACAATAATTAAGTCATACAACACCCATTATCTGGGTAAGTGAACTATGTTTCACAAGGGATCACAAGAACATTTTCTTCAGCTTTGATTCCAATTGTTCACACCTCCCCAGTTTCAGATGTCCAGTTTAATCCAGCCCTGAACTTGAAGCAACACAACAGCACTCTTCTGTGACTGTGTGGAAAAAACAATATTTTCCTGTGACAATAAGATTCCTCAGCCCTGATTTGTCTCCACAATAGCTAGAAAAGCTTCAAAGGAACCCTGTGCGAATTATTACTTTGACAAGGACCTACTTGTAGGGTCTACATGTAGAATACTTGTAGGACCTATGTAGAACACCCAATAAAGCTCCTCTGGGCTATAGCCGGGCTGCTGGGTCACCAAATCCCTTCATTTGGGAAGAAACGAGAGCAGGGACTCTCAGTGAACACAGTTGTCCCACTTTACCCTTCAGTGACAAACGGAGATCTCCAAAACATCACGGACATCTCCCAGCCATCCCCAGGGCACCCCTTATACTCCACCCTCTGAAGTACATAGCACATGTGGGAGGATTTGGCTATAAACCTCCGAAGGTTGGCAAGAGCTTGCAACCTTCAACATCTGCAATCATAGGTGAATTTAGGAGCCTATCAGAAAAGAGGAAAAATAGGTTTTATTTGCCATCAGCTTGAGACAAGTTCAGCAAGGAAAAAGAGGGGAGAAGGAGGGATTAGCACAGCCCAGTGCTAAATTACGGATACACACCACAGGTGAGAAGAGGTTTCTTGCACTGCAGGCGCCATGCAGAGCCCTGGGGGGGGAAAAGTCCCCTCTGTACAGCTCTCTCCATCCCCCTGGGACAGCAACAACCGGCAGGAGCCATGCTCAGCTAAATACCTCCGCATTTCCCAGCTCTTTGGGAGGAAACAATCGGCTGTGTCTGGAACACCAAGTGAGTGGGGCGATGTGGCAGTGCCTCCCCAAGGAAACCTCTGCTGCCTCCCTTGAGACGCTGCCCTTGGGCAGGAGGTACAGCATTGCTTAGCTGGGCCTGGCCTCCCATGAGACAAGGCTGCAACAATTCAGTTTACACATTTTACAGCCTTATCAGTGAGGAGGCTTCGCTTTCACAGGTGGGCTCTTGCCATGGCACATCCCCTCTGCAGGGGCTGCTCCCCACCCTGTCCCTCCTTTACCACCCCTGCTTTCTCAGCATTTTCTCCCTGCCCTTCTCATAAAACTCAGTTATCTAACCTGAGTATTTTTCTTCCCTGAGTCTGGTTCTTACTCTCAGAGGAGCCATTTCCTCCTGTCTGTTGTTGATTGTTATTATTTCTGCTCGGTAAATGCATCTATCATGGTCTTTTCTTCCAAGGCATGAGAAGTCACAAGTTCCTCATATTTTTCAGGGAACCTGTTTGGCAAGGATTCTGCAAAAGAATAGTTTCTCTTCTTGTCTTGGAAGGTTGCAAGCGTCACAGTACAGGGCAGCTTGCTGATTGCAGCAGAAAACACTAGAACTATTAGCAGCTTAAAAATCAAACAAGAAACAAACCCCCAAATCCCCAAACATCCTTTCCTGAGGCTGGACAGAAGCTCCTGCCTGGCCAGCCTGCTGAGTTGAGAAACACATCACATCCCACGGCTGGAACGCTAATTAATTTTGCAACTAATGAGCTGGTGATAACACATTTACCACACTGGAGATATGAAGGAAGGCACAGCTTTGATACACAGTGTCACCTTCCCCAGTGGGCAGACAGGATATCCCCAAGGCCACATGCTCTTGTTGTGCTGTGCTGGTAGTTGAGGAAGTGTTTCACACCAAGATGAGTTTTTCCAAAGAATCACCTCTCCATAGAGACCTCTCAAGGGTCAGGGATCAGGAAGGGCTGGCAGTTCCCTACAGGATGAGGAGTCGAGGAGGATAACTCAGTCAGGAGGGCAGGGCTCCCCCATCCCACAGGACATGAGTGAGACCAGCAGCCGAGTCTGGGGATGGCAGCCAGGCACTCAGAGCCCAGATCATTTGTGTGATACAGCAGACCAAGGCAGGAGCTCAAATGCAGGTCAGTCAGCTGCAGTGACAGTAACCACGGTCACACACAGCCCAGTGGCCACCAGGCAGGTCTGACGCCAAACTGGGAGGTCAGTCCATGGATCAGGGTCCCAATGCAGGGCCTGTGGCCAGGCACAGGCATGGCTGTATGGAGCAGTACATCTACATCACAGCTCAGAGAGCAATGGAAAGTCATGGCCTGAATTTAAATGGAGCCCCCAAGCCCATGGGCAGGGGAGTGGCTGGAGGTCCATGACAGGCTCGTCAGGCTAATTGCACTCAGGGCCCTGACACTTCATCTCCACGGCCCTGGCCAGTATCATGGCCAGACACTAAGAGAGATGCTCGCACAGCCCATGACATCTCAGCACCAGTGTTCATAACAGGTAGCCCAGAGTTTACAGATGGATTTTGCCCCTGTCCCCTTTAGGTGCTAACTCCACAGCCTACACAACAGGCATAAATGCCCCTTGACCTCCTCCCTCAGAAATAAGAGGGATGATATTCCATATTACAGAGCAGCCTGTGTCTGAGGCATCACAAGAAGGTGAAGCAATAACCAGGAACTGCTTTTCCTCCCCGCACGCTGATGTGCCTTGGGGCAGGGAAAAGCAGCTGCAGGAGCAGCAGGGCACCTCCCAGCCCATCAGCACAGCAGCACGGAGGCAAAGACAAACAAAGGTGCAGGAAGTGATTATGCCTTCCGATAACAGAGCCGCGAAGCTGAGTAAGCAATTGGTGACTTGAGCTGGTGCTAAGCGTGGGGCTTTCACTGGAGACAAACAACCTAAACCCAACAATACAACGGCGGCAGTTGTTCATATCAGTGAGGGAAGCTAAACAACCTCCCCCCGTGGATACTGCTAAAGTGGAACATGTGGGATAAGAGTGACAGTAGCATTAGAGAGGCTGGAAACCGGCCAAGACACAACTGGCACACACACACAGACACTCTCATCATTCAAGAGGAGGAGTTCAGTGTTCCAGGAGCATCGTGGAATGCTCCTTTCCGGGTGACATTTAACTCAGACTTCAGACACCAGACAAGAACACACACTGCAATAACTGGAGATGTCCAATAATCCGAACCAGAAAAAGCTTTCCATTCTGTTGCTGAGCTATATCCCTGCCATGGTACTCTCTGACCCCGGGTCAGAACATACAAGCTTACAATCAGAAAGCTTTAATGAAAAGCATGCAACAGCCAGAGATCCTGCTGCCAGGAGAGGAGGGGAAGAGAGAGAAAGAGGGGAAAAATACATCAAATGGCTTATAGAGAAAGAAGCATGTGCACTTCCCAGCAGAGGATACAGTCTTTTAAGCCATCCCACTCGGGGGAGCTTCCCCTAATGCTGAGACTTCCTTGAAGGCAAAAGATAAACAGATCATGGGGCCAGTATAAGGGCTGTGCAGCTGCACAAGTCTCTTAGAAGGTCCCTTTTGTATTGCCTTGGCTTGTTCTTCAAGCTCAGAGGGAAGGTTAAGTTGAAGTCACCTGCTCTCTGATTCCCTGTGTACGCACTCGAGCTGCCGCAAAGGGAGAGACAGGTTCTGCCAGGGACAAGATTTATGCACTTAATCCTTTTAAAGTGAAAAATAAAGGGAAAAGTCCTGCAGTTCCGCTTTCAGAAAACCAGCTCTGGGAATATGCATTTCCCCGACACAAGTTCCATGTAGACATGACATTTAACAGCCCTCAAAAAATCCCTCAGAGGAGTTGTCAGACCTGCTGATACCACTATGTGGAAAGCAGAGAGTCTGGCTTCCCATTCTGGCTGAGAAAACCAACAGCTAGCACTGCTCCTTTGGGTTGGTTGTGTTCAAGGGCAAATGGGACAAAGAGACGTTCCCATACCTTCCAACACAGAGCTTCTTTTTCATCACCAGGTCCTACCCCATCCCAGTCCAGCTCTTGGCCAGCTCTCTCAATCCATCACCTATCCGTTTACAGACAGCTGATTTTTTCCAAGAAAATACAGTTTGCCAAAGATTACACTTCCAAAGTCCTACTGTAGTACCTCCCTCTAGATCTCTCCTTTGTCTTCTGCCTCCTCTTGTGCCTTATTCCTCCCCAAAAGTCTTCATTCCTCAGGGGATCTGAGGAACCACTTCCCTGAGCAAGCTGAGACATTCACATTTACTGCTTATATGGTCAGGGAGGGCATTAAGGAAATAATCACTGAGACTGCAGATAAGTTAGGAATAGCCTGGAAACAATTTCTGAGGAGATCAGTCATCCTTGGGCTGTTCTAGGAAGCTCTAGTTGCGCTGATGGCTCTTTTGCAGGACTAAAAATATTAACATTATCTCTAGGCTTAAGTGTCTCAGAACTCCTAAAGCAGCCATATGAGTTCACAGCAAGGATCAGCCACCACTGTGTCCAACATAAACTATGAGTCGACACCTAGGAAAGAGGAAAGAGGATGAATAGGTCAAAAATACATGATACTTCCTCCTTAAACACAAATTACTGACTTAGCCTTCAATCATTTTCACCTGTAGAGATTCTTTTTGGCCTTAGAGGGTTTGTCTATTCAGTGATCCCTAAAAATCTTGGTTTCAAACACTATTGCCTTCCTTTGAACGCAAGAATACACCTTGCACCCACAACACCCTAACATGAGAAGTTCTCTGGGTGTCCTAGCTGGTACATCCAGAACCAGCTCCCACCATTCCTCTGAAATCTGCCCACATTCATTGGCCTCCAATTCTTGCACAGGTAAAGGTAGGAACAGGCAGTCCCTACCCATCTGCTTCATGCCCCTTCAGATTTTGCAGGTCTCTGTTACATTACCCCTCAAATCACCCCTTTTCCAGGCTGAAGTATCCCAGAGTGCTCCATTGCTTCTTTTATGAGAGTTTCCATGTCTGGTCTCAGAAGGTCACTCACAGCAGAATGCCATGGGGTATGGTGCTTTCCCACTTTTGGAGTGCCCTTTTCTTCAGAAGTGAATTTGACTTGTGCTTTCACAAGGCTTGTACAGAAAAAAAAGAAAACACAGACAAACATTTCCTTTTTTACACTCACTTTTCCTTAATTTGAAATCAAAGGGAATACTTTGAAAGCAGAAGAACTTCTCTTCTAAAAGCACAAAGATCCCCTTCTCAGAAGAGCCAAACAAAAGATCATGACTCAGACATGGGGCTTTAACTTCCTCATCCTATGACCCAAACCTTTGACTTCCAACATTCTCTGCTTCTCTGAGGGTGTCACAGATCTGCCTGATCTCCAGTCTGTTGGATTGATCTCGGAGATCCACGGCACTTCTCAAATACCATTTGGTCAACTCAACAGCACTCAGAAGCAGCATCTTGGAATTTCAAAGTTTGACCTTGCAATCGTGATTTTCTTTTCCATATAAGATATTTGGAAGAGTTGGGAGGGCAGGGTAATGACTGGTGGAGAAGGCGCTGTGTTAAGAGAATACAGCCATCAAAACCTCCCCAGCTGTCCATGGACTTCAGGGACCCCTCCCCTCCAGGGCAGGCCTGAGGGATTTCCTGACTAATGTCAGGTAAGGAAAGAATTCTGCTGAATAGCTGCACGTTAAGATGTTTTTTATAACCCCCTGGTTAGCCCAGAGGAATTCACTGGCTGTCGAGAGGATCAACACGTCCGTAGGGCCGGGATGCTTTGGTATTAAATTACAGCTTTGGCATCGCCCTTAAGTTCAGCAAGTCAAAGGAAATAGTTGCAAGTTTTTTTATTTACTGAGCACCAAATGGGTAATAGGATTACAGACATGTAAACCCAAATTTTTAAAAACTACAAATGAACATCTAGAGTAATTTGAAGTTGTCTCACATTTTGTAAGTATTCAGCAAACGAAATCTTGATTAGAAAACCAGTGTAATACAGTCCTTCCCAGTAAGGTTGTTTTTATGGTACAGGGCATTTCAGGAGGTCCAGACTTCCTTTCACAACCTATGGGCATTCCAGGATCACAAGGGTTAAAAACCACGAATTTCCCAAATCTCGGGTCAAATCAAGAAAGTGCTTTGGACCTTCCAGTCACTAGATCAGTCTGTTCTACATCCTTCAGAAACATCAGTGCCCCTTGCAGTTCTCCCAGGCCCAGGCAGTGAATGCAGCAAGGTTCCCACTGCCCAGGGCCTCAGCTGAGCTCAGAGTTAATCTCTGACCATGACCATTCTCTCCCACCTGGTAGAACAGCCCCAGTGGGTGCCTCTTCCAGTAAGAACCAGATGATTCCCCAGCTCTTACATTCCCAGACTCGTCTGGAGACAGAAATTCACACAGCCAAGGCTGAAAATCAGTGAGGAAGCTCTCCAGATGAAAGCCTGTGCAGCCAAAAGGAAATCACATTATGCGTTATGATAGTGGCATTTGGGGACTTTATTAAAAACAAAATAAGCAAACAAAAGGAGCAGCAGTGGAAGGAGAAGCTCCTGGCCATACTGCCACCAGAGGAAATGCTCAGCAAGCCTTGACCTCAGCACGAAGCCTTTTCAAAGACCAATCCCTGTTTCACACTGGGCATGAACCACCACTCCACATTTTACAGATGTAGCAAGGCATTTAACCTGTTGTAATCTTGATTGCTGTCCACCAGCTCAGAGCAATGTGTTAGGAAAGCAGCATTAAGGAGAATGAAATAGAGATTGCTGCAGAATAGCAATATTTACACTAAAGAGTACTGAGGGCCTTTGAATTTACAATTTTGACATTTCTAGATATAAAGAAGGCAGCAGGAATAATCATACTGCTCTCCTGCATAAGAATGTTCTCCAGCTTCATCTGATATCCCAAATTTCTTCTGGCTGAGATAACAAGACATGGATTCTTCAGAGGCTTCAAGAGACAGAACCACCACTGTATCCCTTGGTACTTGGTGCCAAAAAATATTTAACTGGTGCTATTTAGTCACTGTTAAAACCACGTGTCTTATTTTTCTAGCTTACATTTATCTAAGTTTAATTTCTAGCTGCTGGATCACATTATGCTTTCATCTGTTTTTCATCCACACTCAGGCATCACTTTACCCAATGAAATCCACCCCTGCATTTTAGGCTGACACAGCAAATGACACTCAACAGTTTTGGTCAGGAAGGAAAGGATCCTGCATCCTGCTGCATGTGAAAGGGTGCCACTGAATTCAGACAACCAAGTTGAAAGGTGACATCTGCTTTCTCATTAAGGCTTGCTTAGAGCAATAAGGACAAGCATCATCCCCCCAGATGTTACTGGAGCTTTCTGAAGGGGTGGCCTGAAGCAGCCAGTCAACAAGGCTGGCAGCAGTTGGCTACTTTTAGCATTGCTGTTGAATTACTGCCATCATCAACTAAAGTTATGAGTATAAGGGAGTCTAATAAAAGACAGCAAATGCCATCAAAGCTGCAGAGAGAGTTTTGTAACCATTCTCCAAGGGAAGACCCATGGGCAGGGGTGAGGACATGCACCCCCAGCAGCTCTGCACGGCGTGGCTGTGCTGCTATCCACGACCCTGACCCTGCTGCTGTTACTGCTGTGCTTGAGAAACAATGGCAAATTTACCCCTTACCTCAGAATCTGGGCCAAGCTCGAACAGTGGCTGACTTTTCCAGCTGAAAGGTCTCCTGTCCCGTGGCACAGGCTCTCTGGAGACTGATGCAGGGCACAACACAGCCAGCTGCGACCAAATTGTAAATTGAGAATTTTGAGAATGTCAGTCAGAGTCCCATGGGTCTGGCAAGGGCCTAGAGAGACAGAAAAGGAGAACCCAGCTCTCTTTTTGAGCTGTGGTACCACCATCCATCTCCAGGACAGTGACGCTGTTCACAATCACAGTGGGAAAACATATTTGTGACAGCAACACTCAGAACAGTCTGTCCCCCCACCCAGTAATGACACAATGGAGGAAGCAGCTGGTGCAGCCAAGCAGCACCAATTGGCATTATCTTAACACTCTGGGCTGTAAATTGTGCCAGAGCTGTGAAGTTCAGTCATTCCCTTCATGAGGGCATGAGTGCCTGGGGCAGGGGAGTACAGATAACCCTGGCCAGGACCTACCCAGAAGGCCCCTGCAGCTCCGTACCAGATCCCTGAAGCAGCAGCCCTGCAGCAGATCCTTGGACACCAGCAATGGATTGCTACAGTCTTAGAAAAATAGCTGCCAGGCTTTGCTCTCCCAGTCACAGCCTTGACACAAGCCACCTGGGCAAGATGAGTCTTGGCAAAGAGGGCACGTCTGAGTGTTGAGATCGGGAATTTTCCCCACTCTGGGCCAGTGGAGAAACAAAGAGCAAAGGGGGACCAGCCCACTACATTTAACTGCGTGGTTAGACCAAACAAATCTATTTGCCTTATGTCTGTTGTCAAGATGTGGAGGATTTTTTCCATAAGAGAACTGACAGTGGGATATGCATGTGAGATATAGGGAGCAGGTCACTCTCTTTCACTGTGCCAATTAGTCTCTCCCAAATGACATTTTTTATTTTTAATTCCAGGTACTTCTTAGTGGATGAGAGGTTCCAGAAGCACCGATGCTTGGACAGCTGGGACTCGCCCCCGCAGCCCAGAGCCAGGACAAAGCCAGTCCTCCAGGTAGACTGTGCGTCACAGGCGAGGAAAATTCCTGCTTTCCCTTGTGCCTGAGGCATGTGCACACACACACACGTCCCAGATCCAGCTGCAAAGCAAACTTGCTCTAGTTTGGAGTTAGCAAGCACAGGAAAAAGGCTGAAACCTGACTCCTAACCTCCAGTATTGATTGAGCCCGAGTGTTCCCTTTTCCATGCCTCGAGAATTTCTCTCCCAGCTCTCCCACATGCACCCCCTCAGTCACAGGATCACCAAGCTGTATTCACCAACTAATCTAAATAAGCACCCCGTGTTTCCCAGCCTAGCAGGACGGAAAACCTGTCTGACAGCTGAAGTTCCTGCAAGAAGCATGATGAGGTGCTAAGAAAATAATTGTGCTTACAAATTCTTTGGGCTGAAACAACTGCTTTTGTAGCTGGATGGGTTTTTGGCTGGCAGTCAGCTCTCCCTACAAGGCATCTCTACAAGACACTCCATTTACTTCCTGCTCCCCAGCAAGTCCCTGCAGGAAAGCAAAGAAACTGGGATTAAACATATACGACAGAGCCCAGCCAAGACTCACAATCTGAATTCCCAGACAAAGTGCAAGACAAATATAAGCATCACAGAGGAACAAACGTAATGTGGGCTTAAGTCTTGCATGTGCCCTCTGTAAATGTGATCGAACAGCAGGCTGCACCTTCCAGCCTGGAAGATTCCATAAATGCAAGGTCTGCAACACATCAGAACTCACAGAGACACAGGGAATCAGGGATTTAGAAGGAGGCTTTAGAGATTCACCATAAGCTTGAAGGACAGAGAACCCCTACACTCAAATGGTGGTTGGTGCACTGACGTAAAATGAATGGGTTCTCTGAGTCCCAACCCAGTTCTGCAGAAATGGAGCTACAGGGCTCCAGGTTTTTGATTGGGAAGGGAAGAAATTAGAAACAAAAAACTTGTCTGAACTGTCCTCTTCCTGTCTGAGACAGGCACCCAGTGGCCTCTAACACCATAAGAGCACCTGATGTCTGAGTGACATTATCAGTGTACCTCCAACTGTGCTACAGATGAGGCAACAGCAGGTTAAAGAAGGAATAAAGGAGTGAAGCAACATTGCCCAGCCACAACCAGTCTTATATTCTTAGTTTTCCCAAAATAGTTCTCTGGGGCCCCAGCACAATACTCCAAACACTAAACTTCCTTCACGAGATTAACAAATCTAAAGGCTGCCTTCTACCCATGAAGGATTTAACATAATACCTACTAGTGAAAGCCTCAAGTGTGAAAACCTCGAGTACTGAAGTTGAATGTGGTTCTTCACAGGTTTCTCCTCTGCTCAGGAGGAGCCTGAGACTTGAGGTACCGAGCAGACAAATCATGTCCCTCTCTCCACAGGGGAAATCCCACAGAATCCAGCAGCATTGTCAGCCCAGCAGGAAGCATAAATCTCACAGGAAAAGCTATTCTAGTGATGTTTCCAGGACGGTTTTCCAGATTAGAGACATTTTGGGATCAAAGCCAAGGCAGAGCTGGCCAGCACCACCAAGCCGGCGGCTAAGTGGAAAATCTCCGCAGTGGTAGAAAGAATAGAAGGTAGGCTCTTTTTCTGAAGTTTCAATTACTCATGAAAGCAATGAGAAGTTTTCCTCTCTCTCCCTAGAATGTTGCATTTGTTTTTGTAGTGGGGAAAAAGAATCTTCTCTCCATCATTCAGGCATATTTCCCTACTAATGAAGCGAAAGAGTTTACAAAAACTGAAAAGGAAAGAAAAAATTCTGCCACCAGTGCAATGATTTTTAACAAGTATTTTTAGTATTCACTATGAATAGGGAATATCAAAGCAACCAAGCCCACTTGATACTGTTGTCACCATTTCAGGAAGCAACCATCAGTGCCACAAGGACATTTTCTGTCATGCTGGCAGGGGGGCAGTGAGCTGCAGACAGCAGCTCAACAAACTCCATTCAAGGACTTTGTCAAGCTGGGGTCTAAGCGAGGAAATGCTAAGGGAAGCCTGGAGCCAGAGCACTTCCCATGAGACAGTGAATCAAGACCTTCCTCCTGCTGTGAGTCAGTGTCACAAGAGGCAAATTGCAGAGGCTTCTGGCTGGCTGGAGCTGCAGCCATGGCTCTGCAGCAGGCTGGCTCCTCCAGATGCACGGAGACGGGATGGAAGCTGGACAGGAGACCTGCTGGGGAGGGCCTGTGTTGCAGTTGCTTCTGTTCCAAAGCCTGGCTAGCATCAGTCGTGCTGAGAAGATATCAAAGGGGTACCAGGCACCTCTGGCCTGTGCTTCATGCACAAAGGTGGAAGGGAATGAGAAAAAACAGCCCAGAAGACCCAGAGGAAAGTACAAGGGATGAGAAACACATGGGTCACAAAGAACATGCAAAGTGCACAAGAACCATACAATTACCTGCTGTGGAAAAGACAGCAGGGTCATCTCATTTCACAGATCCCTTGAGAAAAAGCAGCGTTTCTGCCACTCCATCCTGCTTCAGAGGTTTTCTTCCATGCCTCTCCTTAGCCTCCTGGCTGATCCTCTCCACCCCGCTCTCCTCTGTCTATGAGCAGAGCAGGGACACTACTGAAGAGCACAACAGCTCGTGTGCTTCTGAGAAGCCTACATTCCTCCCTAGTCACTAAAACAGCCCAAACCAACGAGAAATGGTGACCTCATGAGAGAAAACAAGAGCAGGGAGAAAGGAAGATGGTTTATAAAGCCAGCCAAATATTAGAAAGTCATTGCATTCACGTATAACACAAAGCCTCCGGTTCAGTGTGACCACATCAGAGCCTGTGAGGGTTACTAACAGCCTCTGCCTGGGTTTGCTGCCCACACCCATTCAGCAAAGGGTACCCACAGCTAAGAGAACCCGTGTCTTCCTCTTGCTTACTTATTTGGAGCTCTTGTTTGGAAACTCAGCCTCACAAAACTAAGAGCAGCTATTTCCAAATACTTCTCAGGTGGTTATTCACACACTTGCAATATTCCATAAGCATTTGTCATTGCTGATTATCTTAGCAAGCACTGTTTGCAAAGCAGAAGTGAAGAAATGGTACAAGGACAAGCAGTTCCCATCCCATCTTAAAGCAGGCCCCACTTCTGTGTAGCATGGCTGAAACACATGGAAAATCTCTTCCTAAAAAGTTCCAGGGACAGACACCACAAGCTCTCCTCTGATTAAAGAGACAATCTACCTCCAGCTTCCCAATCCTCAACTACTTAAGAAAGCCTTCCCTCTCCAAAGTTTCATGTTGTATCAGACATAACAGCCTGCCTAAAAAATGAAGATGTGATGAAACATCAGAAGGAAAAAAGCATGAGTGCAAGGAAACCCTGCAATTTCAATCCACCTCATGCAGTCAGCCTGAAGAACAAGAGGTGAAACCCCAGCTCCGGTGAGAACCACAGGAGTATGGCAAAAAATTTAAGAGCTGCTTTGGGTACTGTGCTGAGGAGGTGCTGCAATCTCCACACCAGGACGGAGAGAGCACAAAAGGAATTTAAAAATCCATGGGAAGTAAAATGGGGAAGGACTGTAAGTTAAGTTTTCATCAATTCCCACTGCAGGGTCAGCTTCTCTGAATAGCCCTCCAACATAGGAGACACTCCTTGTTTTCCTCTTTCACTTCAGGAGTTTCTCTCCACCTGTGAGCTACTCACTGCTCGTGTGCTTTCTCCAGAGCACCTCATCAGCAGCAAAGAGCGCTGCATGGATCGTGCTGGAAAGCGTGGTCTCCACTTCTGTCACCAGGGACACTCCTGTAAATTACAGAAATTCAGGGATCCCAGGGTCCCACCAGTGAAGGGAAGAAGGGGCACCAGGATGGAGTAAACCAGAGTGACTGGCTTAATCCAACAGCTGCCAGAAGGGCCAGCCTCAATCCCACTGTTACTCTGTACTCTGCTGATGTTTCCTGCACTGGAGATACCTCCATGAGCCAAATTCAGTTCACTGAGCTGACAGAAAATTAACAGTACAAAAAAACACTGCAGCAATGATGAACTCAGTCACCTGCCCTGGCTGCAGCCACCCAGTGCATGTGAGACTATTGCAGTGAGTGCCCAAACCAGGTATTTTGAGCTGAAGGAGCACTGGACACTTATTCTCTTAAGAATCTCATTTTGTGCACACTGAACTGACTTTGCTGGGCCTGTGTGCCACCAATCCACCAAAAGGCCATGGGACAGTCAACAATCCTCTGCAGCTTTTCCCAACTTTCCCCTAATGTATTTTAACATTTTCTGTGATTTAGAACTATCTCTTCCTATCTGTGCATGCCTCACACAAGAAGATCCCATCTCTGATGGGAGGGCTTTGCACACCATGACAAACAGCAGCAGCAAAGCCCTGCCCTCCACTGAAGAGTCTCATCTCTATGTACGAGTGGTCACGCCAACCTCACTGCTGGGTGAAGGTGTTTTCTACCTCCCACAAGACATAAGCAACAGGACCTGTGCAAGTCACACTCCCTGCGAGGCAAAAGCAGCAGCAGGTAAGGCCAGTGGACACTCCTTACAAGGAAATGGAACATTCCCTCACTTAGGCACCAGGAACAACCGTAGCCACCCTAAAGGGTGGGGGGACAGATAGGACTCTGAGACAGCATAAGGAGATAACGGAGAAAACCAAGGAATATGTGGATTCATTGCATTTTTCAGGCTTGAGTTCCTAGAAAAGATTTCTTCCTCTGGTCTTCAGCAGCGTGAAACATCCTTCAGACGACAGCAGCATTTCCAACACCCTACAGCACTTGGAGAGAGCTGGCAGAGCAAATCCTGGCTACTTGCAGCCAGGCATCTCTGGCTCCTCAGCTGCCACACTGCCTGTCCCATCTGACCACAAGAGAGCTGGGTAATTCATTTAGTTTTACAGAAAACTGTAAATTCACAGGGAAACATATGAAACTCTGCAAATTCCCAAATAATTGTAGCAATAAAAAGCCTGAGGGTTGCAAACCCTCAACTCTTTAGAAGCAGCCGTTTTAAACCACACTTGATGATTTCAGTTGATGAGATTACTGGGAGATGATATACTGCCACTTGAACAAAGGCAAAATTTGAGGTGAAATCACTCAAAAGGACACTGGGGAGGTGTTTCTTACTGGTGCACCTGCAAATGCAACTAAAAGAAGCGACAGAAAGCCACAGAAAATATTAGTCCCTGCTCCCACCAGTCCTCCCAAAAACTCCCACTGAGAGATAGAAGTCACACCTCTTGGCTCCCAAACCACTACGGATGCAATAGGCCCTACTGTCCCTGGCCTCTGGATGAAAAGCATTTCTGGGTAAAAATAAGGATATTGCTAGGTCTTCCTTACATTTCTAAGCTAAAATGAGGAAGGCAGGCCAAGGGCCTTGTCACAGCTGCCAGTCACCACAGTATTACATCAACCACAATGCTACAATTCCAAAGACAGGCTAGCATGAAAGTTAAAAAAAGGAGGCTGAACCAAACCTGCGATACTCCCAAAAGATATCTTGAAACTTAATTTAAAAAAAAACAACAACAACAAAAAAGTGCTCTACTCCTTTCTGCAGTTATTTTTAATCTGGGGTGGACTGTGTCGTCCTGGAACTGAGTCAAATGAAAAGTAGACATCCAAAGCACTTTACTCTCCCCCTGCTGCCCCTCTGCTCTGTGTCAGTCATCACTTTGGTTTTGCAAAAGCTTAGTGGGATTTGCACAGGGCCAGGCAAATCAGACTCCTCCATTTACTGCTATACAACAAATATATTCCGGTAACAGGCTGTTCTCCTGCCAATGCCTTCTGTTTTCCAACTCATTTCATTTTCTTTAGTGACTTTATTTCAGACAAGTGGATAACCAGAGCCTTGGGTTGACTCCATATGCGGATTCTGCCTCTCAGCAGTGCCAGTTAATTCTTTGCAGAAATCCTGCTCATGTAGGATGCAGGTACAAAACCTCTCCTCCCCATGCCGGACCCAGTTTATCTGCTCCTGTTTCCGCTCCTTTTTCACCATCCGTCAGCCCACAAAGCACTGCCTGCTTCTCTGCCTGAGGCTTTCCCCAGCTGCCTCCCTGCCTTTCCTGCCAGGCTCTTGCCACGGAAACCTGTCCACACCTCTGCAGGCTGGGGCTGTGCCTTTGTTTTGGGCAGTGACGTGTGCTTGGGGTGGAGGTCACCATTGTTTCTGCTCCCTGATTCCACAAAGGAGTGTTAATAATTTCTAACAACTGCAGTAAACGAAGAGTGGCAGCTACACCCAACCTATAACATTAGACATCATTGCTTTTCCTCTTACCTGCCAAAAAGAGGGGCTCTTCCTTTCTTTCATGGGAAGGTGCCCTGAGGTTGCAATGTCATGTAGGGAGAAGCCATTAACTTTAATGTGCTTTCTCTCAGATATGTTTGAGACCATATTGATGCACAGACAGGGTCACCCTGCCCTGAGCCAGGCCAAAGAACTCTTGGGGCTGTGTGGATGAGAAATCAGAGCTGGAGTCCCTCCCTCACATACCATCGTGTCTCCCCTCACAAGGAAGAGATGCAGTGGATAATGCAGCTGCCATCTGTGGTCTTCAAACAACGCAGTTTGACACTGCTAACAGAAAAGTACAGCTGTGCTGTGGAAAGCAGATGCATTTCCACAAAAATTAGGTACCTTTCATTGAGCCCATAAAAGGTGTTTCTTGCAGAGAAATTGGACAAGAGTCAGTCGGAAAATCTCCAATTTGTACCCAACTCTTAAGGTGCTCTCTGACTTGAGTGCAATCACACACCAACCTTTGTCTGCCCTGAGCATCATTTAAAGAGAAAAAAACAGTAGGAAACATCTCCCATGCCCCTTCCCTGCCTTGTGTAGCATGAAGGTTATGTACAAGAACTAAAACAACAGAGCCAGAAGCCTTAATTTGCAGAAAATAATCTCATTTTTCATATTCAGTGCAACATTAAAACCATCCTCCCAAAACTCAGCTGTGCCAAGGCTTGTGAGCTTAGAGTGAAATTATCCCCAACAGAAAAGTTTCACTGCCCCAGCAAAAAATGAGGAGCAGTGGAAAACAGAAACAAAATTACACAAGTTGTGAAATGTAAAAGGAGGTGGTTTAGACACATCCCATCTTGATATGCAATGTTTCAGTAACCAGGGTGAGGAAATTGGTTTTCCTTTCAAGCAAGGGTGGGCCAGATCCTTGGCTGGAATAAATCAGTGCTGCCCTGCTGGAATCAATGGATTGTTGCTCATTCACAGCAGCTCGGGGTCTGGCACATGGTTTTCTCCTGACAGTATCACAGTAATGTAATTCTAAATTAAAATCATGTGGAGATGTTGTTTTGATAAAATGTTGTTAAATACTAAATATACCAAATGTGAACTGGACTAAAATGAACCTAATATGAGAAAGAGCAAAGGGAATGCCTCTCTGTTGTAATGTGGACTCGGAGGGTAGAAAGAATTACAGGACAATTTGACGAAATCCCTTGAAGCATTCTCAGTGCCTAATTAGTCTCTACATTCTGGAAGGTTTCAGGGTTTAACACATTTCCTCACGGTCAGTAAGAGCTCACTGTAATTCCTGCAGCCAAAAGCACCAAGGACACAGGGCACGGCTGGGCCAGCTGGCAGAGAGGGGACTGTAATGGTGATCTCCTCACTAGCCCCCAGCAGCACAGGTGGCCCAGAGGGGCCTGCTGGGCTCACAGCTGGTGAGTCCTGCACAGCATTCCCCTGCCAACTGAACTGCTGCAACCAGCTGAGAGAAACGAAAGGATATTCTTCAGCTGCAGTCATGGAAGCAGCACCCTGGGAACCCCTTGAGCATCACAGCAACCAGACAGGGGAGACATTGCAATCACTGGTGCAACTCTGCCTCGTTTAGTCACAAGGTGGATGTGAGCAGGACTATTGCAGCCACACCAAGTAGGGAGTGATGGATTTCCCACAGAGCACCCCGGGCACTTCCCTCCCAGGTGGTGTTCTCCCTCCTAGATCCGTCCTCGTGGCCGTGGTAGTGACATGACAGTGACCCACCGTGCCCTGTCTGGCCAAACCCCAGTTCCCCCTGATCCCAAGCAACCAGGCTTCTCAGCCTCTTTCAGGATCAGCCAGGAAGATGCTAATTCCCTGCTGAAGTGGGTGGCAGCCTTTATTATGTTTCAGGCCTGAGAAATCTCACCAGCGCACTGAGAACCACAGGGCTCCTTCCTAATTACACAGCAGAGCACCACATGATTCATGTCAGCAGCTCCCCGGCCCCCTCAGCTCCATCCTGGCTGGTGTGACACAACAAACCCGAGTGGAAGTGATTAGCAGGTTGCAACCAGGGCCGCCCGCTCGGCAGCACCATTACCGTCAGATCCGCCCCAACAGCCGCAGCCGGGGCCCTGTTGAATCACTGCTCCCCTGCATTGCAACATCGGAAGCTGCACTTTAAAACCCATCGCCTGGGCTGCTCTCGGATTTCCCAATGAAGGCTGGAGGAAGATGGAGACAACCCAGGCTGAGTACATTACAGATGCATTTTTAAATTCCACGGGGAGGTTCGAAAATCAGAACTAGCTCTAGGGCACCTTTTGTTTTTGTTTTTCCCTTCCCTCCTCCCTTTCCTTTTGGTCTGATTAACTTTGGTGACTGGCTTGCACAATTTTATCAGGTTGGGCCTGATGAATCATTCATCTCCAGCAAGCAACAGTGAGAGATTGCAGGCCAGGCAGGGTCTGTGTTGCAGTAACCAAAAACAGCAAAAAAACACCCCCACCAAGAGACAGGGAATGGGGGCAGGGAAAAACGAGACAGTGGGCCAACAGCACTCATGGACAGCTTTCCGATGTCTGGTCTCAGACAACTAGCAGCACATTCATTTGTAAGCCTGCCAGACCTCCTAGGAAACCTAAAAGGCTGCTGTTATTTATAAAGCTAGATGTAGTTATTCTGCCTGTGTGCAAGACTAGCTCATTATATTTATAGGTACCTGTCCCATTCACCTACTTCTGGGCCCTCATTCCCATAAATCCATGAGGCTGGCAGGATCTGCCTTCAAACACTGAGATACCTCTCCTTTCCAGGCAGGGCCATTTGGAAGTGTCTGTCACCACTGCAGGGCTCAGCAGTGTTTACATGTAAATATATACCTGAAAGCCCCACATTTCTGTCAACATACAGGAAGACAGATTCAAAAATTTGTCTTCCATGTAGAGAGCACCAGGTTTTACATTTCATTTGTAAAAAGCTCCCAGTAAATCTTAACCACAAAAGTTTGATTTAATGATGGTTTAAAACTGTCAGCTGGCTTCGGTAGAGAAGATATACAAGCCAGTCCCATCAATGCTGGCAGCCTGGAATCCCAGCCCTCCTTAACAAAAATACAGCCAGCCCTCCTAGATTTTATGCCTGAACCTCAAATAATCTTCCCATAAATCCAGCTTGGAGCTCATCTGGTCAGGTATGAAGAGCTTTGCAAACAGTGAAGCTGGGGCTGTGGGCAAGCAAAGGCAGCTCCCTACAAGTTGCACTAGGGAAGGCAAAAGCAAGAGATTTGGCCTTTCCAGTTTGTGGATGTTCTCACAGAAACACAAGAGAACTTTTCTATTGTGAAGGTGAAAGACTTACATTTCAACAAAGACAAAGTAAAAATGGCACAGACAGCTGTCTGTCAGATCTCACTTTTGAGACCAGCGGGGCTCACTCCTGCCAATCAGAAGCCTTGCCCAAATACAGACACAGAAACTGAGGCAAAGTGCTACTTCCAGTTGCCTATACATTCAGAAACTTTCAAGAAGAACCATGTTCTACCAGCCCCAAACCCAGATTTCTCAGGTGCTTCAATTTGTGCCATCATTTCGGGCTAGCAGTTGCTAAATCAGATCTAAACCCTCATGCAGTTCTCCAGGCCTGGCTCCCTTGAGCAGGCCCACAACCATGGCAAGAAGCATTTTGGCTCTCTGCAAGCCTTGACAGTGGGCAGCTCTTGAGAGGGGTCTCAAAGAGCCTCCTCAGAGGAAGAAACACAATCCAAAGGCAGATAACATTTTCTCTGCTTAATCACTTGGAATAATTCCCTCTCTCTCAGTCATGAATTAAAAGTCATCCAGAGAAAAATATCTGCCCTTCTGTAATGTATTTCAGGGACTGATTATATAACATTTGATGCGGCATAAATTCAAACCCTTAAAAAACCCTCAAAAGACAAGAGCCAAGGAAAAAGTAAAGGTGTTCCCTCATCTTAGAGCATACCCATATGCCACATGTCTATCCAAGAAGAGCCAAAGGTGAGAGGGAAAGAGGCTGAGACCTGTGGGGCTGGATCTGGAGGTAGGAATTTTCACATCTTAGTTCCAGTATCTGACTCACTGCTGGAGTGAGCAGGTGTCTCTCTACAAGAGGTAGCCACAAACATTTTAATCCAAATTTATGTTTCTCTATTAAAATCGTCATCTATATAATGTAGCATTGACTAATAATCATCTCAAAAAATTCCCAACCAATTCTCCTAGGAAGCCAAACAATACAGCTTTGGGTTAAGGGTGTGAGAGAGATGAAGCAAAGCTGACTCAAGCTGCTTCCAGTGGCTAAGCCGAGTGAAATACAATAAGTACAGAGCAAACCTGATTTTTCCCTTGCTGCTGCACACAATATTTGCAAGCAATTACACTGACTGCAGCAGTTAACCACACAGGAGAGTATCAAGATACTTTGTGCATTATTTACACATCTAGTTATGAAATTCAGGTCATAAACTGAAAAGAAAACTAGATTTTTAAAACAATTTTGTGCCATAAGATGCCCATTGCAAGGATAAATGGAAACAAATAAATACATTGAGGTTCTTTTCTCTGTGGACTTCCATCTCAGATGACCATTTGTACCCCTCTAGGATTAACAACAGCTCACAGTTCCCTCCTCTATGATCATCATAGATTTTACTTCATTACTTCTACCTTATAATCCATAACCATGGATGATTTACAGTATGTTCTTTAAAAACCCTCCAGTCTCCCTGTAAGGCAGTGAGGAATCCATGTTCTCTGGCAGGCTAAGGCCACAATCAGTCGACCTCAGAGGAATGAAATGCCACCAAGTGTCCTGGGAGAATGGAAAGACAGCAGCACCTCTGGGAAAGGATGAAGAAAACAAATTCCATGCAGAGTTTATTTTGTTAACACAACCTGACCATATCTCAGGTGCCTTAGAGGATACCTGAGGACTTCTCCAGCAAAAGACGTGTAGGACTCAGCTGACTGGTAACAAGGTGGGTACTGTGCACTCAGAGCCCAGAGCTCAGATTTCATTAAGGTAAATTAAATAGTGCCCTACAGCCACTGTTACCTGAAAGCTGACCAGTGACCATGCTTCAGCTCCTAGAAAACAGCCATACCTGACCCAGCTCAGCAGCAAACCAAGTCTGGAAGCTAAGCAGCCCCTCCATCTAAGAGCTCCTTATCCTCAATATGAACACACACGATCTACACTGATGTGTGGAAGCTTCCTTGGGTCTGTACTTGGGGGACACAGGACCCTTTGGACCTCTAGGTTGCCCTGGACTTCTGCTCCCATGCTTTTAGGGAGCTGGAGACTGGGCTGCAGCAAATACCAGACACCAAGTGCCTCTGCAGGTCACTGCCCCATCTCCAGATCTTCTCTGGTGTGGCAAACGCCAACTCCCTGTCTGCAAAGCAAGAATAGATTTTACAAGAATCCTCTTTCAAGGGGAAAGCATCTCCTTTCCCCACTGCCCCCACCCCTGAAGCAACACTACACAGCCTCTGGAGTCTGCTAATGTTGGTGTAGTAGGGTTGGCTTTGCAGGAGGACTTTTAACATCATCACCACCAGGACACCTTATTTTGTTATTCTGAAGTGCTACAAGAAGAGACACCTCAAAAAAAAAAAAAAAAAAAAAAAAAAAAAAAAAAAAAAAAAGAAAAAGAAAAGAAAGGGCTAGAATGAAGTTCACTCCCAAAGTAAAACTAAAACACCAGAAACAAACACTTCCATTTCTGGAGTCTGGGGAAGAGACAAAAGAGTTTCTCTGTCAGGGTCTCAGCAACAGAGCTGAGCAACGGATGACAGAGTAGCTCTCCAAGCCATTTGGGGAACATCCCACAGAGTCTGAAAGCAGCATTTACAATGCTGTTTTGCAACTGGGAGAAGAATCACAGTATGATCCAGCAATCAAGGAAAGGAATCAGATTCATAGAATATTTTTTTAACCCATAATAAATTACAGTTTCCTAAACTTTATTGCGGTCACAAAGTCAGAAGAAAATTTGATAAAAAATACAATTATTGTGCACAGAAAATCTTGAAAAATGTCACCAAATACTCAGGGGAAAAACAGTGAGTGCCTTTTAAATGAAAACCAAGCCTGTGGATTGCTGGTTTCTGAAAGCAGTTTGGTAAATGGTTTTGTTTTCCAATAAGCAAAACAAATACTGGAATGGGCCCATAGTCCTTTCTCTTCTCTGGCTCCAAACCTCCCCATTTTTCAAAGCAGAAAAAAGGATGTCTCTCCTCCGATTTTAAAACCAGTAAATTGTTTCCAAATGTACTGGGAGCCAGAAGGGAGATAGGGCAGTAGAGGAAGGTCGAGAGACCCTGATGTATCCTGGGGATTGCAATGAATGGACAACAAAAAGCAAAAGCCAAACCTGCTCCTGACAAACTAGATTGGGAAAGTGCCTGGAGATGGGGCTTATCATGCCCCAACTTGAAACTCCCCAAGCAAAGCACACACCCATGTCTCTACATGAAAGCAGTGAGATGGGAAGGAAGCACAGTTAGGGTTTGGTGCTGCTCAAGCCCCATGCAATTACAGGCAAGAGTAAACACCTTGTTCAAGGATGAGCAATCATCCCTCAAGGGAAAACCCTGGAGCTTCCAGCCCTCCCAGGAAGGTCACAAATGGGTACAGGAAACAAGCGGAGACTTGCACAAAGGGAATGAGCTAAACCTCACTGCCCGTGAGGGAGGACCTGAACAGACAGGTCCATGCACTCCAGCACTGGGCACAGATTTCAGAACAAACACGTGGGAAGCTGTGGCGTCACTGAGCCTTTTATTTCTGAAGCTACAAGATTATTATTTAATCTTTCTTCCTAATACAGTGACTGCCATAAAAACTCCAGTTTGGCAAGAGCACCTAATTTAGTGGTCCTGACAAGAGTCTTTCCTCCATGGCAGAACAGCTGGGAGCATGAAGCTGGGAGCAGATCTGTTCCTTATAAAGGCAGGGGATCCTCAAATTGTACCTAGCTCTCATCAGCCCTCCCTTAACACATCTACATTACACAGGCTTCAACATCTCCCAAACAACTCGTGGCTTGAATAGTCTTTAAATCCATTTTTCATTTTCAGGGCCATCAACTTAGTACAGCCAAGTTTAGAGCCTTGCAGATGCTGTTTCCCATTCATAAGGGCCCAACAAGGCATGAGCTGTACAGTGTCTGATCCAAGAAATTCCTTCTCTGAAGACTTACTCACTGGTACCTATTGAGAACACCTCTGCAGAGCTGTGGGGGCTCCCAGGAGATGAAGCATATGTGCTCCTCTGCAGTCACATCCCTGCCACCATCCCACACAACGAGGCAACTCTCAGCAGGCTCAGAAGTCTTTCCTTTGTGGAGGAAGGGGTGGTGGTATGAAGCTGGCAGCAGAACTGTTCCTCACAGATGTAGGGGATCCTGAAAATATACCCAAACTCTGGTCAATCCTCCCCTAACACACCTACATAGCCTCACACAAGCTTCAACAGACACCTCAAGAACAGAGACAGGTAACATATGTCAGCACAAAACATCTAGGTACCAAATGCCTGAGGAAAAGTCTATTGAACTCCTTCAGCAGGCTCAGGAGGGGACAAGTGACAGCTCATTTGTTGCCGTAAGTACTTGTTCCTCAGATGCCAGGGCCAGTCAGTGTGAGCTAATTAATCTCCCTGAAAAAAATGAAACCATCTGGCTGCACAGCAACCACTCTTCCTGCCTGGGCTCCCAAGCCCACATGGCAGATCGTGCAGAGACCACATCAAACAAGGAAGCATGGCAATGACATACTCTTTGCTACTGTCACACAGCCCAGGTAGCCACCTGGGAAGGGCAGGCAGCCACCCAGCCGGCAAACATTTCCCTCCTCTGCCCACTGTCCTGCTGCATGGGAAGAGCCTCCCTCGCCCAGACACAGAGCTGGCAGCCAGGTGCCCTTGTGCCATGGGGATCTGGGCCAGGAGGCCAGAGCAGGCCCTTTCCAGCACAGCCAGAGGAGCTGCTGCCTGAAGGCCAGCAAGATTATGCAGCTCTGGTCACAAAGAGCAGGGCTGACACTTCCAATGTGGACAGGGGTAGCCCAGCTGCCTCCAGCCCACCTACTCCTATTGATCCTTGTCTGTGAGCACTGACTTCTATTCATCTGCTGGTTTCCTGGCCTCTGGGGGAGGAGGAAAAAGGAGTTTCCTGCTCTGTGTGGCCATAGTTTGGCAGAAGTACCTGCAGCCCTCACAGCCCCAGCCACCACAAGTCCTTGGCTTTGCCCCTGGATGGCCAAAGTCACATCCAATCCCCAAGGCAAGGTGCCAAGATCAGGCTCATGATGATGACAGATAATTACCAATAATCACTCAAGCTGCTCCCCACCTCCCAGCACTGCTATGAGCAGGAAAACCAGTGGAAGAAACAAGCCTTTCCTGGCAATGCCCCAGGTAAATTGAATCAGCAACAAGTTTTGAAGGATGTTCAGACTGGTGGCCACTAAGGGACCTTCAGAAATGCTACTGCTTCCCTTTCATTGCTGCATACATCCAGTATACAAAATGTTCACATATTGGCCACATAAACAACATTCAGGGCAGTAATAAGACAATCAAACCCATAGTTCACTACTAATATGGAATTTGGTGAAGCTTTTTCCCTCACTAACCAAATCTCAGCCCATCACCAAAGCAGGAGCAGAATTTCTCTTCACTGATTTTTTTTTTTCCACTACAAATGACGACAAAATCAAGGTGAGGGCACTAAGAAACCAACACATGTAAACTACAAAAATTCCCTGAAGGAACCACAAATCATACTCCATGAAAATCTGGTAAGATTACTAGAGCTGCAGCACACTGTCCCCATGCCAGCTCCCTGGACAGCCTCACCATGTATGGTTTGCAAAGGTTTTCCCCCAAAACAGGGGATTTCAGTTTTCAGAAAAGGACAGAGTTAAACTCGGCTCAAGGTAGGTAGAAACAGGCAGAGCTTTATTTCAAGCACGTCCCAGTTGCTCAGAGAACTAGGAAGAGGGAGCGGTAAAAAAAGGCTTTGTGGTTAATTACGAGTATGCTAACATGGTGAGAAATAAGGCAGTGAGGATGGCAGAGATAATTACTCTATGAGCTGCATTTCCCTTTTGGACAGGAGATAATGAGACATCCTGTGCTATGCAGAAGAGTCTCCTAGCAGAGGAAACCAAAGGGCAAGCAAGGTGCAGCTGCAGAAATCCACTGTCTCCTCAGCAGTGCTGGCAAACAGGGCCAAGCATTCCCAGCAAAGGGGGAACAGAAAAAAATTAGCCAACTCTGGGCAACCCAAGTAGTTTTTCCTTCTCTTTGGGCACTCCTCAGGATCCCCAACCTGTACAGCTGCCCCAGGTTTCCACAGATGTCACAGATGTGTCCTGCTTGGCAGGGACCTTGGCTCAGGGAGAGGTACAGAAGGGACAGGTGCACTCTACTCACTTCTTGAAGCATGGGCAGGCAGAAATGAGCTACTTGGGCTGAGAAGCCCCAGAAGACTCCAGGGAAATGCATGGAGTAGCACAAAGCTGTTGGGAAAGAGCCAGAGCACAGCAGCCTGCAGCCAGGCACAGATTATCCTAAACCCCTTGGTTTCAGTGAGCCAGGGACCACTCCATACCTGTCCCCTCCAAGAGAAGACTGATTTTCAGTACTCAAGCCCCCAGGAGCACTTCCAAGTGCTGCAGCCTTGTAAGGTCTCCGATGTATTCAGCTTCCCAGGGAAAAGGCTCAGTGTGAGAACATTAAAATAAACCTCCAAAACTATGTGAGAAAAATCATCATCGGGTACACGGTTACTGCAGGCAGCGAGGATGGAGAAGCCTCCTTTTGCTCAGAGGTGGAGACACAAATCTTTGCTGGTGTGTTGCCTTGCAAGCCCGAGTTAGTCCTGGATCTGACAGGGCAGCGGGATGGAGTTTCCTCTTGTTTATTTACACCTTGAGTCCACCTCGGTACCTCTTCCCCAGGAGCTCCTTTGCTGATCACGCAAAGTTTCAGTTAATGACGCTATTTTTAGCACCCACTGCTGGGAGAAGCTAAACCTTTTAACAAAGCCTCCTCGACACTGTAACGAGCACATTATTGCTGAGGGGGAGGGAGGAAAAAAGCTGGGGGTGAGCCTGTATCTAGGTCAGCATCAATCTCTCTCTGTCACCTACAGTCTTGTTTTATGGGAAGCATGTGGATAATAAATGGTGATTACGGAAAGCGAAGGGGAAGAGGCAATCCTGGGAAATTTATAGATAGGAGAGAATTCACATTAATAGCAGATAATACAGAGCTGCAAAACTGTTATAAAAAAGGCATTAGAAAAAGCCCTGTAATTGGAGTTATTAGACACAACTACACCAGGGTGGGTTTTTTTTCCATTCTGGGTACATGTCACAGTGATGTATGTCACTTTTGATCGTGATAATAACAGTAAAATATCCATGTTAAAGCCAAGTACATTAACTTCTATATTGGTGTAATTTACTGCATTATGAGTTCCCATCATTCAGGAGCCAGACAAAATGCTCTCCTTGCGATGTCGATAACCGTGCACACATTTTACAGGAAGAAGTGTTTCTTTAAATATCTATCATACGTTAACGAATTCTTTTAACTTTCCATTACTCTTGTCAGAAAAGACAGGGAGCAGGAGAAAGGGGTAAGCTATTCATATTGCTAACATACATCATCAGCTGGATTTGCCATTGCCCTGTGTCTGTCTCATGCACAGCTGCTTTTCCAGCCAAACATATGAGATTAGTTTGCTACATGGGAAGGGTCAGAGTGGACTAGACAGTAGCTATTATTTTTTAAAATATACATATGCATCAATTTGATATTGAAGGAAACATTAGGCATCACTCACTTGCCAACAAAAATAATAAAGACAAAGGATTCTCCTGATTTACAGGTGTGGTTCAATAACAGGAAGGTGAAGAACCTGCCTCTCAAAGTTGAAGGGATGCTGTACCCGCTTAGGTCCTTAGAGCTATACATAGAACAAGCCAAACATCAATCCTTTTCTGTCTGTTCTCTATTGCAGAAGACAAATGACTGCTAAAGGACCCACAAACCTGGTCATTCGCAAGCTGCAACTAGAAATTACAGTGGCATTAGCAACACAAGTGCTGGGTGAGGCTTGGGCTCCCTGAGGAAGCAGCGAGGAGGCTGCTGATGGCTGAGCCTTTTGCTCCAATCACTGGAGAGCTACAATCTGCTCTCAGGCTGCCTCCCCCAGCACCTCCGCACCCCGGGGCAAGTCACTTCTTTGACTGCTCTTTCCAAAAAGTGAACGCCTCCAGCTCAGGGCTGAGATTGTACAGGGACAAGCACAATGAAGCCTCGAGGGACTGCAGCAAGAATCCTTCCTGCTCCAAGATGAACTCGTTCTGAGACAGTGTGGAGCTGTAAAGCAAAGCAAACGACCCACACCAAGGGCAAAAGCATTCTTAGAGGATCTATGTCAAAATTGCATGGAAGAGGACTTGATACCAGTGTGATATCAAAAATGGGGTGGCCATTCAGAGGCTGAGCTAGAGCAAGTTTTAATGCTTTCCAAAAAAATCACATAAGAAAATTTCCCTTCATCCTGCAGTACAGACCACATATGCAATGCAAAGCAATCACCCCCAGTCACTCTAAGCCAAGAGCCCCTGTCCATAACACCAAGAAGACCTCACAGCTCCCTCCAGCTGCTGTATTCCTGAGGGCCAAGGGGTTTGTAGGGCTCTGAACGCGAAGGTGGCTCTGCTCACACTCAGTTTAGCTCATGAAATCAGTCAGTTCACTTTCAGGATCAGGCACGGAGAAATGCAGTCAGCTCCCCCAAGCTGCACTTTCAAATTGCAAATTACAGAATACCTTCAATGTTAAAAAATAATTAAATGACTCTGGCTTGTTTCCAAAACAAAACACTGCAGTGTGGCATTACTGAACACCATCCCACCCAAATGGAATTCGATACTTCATTCAAGCCCGAACATTTTGCTTCCACATGTGCAGCTGATTAATTGAGGATTCAACCATTTATGCCGTGCTATGTGCTGGTCTGGGGGTTTAGGGGTTTTATCTCTTAACAGTAACTGCAGTTGACCAAAGGGACTCACCTACCTCATACAAAAGGCTTTAGCTGGTGCCTTGGAAGTGAGGTAAGGCAAGCAGGAGAATTCTCTCCTTCCTTCACCTCTGAGCTAGATGAGCTCATACCTCCTGAAGACCCTGCCTTTCTTTCCTTGTTCCTCACTTTGCGGGCCACACTCTGCTGTCCCCACTCTGGGCAGACGGGACAGTTCCTTCTCGAAAAGGCCGGGAGGTCTCTTTGTGCTGGCTTTCCTGGTGTTAGGCACCCCTGCACCCAACCTATCCACAGATACCTGCCACCTCCCTGCCCTCTACTGTTGCTTTCACAATGGCTTGTCTGCTGAGAAAATATTTACTTTGCATTTGAGAAAAGGTCATTGACTGGTGGTTTAAACCACTCTCCCCCGAGACAACAGGAATGGGAGCCAGACTCTAAAAGAGAAAATCAGCCTGGAGTCTTTTTCCTCCTCCCTTGCTTCCTCCCACATCCCGTTCAGATGGCATGAAAGGGCTGTCAGTGGCTCTAAGCTCAAAAAAAGGAGGACATATTTCATGTCCCTCATGAAATCTACCTCTATTGGTTCCTTGTTCAGCAGGAAGCAGGGCTTGCCCTAATTAAAACCAAGGTGCGTAACAAAACAAAAAGATTCCTTTCCTGTGGCACCACGGGGCTGGCAGGAGCAGTTCCCTGTCCTCAGCATTCTTTCCGAGGACAGTCCTTCAAGTAAACACATTGACTGGAGCAGCAACCAGTTGCATTTGACTCTCCTTGCCTTTGAAATACACTTTGTCAGGTGAGCTCCTTATCCCCAGCCATAGAAGCAGAGACACAAGAGCACATCAGCTGCACCACAGTGCTGCAGCACAGCAGGAGACGTGGGACATGAAACAAATTTGGCAGCACAACATTCGGTCAGAGGAAGCAATGCACTTTCCTGTGCACAACACAGCGGTTTGTATCAACGTCAAGTTCACTTTTTACCAGGAACTTGGAGGTTCCTATGTGGTTTAGGTACACAAAGAACAGAAGGGCATAAACACGCTGTAATTTCAATGAAAAAAATCTCTCATACTAATGAAAGGAATAATAAAGTTAATAAACGATATAATTATAATCCCAGAATACACATCTGCCTGTACAAAACACCCCTCACTACAGTGACCAACCACACAGAAAACCTGTGTCCTGCAAATGAAACTGCCTGAGTAACACCAAGCCCAATCCAAAGGCCATTAAACAGAATGTGAACCTGGATGTTGGTTTCAGTAGCTTTGGACCAATCCACTCCAGCATATGAAAAGTTTCACCATTCCTTTCCTTGAATCTGTCCGTTCAGTGCAGGAACAGCTGTTTAACATGGAGCAGTGATTGGAAAGAGCAAACATATCAGGGAGGAAGGTGACTGAAAGAATATATGCTTGGGGAAAGGATTAGGAGGAAAGAAGAGGAATTTTAACAAGGATGAAGATTGCTGGTATATAGATCCCTCCTGGCTTTAAATAACTTAGCTCCCGTGCTGTAAGAGCACAGATTCAGCTTGTGCAGCTCTTCCTGCCTCAGACTCTAAACATGAGGTTTCACAAGATGGTTGGTTCAAACTAAGACCTCATTTCATTTCATCCTGGATCCTGTCCCCAAAGCAGAGCCTCCCTCTTCCCCTGGGCCAGCTGTAACATTGGTCTAATTCCCTGGGGAACTGCTCCATCTCAAAAAAGATGGCAGCAAATAGGCTGTCAGGGAAAGAAGTAGTTTTAGTTTTTGGCTGAATGTGAGCAAAGCAGTTCCACAGACAGGCAGGTGAGTAAACAAGTTGTTTGCTTTTTGCAAGGTAAAGCAGAGTTCTGCAGAAAGCACCAAACTTCTTTCATTCACCTCTGGAATCATCCATCCTCCCTGCTGCTCACAGACGGTTTTGCAAGCACGCACACTTAAGGAAGGGATACTATAGATAACAATCTGCACTTCAAACACAAACAAAACCAAATTGTAGCTAAGACTTCCAATCACTTTGACACCTTCATGATCACCTGACATGACGTTTCAGGCAGGTCATATTCTCTGCCCAGTGCTTGTCAGTTCCTCTCTTCTTCCAAGAGGCTCCCAGTCACCAGTTCCTTTCTGTAGAGCACTTACCAGCACCTCAGGGGGACCACACCACTGCCTGGCAAGGCTCCCACCATGTTTTGTTTGTAGCCAGCACAGGAGAAGGATGAAAAGGCGGGGTCACTTTATCCCTGGGCCTGCAAGACAAAATGGTCAGGGAATGTAGAGAAAGGGCAGACGGGGCAGTTGCCGTAACTAAAATTCTGAGAAAATAGAGTTGCCACTAGAATAATTTATTGCAAGGTAGAGCCCCCTTAGACAGTTGTCTCTGGGCAATAAGAGCACATGGATACAGGAAGAGAAGTACTTGGCCCTTGCTTTGCTTCTGTTCCCTAATCCAGCACAAATGCATTTGGGGATTTATGGGTTTTTGGAAGCTTCCAGCAAAGCTCAGGGCCCGTTCCTTGGGTTATTGTTTTCCCATCTGTTTCTCTTCATTTTATTCCATCACAGAGGCCCCATCGTGGGACACAAGAATGTGACCGGAACAATAGGCAGAACTTGCAGCCTCCAGGACTGCAGGGAGGGCAGAGCCGCCATTGCAGGATGGGAGCCAGCAGCTTCTATATTTAGCCCTTTCTTGCTCATTCCAGATCACATTCTAACCACGGACTCAAGAAGTCAGGAGGCTTTCACCAGAGCACTGTCCCCGAGCACTGCACATCCAGCAGGGCCCCCCGAACATAAACCATTCATTTCCCTTCTAATAAATGCCAACAGGAAGACTTCCTGCTTCCCCCCTCTCCTTTCCAAATCCCTAGTTTGACAGACTTATTTTCTTCCTATAAGCAAGCTAAACAAAACCATCTCCTCAGCAAGGCTGGCGGCCTTGAAGCAGCCCCAGGACTCCGGAGCTTGGACAGCACGGCACTGCCTGTCAGAGCAGGGCCCTGGGAAGAGGCAGAAATGGGTGAGCTCTTTTTCCCCCATGTCTGAGCCTGAGTTAAACTCACCAATCCACAGAGACTTGCCCAAGCCCACACCCCAACACCTGATGGCAGGGCAGGTGAGGGACAACCAGGCCTGAGTACCTCTCTGGCATCAATCACCGCCACAGCACCTGCATACACCTCTCATACTCAGACAAGAGTGGCCTGCTGAGCAAAAGCTCAGGTGCTACTGCAAAGTCAGCCCACCGTGTCCCAAGCCACCTATCACTTTGAAGGCCCTGCAGGAAGCCCAGCTGACAGTAGCACCGACCACCATGCCATTTAGCACTTACCTGAATTACATCATCAAGTGAGGGGATCCCATAGAGCAAGAGGAAAACCTGTCATGTTTCCAGAAACACTTACCTAAAAGCTGTGCCACTTGAAAAATGCTCGGCTATGGACAAGTTCTCTTTCTGCCACTATCACAAGGGTTGTAGGTTAGGACCACTCTGCACCTTGTCTCTCCAGTCCTACCAAAGTTCTATCAAAGGCTGCAGGTGCCCCAGGGAGATGCTTGAGCACACCCTGTGTGGTGGCCTCCTGGGAACCTTGCTGCCATCTGTATTACTCCTCCAGTTTACCTGTGTGTTTTCACACCCTGCCTTTTCTCCTGTTGGCATTCCTACCACTACCAGTTCCCCATTCCTTCTAAAAGCACTGTAAGAAGTTGTATGAAGAGAAGGCTGAAGCTGGGTGGGATACAAGAACAGAGTTGGTTTCCACTTTAATGTCTGTCCCTGGAAAATTAGTGGTACCTAGCAGTGCCCAAGCACAAATGGAGAAATTACATCTTCTGGTCATATCACAAACCACGCCACTAATTTACTTTGTAGCCTCAAACTCATGGCAGGTTAAATTTCCCTCCCTGAGGTATTTGCTTCTGAGGGCTGCTCTGAAATAGGGGTGCCCGGCAAGTGTTTGGAGAGACCTGGACAAAACCAGCACAGCTAGGAGGCTGAGCAGACTGTCTTTCTGCAGCTTAGGATCCTCTGAACACCTTTGCACTGCCAGCACTGGGATGTCAGCTGCCTTCATCTGCCACACAAATCCCTTCTCCTTTACTTCTTTTGTGTTCTGGAGCCCGGCTTCCCTCTGCTCGTGTGAGGAGGCAGTGCCCAGTCAGCTCTCTGAACAACTACCACATGCCAGCAAGCTGTAAATGAGCCCTGTGAGCCCAGTCAGTCTGAAAAGAAGAGAACACTCTCCATCTGGCATTCGTGCAGGTCTTGAGATGGCTGTTACTTGTCCAAGGTAGACAAGAGAAGGGAACTGGAGTTTCCAGTGGAAGAAACTAACAGAGAAAAGCACCAGCAGCACTCGAGGCTTTGCTTGGCCCACAAAAGCAGTGAATAAAAAAACCCCCATGCTGCTCCATTTTGCAGCCAAAACTTTCCCTTTTATCTTCCCCTTCCCTCCCAGATGTACCTCCCTGGAACACATGAAATGATGCTCTGACCCTTTGGAAGCTTTAGCTTTTAACCACAGAGGCTGTGAGTTTTTACCACCTCAAAACCAGAGCTGTGCTCAGGCAGAAGGCCTTAAGAGCAAGAGAGGGCACTGCCATGGAGAGAACAGATCCAGCCAAGGAGAGACAGGGGATGACCCGAGGCACACACAGGTAACAGAGAGTTTCCAGGAGGAAACAGCAGTTCGGGGTAGAACTGGAAAAGGGCCTGAAACTTTGATAAAACCTACACCACAAGGATGCTTTTCCAGAATGTCAAACATTGAATGTACACCACCTTTCTCCGAGCAGGGGTCATGCACACCCCATCAACTGGATCCAGACTACTTTTACATGCTTCCTTCCCTGTATGACTGAAACACTCTGAACTGCTGCCCTGCATTTATAACAGGTCTTTACCAGTCTTATACCAACTTTTAATTCTCAGAGTTCTGCCTCTCTCCTCATCCTATCTTCCTCCCATCCATTTAGAAGAAAAAGGAATAACGAAATTGTTCTCCTGGAAGTCAGATGTAGTCTATGTCCCTGCAGACACAAGCATATACCTTCTTTTGGGGAGCCATAGAACAATCACAATTCTTTCTGCACCCCAAAGAGGGACTCTGGGCCCTCAGCCCTGCTGTTCCACCATCCTAAGACACCCCAAGGAAATCACTTATTTCCCACAAATGCAGCTGGGCAGCAAGGCCCAGTGGCACTGCCATTTTCCAGCTGGGTGGGAGGCACAAGAGGATAAAGACAAAGATGCATCAGGGAAGGAGGTGGCTTAGCAGAGAACACAGAGAACAACAAGCAGATGTATAATACCAGAAGCTTTCACCGAACAGAGATTGGAACTTTACAGATAAGTGCAATCGATGCATATGCACAAACATTTGTGGTCAACACTGCAATTCCATCCCCAGCTGAATGATCCACTGGGTACACATGTTCAAACGTGCACAACACTCACTGCTCAACTAAAACTCCGTTCCCATAAAGCCACACAGACTCCCTTGGGCAGGGGCCAAGCAGTTAAATAAGAAAGTCTATCCAGAGTGAGAACTCTTCAGAGACATTCCACCATCTGGAAAGAGGAGGGGGCCTTACTCTGAGAACTCTTGGAGAGCCCCACCTACTGCGGTTAAATACGTGCCTCATCCAGTGCTAATTCCTGGGGATGAGCATCACATCGTTCCCACCGCCTTGTGCAGCAGGACCTGCAATGGGCCTGATTCTGCTCCTCTCTCCAGACAAGAGCATACAGCCAGAGCCCAAGATGGGATGGCAGCTGGCCATTCAGTATTTGCTTTTTAGTGAGGCCAGACTCAGAGTATTGCTGGTGAAAAACAAAAGCCATTGCTGTTAGTGTGGGCTTCTTCCCTTCCTTTTATTATATCCCCACCCATGGCATGTAAATAAAGCTGCAGACAGCTTCCTCCAAACACTGGGGTGCTGAAGATTGTACAGAGCATCAGGAGGGAGCATAGCCACAGCCAAGGCTGAGGGCACTACCTCCTTCCACCATTCCCTGAAGAGACCAGGCACACCCAACAGCAGAAAAAAGCACTTAGAGCAAAAAAAAAGATCACAGGACCCTCCTCTCAACAGGCCTTTGATATGTGAGCTGGCCTAGGACAGCAGTGGTCAGAAGAAATTAAGTTGGATATAGGACTTGGCTCCCTTCAGAGACCTGCCCCAAGAGGCTGTGTCCTGGTAAAGAATAGCATTTGAGATGGCTATATAAAGGCTCTGTATTTTGTAGTCACATGAGGCCTTTCTCCTGGTGGGCTTCCAAGAGCTCAGCTAGGCAGAGGGACCACCCATATGGATGTAATGGCAAGAGAGTGACCTTGGAGAGATACAGCCCAGGAGAAATTAACACATTCACTGGGAGCTCTCATCCCATTCCCTTTCTGCCAAGGGACACAGGCAACATGGGGGAGTACAGAAAGCCTCACTTGGCAGAATTCAACCGGCATTAGAGCTCTGATCCCTATTCTTTCACTCAAGGCTGGCCTGGGCAAGTTTTGGTACCCTCACCCCTCTTTGCCGTGGCAAACCAGAAAGAAAACCACCTTTCTGTAAGTGAGAGAAGAGGCCAAACCCCACTGCCTTAAAGCTCAGCGCACATCATCAGTCAGCATCCCTCGAGAGGGGCCCCAGAGGCAGCTCAGCCTTAGGAGGCATCATCCCAGTAGAAAGTTCCAGGAAAAGAGGATGAGAAAAGACAACAGGGCACAGCTCTCATCCCTGTAGGACAGCATACAGCTAGACACAGGCAGCCAGTGCACCAAGCGTTATTCAGCACGAACAAAAAAAGCTCTTTCCAGCCTCTCCCTCGCAGCTGCTCATCTGTATTCCAACCCTTTGACCCCAACAACCCTTCTGGCTGAAAGAAATGGAGGGCATAATTTCATCTGCTCCCTCCTATCACTCTCCTGTTCTAACATCCTTAGCCCACCCACCCCCACTTGCTAGAAAGTTGTTTGTCTCCTTTGCAGGGCCACCTCCCTGCCAAAGATGAGCCTCTCATCTGGACACCGAGTTTCCTGGATGTTATCTGACCAGGATGAGGAAGAAGAAAAGAAACGTCTTCCTCCAGAACACAGAGATGGAATTGGTTGAAACAGCTCCAATCAATTGGGCTGCAGTATCTGAGATGGTATTTTGATTCCAGCCCTACAGCAAGAGACAGCACAAGGCCAGGCGAGGGCAGATTACATGATCCCTCAAAGCCGCCTTTCACTGCAGCACAACATGTCCTCTGTGCTGTTAGAGGGCTTTTTTGGACTGAATGAAATAACACTCCACAGCTCTTGGTTCCTACCTCAGGGCAGCAACAGCATCTCTCCTGCCCATCTTTCTCCAGGGAGGAGATTAAATAGCAGAGATGAATCAAAATGCAGTCAATCAGGCCAGGCAATCTGCCAAAGCAGGAAGAAGGAAGGGAGGGAGCAGAGAAGGTACCTCCATACTGAAGTGACCTGTTTAAATGCTGTTGCTGAACACTGAGCTGCTGGATCTCTCCAAGGCTCCGAGAGACAGGAAGGGAACACAGAAGTGGGAACCTTTCTCCTACCCTGGAGGACAAGGACGAACACACAATATTTCTCAAGCATCAGCTACGCTCGGGGAAAGGGGCAGAGTCAGCTGGAGAAGCTGAAGACACGGTATAAGGATAGTCCAGCTTGGCTCTGGCAACTCAGACCTGGCAATGACCTAGAGAGGAGAATGAGATTCAAATGTGCACTACTTCAGGAACTAAGGAAAATGCACCCCTCAGCGCAAGGCATTGCACAGCTCTAAGGGGCTCCAGTAAGTCCCAGCCCACGAGACCCTCTCTGAGTAGAGTTACAAAGGTCAGACCTCCAGACCCTCCTCGGCCTTGATGGGCATCTGCACAACAGGGCATTTCCACTTTCCAGCAGCAGTAACATAGCTGGAGCCAGCTCCTTTGGCTACAGAAGCACAAGCTGCTGGGGTTGGAAGCAAGGGAAGTTGCTCCAGTGGCTCTCTGTATTTTAGCCACATTAGGCCAAAGACAGCTGGAGTCTGGGAACAATTCACACTGTGCTACCACGTCAGGGTCCTGCTCTGAACCAGAGCTCTGCTGTGCCACAGTGCTTTGCACAGACACACAGAGAAGGCTTTCCTCTTCCAACAGCATCTGCCTGCACTGGGCATCTGGGCAACCTGCAAGCTGCAGCAACCACTTGGCAGGAAGAAACTGCCAGCACTACACAAGCAGGCTGAGTTCAGAAAGCACTGCAAAGTCTTGTCAAGGGGGCCTGAAACCCTGACCACCACCTCAGAAACCCTGTGCCAGCAGGTTGCAAGGCCAGGGAGCACAAGTCAGAGTTCTCAGAAACAGATTGTTCACAATATCACCCACATCTTCAAGTCAGGCAGCAGCAGGTAAACCACAGCAGGAGGGGAGATGGGAAAGCAAAGCAGAGAAGCACCAGAAACTCTGACGGAAGGATAGAAAAACCACACCAAGAATGGAGAAGCAAGCTGTGGTCTCTGAGAGACGTACTTGCACTCACACACAGGCACGGTTTCTTGGACTGTTTATCAAGTTCAGGAAGGAAGAAGGATCAGTCTGCCAGAAAGATCAGAGATACTGAGGCTGTCATATGATGCTCCCACTAAGAAACAAAACCCACAGAGTGTGCATACACAAACAGAGAGGAAGCTACGAGGAAAGCCTTGAAAACAGCAGAGGAAACCCTAACCCCACCCCAGAAGTCCTACCTTTAACTAAACCCTCTCCTAAAAGCTAAAGAAAAGCACAGCCAAACTTGCATTATTTTTTGTACTCCCCTGTCCCCTCCTGCCCTTTCAACACAGCAATTGGACAAATAATTTCTAAGCCTGGCTATGTCAAGGACAGGGGGCTCTGCCTAGTCCCAAGTCTCTGCTAAGGGTGCTCAGCTGCATTTAGAAAAAACACTTGTTATGCAAGTGCACAGACATGCCAGATAACCCTTTCTTGTTCCCAGGGGCTTTGAGTCCAGCTTGTATAAAAATCAGTAGAGCAAATAAAGCTACTGGCTGTGGAGGCAGCTAGAAATGAAAGGTTTGGCCAGCAAAATTATTGTACCCTGGCCGAGGCAAGAGAGTTTGCCTCCTACCCTGTCAGTAAAGCCCTGTACAAACTCCTCATGCATCCCTACTCCGTTTACAACCACTACAGAGAAACGGATGAAAACCCTCAGTGGGTGAAGAGGACATTGGGGCATGGCTGAGACTCCCATGCTTGCAAATGCAGGGACACCCAGGCAGGGGGGCCAGAGTGGGAAACACATCACAAGAGCCATCCAGCATGAGATGCTCTCCTGCTCCGGTTTTCAGCCGCTCACACATGAAGCCCAGATGGTTTCCAGAGTGAGGGAGAAGGGTGTGCTGCTTACACAAGCAATGCCATATTTCAGTAAATATCATATGCCATCCAGACATTCTGGACTGGATCCAATTTCCGTTAGGCTTTGCTCAACTGGGGACCTGGCTCCTCCAGCAGACAGCAAACTCCATTCGTGCTAATGCATGTCTAAGGCAGATCTGTCTCAGGCAGACACACATTTTTACCAGATGATCCTTGTTACACCTGGCATGAAGAGAGGATTTCCAATGTTCAGTCAATCAACCTCTGCTTCCAGCCTCAGCCCAGACAGAAGTGAGTTAACTCTTCCTCACCAGCTCACTGTAGGAATGTGCAGGCCACCTTAACCTGCACCTCCCCACTTGCCTCTCAGAGTCTTCTCAGGTTCCTTTCAGGTGCTTCACCTCAACGTCCTGTGGGTACCTGCAGTGCTAGGAAATACCTACTCTATTTGTTTGGTAACTATCACAAAAGACACAACACGTTGGCAGTGCCTGGAGATGAGGTGTGAAAGTCTCTTTGAAACGTCAGACAGAAAAGAATATCTTGAGTTCTTTCCTTCGGTCCTTTTCAAATGATAATTATTAAACTTGTCTCTAAACTACTGGGGAAGAGTAGAAGTAGGAAGTATTTCAGCAACCCCCTCTTTAACATGCTAAGTTTAAGGAAATGAGGATGTTCTCCAGTGCATGCATAGTCCCAGGCACAGACTTGTCCTTGATACAAAACACAATTTTAGAAGACAGTCTCCCTAGTCCTGATTACTGCTTGCTGCACTAGGATGATGCAGATCTCTTCATAACCTCTGTCTAGCAGCCCATCTGCCTTCAGGATCCTCTACAAGCCAAGGAGAACGATGTCTCATCCAAGGCATTCTTGCAAGCACTCACCTTTTCAGGACACAGTACTCCCCAAAGACATGCATCCCTCAACCTGCCAATGAGCAAATGTGACCATCAAAGAACAGTAGTAGTGGGAATCAACAAAACAAGGCAGGAGTCGTTCCCCCAAAGAACCAACATATATGTTCTCTGACTAGAACTTCATTGCCTACTTCTCTTTCAGAAAGCACAGCACATACTCCAGGCAGCTTTAAAAATCAGCTTCCCTTTAAGAATCAAGCAGAACTCTTGAACAGCAGAACAAGCTTGGCAGAGGGACTGTAGATGTCTGGCTCACTGGCAACGATGACAAAAGCAGGGCTCTCCTCCTACAGCCCATATGCACGAGACACACCAGAATGGACAACACCTTTGTAGAAGCCAAAGTAGAGACCCGACAGCTTTTTTGGCATTTCTTTTGGACAGTGAAGCCAAAAAATGCACACACTCATAAGCCAGGATGGCATGGGTTTAACGGGAAAACAGCAAGCAAGTTTTGTTCCACTCAAACTCTGAGTTCATTGGGGTTTGCCAGCAGCAACACACTGGTCACTGCACTTGAACTGCAGTGGCTGCACTCCCTGCACACACCAAGGGCCAAAGCAGGAGGTAGCCACTGATAAAGCCACAGCTAATGGCACTGCTGAAGCTGTTCTTGCCCTCTTAAGAGAGGCAAGAGCCTCTCTAGCTCATTTCTTTGCTCTTCTGTGGCTTCCTAGCCCATGGCTGAGACCTTCCTCTCCCCAGGCCTCCCAGACCCTGTGTACTGGATAACCTCTGCCTTCTCCCTGGTGTTGCATCCAAGCTCCCAACCAAAAGGAGATGTGTCGCTCAGAGTAAAGCCTCAAATAAATTCTTCTCTCTGAGAGCAAAGGATTTTATTTAAAAAACCCAAACCAGATATCTAATCTATATAGCAGTTCTCAAAGATCAGAGCTCCAGGCATGCAAGGCTCAGTGCAGGAGCCCAGGCATCTCTGAACCCTGGTTTCAGCTGTTACTCTGCTGACAATACATGACCATCCTTATACCAAAGAGGAACAAACCAAAAAAAGACCCTTTAAATCAGCCCAGCTGGTGACACGTTCCTCAAAAACTCTGACAAGTTGTAACTGTTTTAAAGCACACACATGTACCAGCATGGTGCAGGGCACCTCTCCAGTTACTTCCGTGGCCTCCTTAGCACTCTGGAAGCTGGTGCTGGCCTTGTTCAGACACTTGCTCAGTCCTTTTGCAAGCTTTGAGTGTCCTTGTGTCTCCCACGACTACTCCTTCTGTGAGACTCATGCTGTAAATCTTGGTATTGCTACAGCAATTTCCCAGTCTAATCACATGCCTCGTTGCATTACCACAGCAGTGATAGCTGGTTGAACCACACACCACATCCTTGCAATTGTTTCTATTACTCACAATTGACTTATTTATTAAATTTCAGCTTGCCAAGCCTTGCCAGGAGATGAGCAAGAACCCTGTCACCCCTCCGTGCTGTTGATCAGAGGGGCAGAAGGCAGGTGAGTAGGCTGCGAGTCTGAGCTGTCAAACAGTCCCAGCAATTTTGTAAGTTCATGCTTTCTCCAGCAGCCAAGCTCCCTTGCATCTACACACCAGGGCTTGAGTCCTGGGAAGCAAAACCTTGAACTGCAACAGAAATCAGAAAGGAAAGTAGATGCAAACGAAGACTGAATTAATTTGAGATTTTAGAGCAGACATGTATTTCCACAGACTTGGCACCAGGTACAGTGCCCACACCAACCCTCACTTGCAGATCTACCTAAGAGCCATCCATAACAGCAAAGTGAAGGGCCTCTGGATGCAAGGAACTCCTCTTGTGGGGGATTTCCTAGGCTTGTAACAAACAGCCTGATAGCTCCTGGCTGCTTCGGAGGCCCAACCCACCATCTTGTGCCTCACAAACACTCCTCTGACAAAAGACTTTGACTCCTTGCTTTCAAAGGGGAACAAACAGAAGGCAAGTTCAGACAAGGCTCATGGCTGCTTGCCCAGCCAGGCCTCAGCTAGTCCTTCATAGTAAATATTTGTTCTTAATTACACTGCCGTTTGCCCCGGGAGCTTGCCTGCAATCTGTAGGAGGGAGGGGGATTATGTTGTTGATAGGTAAATAATAGCTCTTTCATCCAGAGAACCCAGTGCATTTTCCAGAGATTAAAGCCTCCTGAATGCTTTCCCCATAGGTTAGGGTAAGGATTTTAAATCTTTGTCCCACTCAAGGACATGCCAAAAACTCCCACATTCGGTTCAGAGAGAGTGAGCTTGGAGCTCACTGTGACAGCTCCCTCTCCAGCCTTGCTGCGAGCTGGAGTCAAGTGGGAGAGGCTCGGCTCTGGCAGCGTGGGTTAGGCAGGATCTGGTCAGCCACGGGAATGTGACAGGAGGACAGAGTCTGCTGCTGATCAGCAGCACCCAGCACATGCTGCTCTCCACGTTCTGTCATGTCTGTTCATCACCCTGAAGCCAGGAACAAATTTCATCCCTCCTGGTGCCCAGGTCCTGCTCCTGCCCAGCACAAAGCCTTGCTGCTTCCTGCCCAGCTCCTGTCTGGAAAGCTCCCAAGGAAGGCCAAGGCACTGTCCAAGCACAGAGCAGCCATGTGAAGCAATCCCACAGACGACATGTGGGAAGCAGCCGGTTCTCACTCTCCACAAAAGCCAGCAAGTGTGAGTTTTGATCTTCTCGCACTCAGCTTCCAAAACATCAAAATTACAAATATTTGTCAGCAGGACTAAGGGAAATGTAAGCGAGACAGCAGACCTCTGCTCTGTCTGAGGAGGAAGTGAGAAGTGACTTCCTCCCACCCACCATGAGAAAACGTCTCTGACCTCTGGGAGGCAAGGAGTGCAAGCATTCCCCCTCTCCCCAAGCCACCAAGCTAATGTCACTGCCAAAGCGTTCAGCCGCTCAGAGTCAAGCTAACTTCAACCACACATTACCCATTTCTTCCATAAAGAGGAAAACCAAACAAAAACATCACCAAAAAAAAAAAAAACCAAAAAAAAACCCAAAAAAACAAACACAGAGTAACAATAAAACCTGGTATCCAACCATGCTACAGCTCCTACATCCCTAATCCCTTCCCAGTTACAGAGCACAGAAGATAAATGCCTGTGAACACCAGAAATGAAAAGAGCCTTCCAAGGCTCTGAACTTTCAGGGGAAAGCCAGACACACAGAAGTCTGACACTGTAATATTTAAAAATCTAAGATAAACTGCTTTCCTTTCCTCCCACATTCAGCCCATCATTCACAACAGGTTTTCTGCATGTCCCAGCCAGGCAGGAGCAGCTACAGGGCTGATACCGCACTTCTCATGCTCAGGAAAGCAACACAAACCCTCCAGCACCACCTCTGCTCTCTTGCCCTCCTTGTCTTATCATGTACAAGCAGATTTGCCGGGCTCGGATTTGTTTCTCCTTCTAAACATCAGCCAGGCCTTTTATTTTTCTTTGCTCTAAACTCTGCTTAAAAGAAAAAAATATTGTCATTCTCTGCCCCCAGCTGTAAAGGGCTGACCTGAAATTTGTTGCCAGCATGCAATAAATATTTGTACAGTTCCTTTGTAACTTCATTCATCTCTCTCTACTGCAAAACTTGAATCATTTAGCATTTTTCCCCTTACCCAAGGGCTTCAAGTTCCTAGACAGAAATTTAATGAAGCCTCTGAAAATCCCCAGTCCAATACCCTTCGTTAAAACCCCTGTACTGAGCTGGAGTTTTTCAGCCTGACCCATGTATGAAATTATCTGTGATGAGAGCAGCAGAAAAGAGAAATATTTGTTCTGTGCATCCTCCCCTCTACAGGAATACCCCCACAGCTGGGGGACAGCCAGTCCCAGGCCTCACACCTGGACTTTTACACAAGCCCCAGCACAATGAGAGTTCAGACAAGTGGTTCATTGGATTACACCCAGTAAAGGACAGCACTGGAGCTACGGGACCAGAAATGTAACTGGCGTCAAGTCTTTCCTCTGGTATGTTGCTGTGTCCTACCCACCTGAATCTCTTTATTACATCCTTTAGATGTTGACTTTGCTTCCTGCCACTAAATTCGTCAGACAGGCTTCCTTGCTATTATGGTAGTTACAAGGTACATGGTTAGAGGCACATTTTATAGTGTGCCTAAACAAGGAGTTAAACCTATAAATCTATGTAAGAAACACATTACATCTAGAATAAGAAGTGAGCAAGGAGGGAAGTCTTGAAAGGCCGCTTTCAAACAATCCTTGTTTATCCCTGACTGAGGCCAAACCTTTAACACAAGTCTGCCAACAAGCCCTAAATCACCTGTAAAAGCAAAAGGTACCTTAAAACCAAAAGCACCAGTATGTCTGTGTTTCTTGCCCACTCCAAAGCTTTCCAAAACTAAATAACCAGCTTGCAACCTTGTAGAAGATGAAAAATCTTGGATTTGGGGTTAATATGTATTTCTCCTTTTGAAGGGGGAATGGAGGCAGCCAGGGAGCATAAAAATGTTTACATGCAAAAGGTTGAAACCTAAAGAAAAGGTTACAACAAAACAAATTACTTTCAGTTTACTGTTGTTGTTTGGCTTTTTCCTGATGCAGGACAAACTACCATTAAGTGCTAGCAGCAAGGAGGAAGGGTGTTTCTCCTAAATCTGCTCTCTAACGTAGATGCCGACTTCTGCTGGGGAAGCAGAGAACAGGGTTGAACAGATTTCTCATCAAAACCTGTAAGCCTGAAAAGATCTATCAGTCAACAGCAGCTATTGGTGACATCTGGAATGAACACCTTGAGACCAAAGCAAAAAGCCCAGGCTCTTGATCCTTAGAAGTCCCTTGAACTAATGAGAGGAAGGATGCACATATATTTAAGTTAATTCATTCAGAGTCTAGGTGCACACCCCCTTACCTTCAGCCATACAGAACATAAATATTCACCAGGGAATGGAGCAGGGCAGGGGAGACCAGAAGAAACACTACACATCTTGTGAGTCACAGCAAGCCATAACAGAGGATTCATTAACTGGATTCAGGTGATCCTATTAGCTTTGCAATTGCTGCACATCAGGCTGCAGAGTAATTAGGGCTGCAATTCAGAAAGATTTACCAGAACATTTTTTATTAAAACACAGTGGTTGTTAATCAGCCTGACTAAAGCCTTCGGAGCTATTAGCCTGCTGCACAGAAGTCGTAATTACTTCATCCACTGGGGAAGAAGGCATCAAAGAAATTGCCTGGGATCATCTGCAGGTTTAGAGGACCAAAGGAAGACCGAGGAATTTAATGGGACATCTCCCTTTGGCATCACCACAGGTTTTTGATCAAGTTTCCAAGTGGAGCATTTGAGAGGCCATCAGAATGTAAGAACATCAAGCCTATACAGGAAGGATTTGCCATCGGAAGTATGCCAAGGCAACACCCAGATGTATTAGTTGACTCAGAATTACCGTGTAAGTCCTAATTGCTGCCTAAAAGTTTAGTGGTCCACCTGAATTACATGATCTCTATCTGCTGAGGATGTGTGGCCACCCTGCAGCATCTCAGAGAAGCAGGACCTGCATTTCCTCTTCCGGAGGCAGAGCATTTTTCAGTGCAGACAGACTCAACCCCTCCAGAGAGGGCTAAAGGGCATCTCCTACCAGAGTGGTGAAGCACCATCAGCTCCTGGGTTTCCCAGTGTATAGCTAGCCATGGAATATCAGGATACACTCCAGCTCCAGTCTCTGACCTTCCACCAGGTTAAGGTAGGTTTGATTCAGGTGACAGACAGCTGGGCTCAACTCTGGCCACAGGACTGAGAAAGAACAAAGCATTTGGGCACCTGCTGCCTTGCCCTGCTCTGCTTCACAGACACTACACACACAGCCCTGCATGAGAGCAGGAGGGCAGAGGCACCAACACAGGCCAGAGAAGGAATTCTTTCCCTCTCCACTCTCTCAGACCAGATTTGTGAGTGTAGCACAGGGGCTCTGCAAGTCAGGCTGACTCTCCTCCACCAGCAGCACTGCTCATCCCCTTTCCTAGCCCACTTTGCTCAGAGGTTTACTACCAGCACGTAGAACATCCTTTCCCAGTTTCACCCCCACCAGAGCAGCTGGCAGGCACACTCCTGCTGGGAGGGACCCAGCAAGCTCCACTGCCCGGCTGATAGACCGTGAGACCACACTGTGATAGCTCCTCTGCAGGGAACCCTGCCAGACCCTCCAAAACCAACACCCTCGCCCATATTGAGCAATACAAGTTTATCAACAGTTTAAAGGGAAGCTCAGAAAGGAGAACATGATAAAAAAGCAAGCGGAAATATGCGTGCACACACAGGCTGTGAGGACGTGGAAATAACATTGGGGCAATAACAAGTAGCCAACCCTCACCACTGGATCTGGGAAAGGGGAGATCTGCTTGTTAACCAGGCACCTTCAGAAGAGATACTTTGACTTTTATGCTCTGCAGAGCCAAGAGTTTGATGGATTCTGCTGTGCCCAAGGTTTCTGAATAACTACCCCGGTGCCCAGCCTTGGCTTGTGCCAGTGGGAATAGCCCAGTGGACCTCTGACAGGGTCTCCCTCAGAAATGTCCTGCTCAGACACACAGCACAGAAAGCACAAAGGAGTTTCTAACCTGTGCAGGCTTTACTTCTGAAGATGACTATTCCATTTTAATAAGTAAGCTAAATTAACATGTTAAATATCTTACTATTCCAAGGGGAGAAGGTAAGGGAAGTTTTGCCAGCTTCCCATCCTTGAGCACTTCAAACACTTCTGCACATCCGCCCTACAGGGAAGCCTGCACAGTGTCCAAACCTGGGGTAGGCTTTGCATCATTAGCCATGTACAACACCTAGCACAGGACTAATGATGTAATGCAAATAATTAAACATAGAATCATGGTTGGCAGTCGATAGAAGAAGGGAGTTGGTTGGAACAGCTCATAGTGACAGTTTGTTCTTCCTTTGCCCTAATTCAAGTTGCAGAGAGGAAAAGTGCTGAACAGCCTGGCTGGGTCCCAGTGCAGCAGAGACAAGGACCCCTTCGAACTTCCAGACCAGAGAAATTCCTTGTTGACTGTCTGACCAGGGGATAACTGCCTGGCTCTGGCCTGCTGACATCCTGCTGGAAGGGGTTAAAAAAACAAAATAAAAAAGATGCTCCAAGGACTTCTCAAGTCTTTTCCAAGTAAAGCGATAAAAATAGAACTGATCTTCATCAATACTGAGCTTAACTGAGCATTTTGCTCCTTTGCAGCTGGACACTAGAGCTAGGTGTACAACTTGGAGCCAAATGCTCATCAAATGATTGAGCTCCTTTGTCAGTTAACAAATAAGCCATGAGCACACTTCAGTTTTGATGACTCTACTCATTGTGTTCAATTACTCAGTTTAAATATATTTCAACTAATAGATAATTCACCAGTTTTTGGTTGCCCAGATCACAGGGTGACTTTCCAACATAAGATCACATAAATCACATATTAGATTTGGACTCCAAGTGGAGACATCCTTAAGGGACTTGCTTTTCTAGACACTGTTTATGGGCTACCTAACCACTAGTTTGGGGGAACCTTCCATAGTCACCTTTTAAAACCTAGGCCAGAATTCTCTTTTACTTTAAAATTGAAAGTCATGCAAAGGTTTCCAAATTACAGACTCATTCCGGTGACACTGCTGAGAATAAACTATTAACATTCCCATGAAGCTCTTAAATTTAAAGTGGTGCATACACAGCCGGAAGCCCTCCGAGCTGTTTTCCTTTGAATCCTCCTGAGTTGTTTTTTTCCCTGAAGGCTTCATTGAGATTTACTGGACATAAATAAAAAAGTTAAACATTTCCTTTTCTGGTACATCACATCAATTGATACTTGACTCACAGACCTTCCAGGTCTACAAGGTTTTGCATTCTTAAGGGACTATGTCTCCAAAATGAAGCTTTTTTTGGTGTGTTTTCCTGTTTATGCTTTCATTGTGTTGCAGTTGTAGTTTGCTTTTTTTGTTTCCATGCACAGCAAGAAGCAATTTCAATTAACAAATCACAGATTCCTGTAAATTTTCCTCTACTTGGGGAAGGAAAACAGGAGGTTTATGGGGCAGAGGAAGAATTAAAAAAAACAGAGTAAGGCTTATTAAGATGAAAAGTAAACAGGCTAAGCAGCTTCTTAAAAATCCTTTGCACAGAAGACACCTGTCTTCCAGCAGGCACAGGAGAAGCAGTGACACGAAACAGCAAAAGGGGATGTACTGAGACCCAAGAGCAACTCAAGAGTTTGTGAGAAGCCATTGGCTTTTATCAGAAAGGCGCTCCAACAGCAGAACCACCCGTTCCTCTCCGTCCGTGTCTGCAGGAAACATGATAAAAACCTTCACCAAAATATAAATAAGGAGTCAGGACTTGCCAGCTTGTTATTTCCTCTGCCACAGGGGTGCTGCCTGGGCTCACATCCCTGCTGACTGGGGCACTAGATAGTGGAGGGCAAAGATGGTGCCCACCCTAAACCGGCTTTCACTGCATATTCTGGAGCCACACACCTTAGTCTTGTTTAGAGCCAGGAAGGAGGAAGACAAACAGACTGGAGGCAGGCTGTGCTCTCCATTCAAAGCTATGCTCTGCTCACCAGGAGCATCTGAATGCAAGCAATTGAAAGTGGCTCTCTGCTTTTTGGAGTTGTTTGTTGCTTTGTATTCTCGTCCGCAGTCACTGGTAATGCAGCACACAGCAAAACTCCCCACTTTTCCCACTCTGCTCTTCCAAACAGCAGTTCACCCAAGCCCCAACACTGGGTGCTCAGCCAGGAAAGGCCTCCGCTTTCAGGAAACTGACTACTTCCACCAAAGCTGCCTTAGTAGCAAGTTTAGTGAATGAAGAATGCCCTAAGGAGAAAGGAGACAAGTGAGAGTTTGGCACCGAGCATCCACCCCGCCCTGCTCACTGAACACCTGTCCCTCCCAGCGCCGTGAAGAGCATTTACCAGGGCTGCCCCAGAGCTGGACCTGGAAGTCAGCGTGTCCTCAAACCCCACCCCCAAGATCCTCCTGTGTGCTCCCCACCTCCTCCTGACCAAGCCTTCTCTTCTTCAGGGCTTCCCACAGGGCAGGATGCTGCTGTCTTCATTTCTCCAGGGAACACCCCCCCAGGTGAGGATCAGGATTCCAGCAGTTGGGTATTCTGGCCTGACACCTTACTCCTGTGCTCAGAGGAGGCCTTGGAGAAGAAGGCTTGGACCATGAGGTCATGGTTTCTTAAAAGCTCAGAGCTAAATCTTTCTGCTGGTGGCTTGGTCCAGAGCCTGTTCACAGCCAGTGCAGGACATCCCTTTCCATCTGTCCCCTGCCTGGCTGAGCACCCTATGGCTGGTGTGTTCCTTCCACAGCCAGCAGCACAGGGACTCTCCTTCATGTAGCAGATGACCAACAGCACACACAGAACAAGAGTTCTTGAATCTTCTTTCTGAAGCAAGCCTCAACTCTTGCTCCAGTTCTTCCACCTTCCCAAAATCCAGTGCCATGCCGGGTGACTCAGGGTTCTTCAGGAATGTTGATCCTTTCAGCCTCACAGCTCTTCACTTCAGGGTATCTGTCATCTGTAAGGGGAGAAATACCACACAGCAGCACCTGGCCAGCAAAGCATCAACATTCCAACATCCAAGCTGCAGAAGAACTGGGGGAGAAAACCAACGACAAGGGCAGGCTTTGAGCCGAGAGAAGGAGCGGAGCACCTGACAAGGACTGAGAGCAAGATGCAGTGAACTCAGTGACCAGGCACAGTATTTCAGCTGTGACCATGGAGAGCCACAGTCGATGTTTCCAGACCTGACTGGCGACCAGGCAGAATTAAAGCGCCACTTACATAATTACAAGGTTAATAGATGTTACAAGCACGTTACCAGGTGTCGTGACTTGCTGGAAGCATGTCCCAGAAGATAGCAGAAGCAATTATACTCTGCTTACTATCCAGCTGCATCAACCACATGTAGGGCACTACTTAGCAACCCTTTATGAAAGGAAACTTAGCACAAAGATGATCTGCTGTGCCCACACCATTGTGTATGCCCTCTGAGCCAGCCCTGCTCCCTGACAGAGTTTATCTTAGAGCCCAAAAAAGAAAACCAGACTAGCCATCAGAGTCAAACTGTGCACTGTCTGTAACGAAGTAGAACCCTTGGATGACATAACCTGCCATGGTGAAGAGAAAACAACAGAGCCAGCCACCTGGGGAAGGAATGGGAATTCACATGGCAGAACATGGTTGTTCTACTGACTTTCAGGCAAAAAGCAATTATCCTGGGAGGGCCAGAAACAACAGAAAGTGGGAAATTAAGAAACAGATGGCATATAAATAGCTAAAAAGCTTTGTCCTAACTCATACAGGAAGCATGGGACAGGGAACTGCAGTATCACTTGTCTTAGGCCAAGCTTTGCAAGATCTCCTGTCCAAGCTGGACTACCCAAAAGGGACTGGAAGTCTCTAGGAAGCAGCAGGGGTTTGTACATCACTATAGCTTCACAAACCTGGTCCAAGGCAAGGCCTGTAAAGCTTTTGAGGGAAGAAGCAGAGATCAGCCGAGAACTGGGCAACGAATAAAACACCAACACCACCACGCACCTGTGAGCAGGACACAGAGAGTGAAAAGCCAAACGAGTCCAAACCCGCAAGGGCATGACGGCATTTTTCAGGAACTTGCAACACCACCTGCAGGGTGGGGATGAGCAACCAGTGTCCACACCTTGTTGCATCGTAGTCATTCACATGGGATCATGCTGGAACACCTGCTGAATATGAATACGCAGTCAGGGACCCTCACACCCCCCCACGAAGGCAATTCACTTCTCACAAACAGGCACCGGCTCTCACCCTGCTTGCGAACCAAACACACAGAGGCATCACAGGCTCTGTGCATGGTGCCGTGGTGTGGACGAGACAGGCAGGAGGCAGCTCTTCAGCTTGACAGGTTGTCTAGAAAGGTTTATAAAAGCAACTGTCTGTAGAGAGCTCCCCACAACAAACAGCTTCAGCACACTCCACCCAGCCCACATGAAAGGTGGCCATGAGGGACAGGCCAAGCCTCTGACTGGTCCAGGCTCCAGCTGTGGGTCTAGGTAAGGGGAAAGAAACACTCCACCTCAATAACCCACTTACACTAGAAGAAAAGATCTGTGGGTTTCTGCATTTTCAGCAATGCCATGCAACTTTAACTCCCCAATGGGTATATTAGCATGTCTGCTTCAGGAAAGGAATCACACAGCCCTTTTCTTCTCCTTATTTAGTGTCCTATTCAAATAAACCCTGGGAAATGAAACCCTCCATCCATGCACTGCAGCTTGAATCAGTATACAAATGACAAAAAATTGCTTTTAAAAACACCTTTCCCTGTTTTTTTCTCAGGTTACTCCTCCTCTGGTAACACAAAGCAGAATCTGTCTCTTCCCCTCTGCTGAAGCTGACATCAAACAGCAACTTCACCACATCTGAAGTTACAATTCAGGCTACTCCTGGAAAAAGATGATCCTTTCCTAACTAAATGCTAAAGCTCTCCTGGCATTTCTCTTCCTATTGTCTGTATCCAACCCTCTATTTATAAGATTAACCTCAAATTCGGACAGTTTCCTCATTCTTTCTTCACTCTTACTACAGCCTGGCTCCTGGGAATCTGATCCTATCTTCCACAGAGGTTCCTCCCTGTTGATAGGAAATATCTAGTGTATGTGGGCAGGAAGCGCCAACAGAGGATAATGAGGATTAAGAGAGAGTCCTTGTTAGGATTTATCACCACAGCAGATCAGGAGACTCAGTGGGCCATTTGATCAACAGGAACATTAGGAACTGTCTCACACTCCTACACAGTGTCTCGCCCCACTGTGGTGTGTGTTAAAGTAGCACACGAGGGCTTTGAGGGCAGGATGAGTCGGCCTGACCCATCCACATCATCCAGTTCTCCTCAACCAGCAGCAGAGTACTTAAGGAGTGATGGGAGAGGACAGGACAAAGAAAGCAAATCCTTTTGGAGTTGGTTTCCTGCCCAAACGTTCCTCAGAGGAGACAAGAGGCAGGTCTATTGACCCAGGCAATGGCTTCCCATCACCCAAGAATTTCAGAGTGACTGGTGCTGGTGAAGAACAAGATGTTTCTGTTGGTACAAACATTCTCATTGCTTGGGCTGTCTGTTTGCAGTGTCCATTTGATATCAGGCGTACAACAGCCCCAGGAGTCTTCTTCTCCAGCCAGGCCCTTCAGCAGCTCTCTTTACTGAGAGAGCACAGTACCTCCAACCCCACAAAAGCTCTTCACACACACACACAATCAATCACAATGTGCCATACAGCATATTCCAGGACAGCATTTTTTTTCAAAAGCAGAGGAATCACAGCCACTAACTATTGTTGGATCAAGCTTCATTCTGCTCTCTCATCCTGTCTTCTATGGTATTTAAGAGCAGAACCAAGGGAAGAGTGTAAGAACAGGCCATGCAGCTGTGTAGCATGTAACTGTGTTACATTGCTAATGCTTGCCCAGGCTCCAGCTCTTTGCAGATGTGGGATTTTCTCAACAAGATACTGTGTATTGATATTTGACAGCACTCAGTGGATTTTCCTTGCATTAGTTACTGTAATGCCCCCCAGACTCTGTTGTTCACCATAGATCCATACAATGCATTTATCCAGTTAGTTCTTGGCTCTTTCTCTAGAGTCTCTTTGGGGTTTTTTTGACCATACTCCGAACCAAGCCTTGCTCCCATAGCACAGTTCACTGCACTTCTGAGATCTCTCTCCCTTGTGACATTATCCCATTTTGAGATGGATTGCTTTGCTTTCCTCAGCATCATAGGCTACAACCCCACCACTCCATATTGCAAGAACTTCCTACAGCTATTCAGTGAAGCTTTTGGGTTTTCCTACTCTGAATAGTCAACAGAAAACTTCATCTGCCACTTATTCCTCTTTTTCATTAACAGACACGTTCAACAGTTTTGGCTCTTCGCAGGCCCCTGTTGTGTCTGACTGATGCCAATTCTCCATTGGGAAAGCTGGCCACTCACCTCTCTGCCTTTGTTTCTCATCTTTTGGTTTATTATTTACTCATTAGAGACCCCCTGATGAGATATCCCAAAACCCTGAGAGCACAACAGGACCTCTGGCTGGCCATGGTCCAGTCATCTGTGGAGTGTCTTGGAAAAGACCTATTTTCTCATCTGGTCTCTTAGCCCAACTCCTCATCTTCCAGGCTTCGATAATGTTCTCCAGGAAGGCTCCCAGTTGTGTCAGTGAAAAAAGGAGAACAGCTTCAGCCCAGGCACAGCACAGCTGGGACCCACACAAGGCAATGGAGCAGCCAGGCAAGGAGGCTGAGCTCCTCTAAATGAGCATCCTCAGCTCTGCTGAGCTCAGCCTAAGCCAGACCACTGCAAGGAGTTTCTAGAGTTCAATTTCTTTTTCTGGGGGGGAGCTTGAACTGGTCCCCACAGAAACACCACCAGGACTTCCTCCTGCAATGCCCTGGGGCAGCCACAAAAAGAAGGGTTGTTAGTCAGCAACCCAACTTGCTCCCAAAGCCTGGAAAACATCTAGAGAGGAAAAAAAATGTGGCTCTTCCTATTATCGCTTTCACTGGGTACTATTCCTTAACCCATGGAGGTGAAGAGAGTGCAGACTTTTCCTCCTAGTGACAATCTCCCATCCTGCTACCCACCCCCAGCTCCTCCCCAGACTGTCCCTGTCGATTTCAGTCTTCAGTTCCCAGCCACACCATGCTTTTGCAAAGGGCCCCTTCAGCCTCCTCCACCCCAGAGCTCCCTGTGTTCCAGCACCCAGAGAACAAGCCTCAGGAAAAGCACCTTCCTCTTCTTTCACAGGGAGAGGCCGATTGCTACAGATAATGGCATTAAGTGAACAAGTCGGACACTGAGCAGCAAGATTAGTTCCCACAAAGACTGGGTAGTAATGAGAGTGGTTAAAGACAGGTAATGAGTGGGTGGCACCTGTCAGCTTCATAATGTAGATTATAATTTGTTTATTACTCTTGCTGCTGCTTTCGCTGCTGTTGGAATGCAATTAATTAATAGCACTGATGAGTCCTGCCGAGTATCTGTCATCCCTGACCTACAAACATCCCTGGGCTGCCACTGCACAAGCAGTAGCACTGGACATGTGGCGGCATCACACGGACAGTAGGAAGGATCCCCCAGCTCAGGGAGAAAAGTTAAGAACTTCATAAACAAACCCAAATGCTTCCCCACAAGGAACAGGCTCACAGAAATTCTGGAGGTTCGAGAACCATCATCCTGGAAACTCTATCTCCAGGAAAGCATTGATTCTGTGTCAGGAGTGCACACTGGCAAACTGCAGCTTCAAAAATGACTGACTTTGTTTTATTAAAAATACCAACATTTGTAAGCCTTGCTTCATGCACAAACTCATCATGCGCTTCTCTCCACTTTTACCAGATTTAAAACTAGACTGGAAATTTCTCTAAGTTGCCTGAGCAGCTGGCAACACAGGAAAGTAACAAGCTGGCTGCTCTGGGTTTTTTCAGATACATGGTTTTTGCAGATCAGGCCTTTGTTTGAACCCCCATCAGCATGGCACCCCTCAACACCAGTGCCTTCACCATGTCCTGCTGCAGGACTCGCAGGATGGAGGCAGCCAGGGTGAACTGAGAACCTCAGCCTCACTGACTTTCAATAACAACTCTTCTCCCCTCTCCAAACCACTTAAATCCTTCCCTTTGCAAAGAAAAACACACTGCAGGACATAAATAAAAACCAGCGGTGAACTTCAGCACTGAACTGCACTATCAGTGCATGTTTGGGCACAAGCTAATGCCCACTGAAGTCAGCAGAAGTTTGGAAAGACAAAACACCTCCCACACAAAGGAGAGACAGAGGAAGCAGTCAGAGCTGCCAGGCAGATAAGCTGCCTGTCAGAACAGGCTTGGACTGTCCTAGCAGGAAGACGTTGTCCAATGAGAGGGAAAGCTATTTGGGGAATGAATGAATAGTGAAGCTTCTTGTTAAAAAAAAAACAAAAAAAAAAAACCAACAAAAAAAACCAACCAAAAACCCAAACAAAAAAAACACCCACAGGACTTTCCCAAACATTTCTCCCTCTCAGCTTTCTGCCAAGAGGATGCAAGGCCAAGACATGCAGGAGCCTGCCTGAACCTCTAGCACAGGATCACTCAAAGACAGCAGCTGGAATGGGGGCAGAGGGAAGGTGAAGAAGGGCAGAGAGGACACGGAGATGGAGCTGACGGCCGAGCTGATCCTTGTTCTGTCAGAGGAGAGGGCAGCTTTCTGCAGGCTCAGCACCCTGAATCCCGTCAAAGTCTCCTCCAGCACCTCGCTTTGGAGAGCTCTGAGAGGATCCTGCTTGGCTCCTGGGGCTGTGATCCTGCCTGGACCACTGCCTGCTCCAAGCAGCAGGGAATCAGCCACCCAAGGAGAGGAAATGGCAAATTTAGAGTAAGACCCAAACAAACTGCATCACTGGAGCAGGGCTGTAAATCTTTCACTAGGTACTGAGCACTTCACTGCCAGGATAAATGCATGGGAAAATGATGGGTTCAATTCAGAGCCACACTGGCAAAAGGAAGGAGAGTGCTAATGCCTCTAACTGCACCCCCTCATGCATAATTCAGTTCAAAATCTCACATACAGAAAAATGCCGTGCTTTTAGGATTCGATCAAACCTCGGAGCTCAGCTTCTCCTGGCACAGGGCTTTCACTAATGCCGTATCAGTGACCAGGGTCTCGCCAACGCACCAGTCTGCTCCCTCCCATTTTTTGTGGGGCTTATCACAACAATTCACCTCCCAGAAGAAAGCAAGGCAAAACCACAAGTCAAACTGGAGCAGTCCTTTACAAGAAAAGGAAAGAAAAGAGAAAGACAACACAGACCAGAAACAAAGAGTAAATTTCATAAAAGCAAAACCCCAAATCATGAAGAATCTTCCCCTGAGGCAGTGATGGGAGATGAGAAGAGCAGAATACCCAATTGCAGAGACTTTCAAAATAAAGCAGTAAAAAGCCCAGCAAATGGCTTTACATAAGCCAGATGTTTCTCTAGGGAAAGAAAGTAGGAAAATAAATAAATCTGTCTGGATTCCCCTTTCTCCCCAGACTTGGGTCCCTCACCAGATATTTCTTAGAGCCCTACATGCTCTTGGATTGCTTGTACCACTGAGCAGCACAGAAATAACACATATATCCCTATATCACAGCTGGTATCCATTTCCAACACATCCCAATGTCTCTGAGAGGAATCCAGGGCTCCTTTCTCCTACAGAATGACCACAGCTTTGCAGGAGCCACTGTCACATGAGATCACCTCAACTGCCAGCCATCTGAGGAAACAAAAGGCAGTGGAGAAACCAGGGAAAGGAAATAAGGATAATGCAGAACAAGAGCAATTTCAGTTGTGTGCACAATTGGAAGGGAGGAGGAGAGGCCAGCAAAGCACTGGGGGTCTCGCCTTGCACTGGGCAGAGGAGGAGGGTCTGCACTGCCCCAGCACCAAGGGGTCCACACAGCCCATGGAGGCTGGGTCCCAGCAGTCCAGGGCCAGCCAGCCAGCCTGGGCAGCTGCTCCTGCTGCAGGATTCATTCCCAACCCGTAATTAAACCCCAACCCTTGACAGAGCCACCAAAGCTGAACCACAGCTTCCGCCCTGACCCAGCTCCCACCCCAAACCCAGGATGGCGGCACGGCAGAGCAGAGCACCAAGGAGGTGTCAGGGAGGAGCCCAGAGGCTCCAGAAACTTGCAGTTCCTTCATGAGCAGCTCCCAGTTTCTGACAGCCTCCACTGCAGGCTGAGGGGTTCAGCTGGTTCGGAGCCTTCCTCCCCGGACTCTTCATCCTCTGCAGGACTCAGCCACTGTGATGGCCACGAGCCTCTCTCAGGCCTTCCCCCACCACCACTCAGGGTCCCTGCAGGTGGCACCCGAGGTGTCACAGCAGCTGGTGGGGAGGCAGGACCCCAAGTGGCTGCCACTGCCCACGCTGGGGACAGCTGTCCTGAGGCTGGACACCGATCACTTCCCGCCTCATGTTCTCCCACCTCATGTTCTCCCCCCCTCATGTTCTCCCGCCTCACGGGGTCCCGCCTCACCGGGTCCTGCCTCACATTCTCCTGCCCTCACGTTCTCCCACCTCACGGGGTCCCCCGCTCCCATTTTCCCACCTCATGTTCTCCCCGCTTCATGGGGTCCCACCTCACGGGGTCCCGCCCTCACATTTTCCCGCCTCACGTTCTCCCCCCACCATGGGGTCCCCACCTCACGTTCCCCCCCCCGCCATGGGGTCCCGCCAATTTGCGGTGGTTCCCACACAGAGGCCACACAAGCGGCTGTTGGGCCGTGAGCGTGGCCCCCAGAGAACAGCCACGTTTGCTGCTGAGACACGTGTGGCAGCCGGGAGCCCGGACCTGTTGGTGACACAACAAGAGGCCAGAGGACAAAGCCAGTAGAGAGGGGAACTATGCAGTTTGAATAAAGGAACTCGCAGGAACAGGGCGGGAATCTGGATGGGACTCCCAGGAGCTGCTGTCCCTGGTGAACAATCCCTCACGCACCCTCTCACCCCAAATTACATTTAGCCAGCCCAGCACTCCACAATGAGGAGACAGATTTGAGGAAGCACTGGAGCAAATGGCGCAAAATCCAGAAGAAAGCCCGTTTTCACACACGTTCCGAGCAGCCCAGAGCACAACTATCACAGCCTGTGCCAGCAAATACAAGGATGCATTTATTAGCTGAACTGTTTGCATGACTTTACAACACAGCAAATAGCATGATTTCCTCACATGAAGGATAAAACAAGAATGTAACAGCCCACAAATAACCTGGTTACCTTGGAAATGTGAGCACCCAAACTCAGATGGTAGCAGGAAGTGTCTGCTTTTCCGTGTGCGTATCTTGGTGTCGCAACAGCAGGCAAGTGCAGAGCTGCAAAGGTTGACTTGCATCATGCTCAGGATGTGTTTGATGCCACACCAAGGGAAGGGCAGACACAAGCAAGGGGAAATAAGCTACAAGTCACCACAAAGATCCTTCCCTGAGCTTGTGTCCTTCGCACAGGGCTCCTGATGCTGGGCTTCCCAGTGGGGAGTTGCAGAAGCTTAGCTTTGTGCTTTTGCCATGACTTGAAATGGAGGGAGAAACTGTTTGAAAGCACCTGGGACCTGTGGTCCCTCTAACTGTTCAAATGAGTTGAGATAAAGTCGTCCACTGGGGGGAAAAAAAAAAAAAGATAAATTCTCACTCGTATCACCTGAGGGCTTGTGGTGTCATGTGTGAAAACCCAGGGACAGGAGATTACCTGGTTTTGTAGAGTAGAACAGAGCCACAGAGCATCTTACAAACAGCTCATCTGGAATCAATGGGTTAACTGAGGAGCTTCTCCCTGCTGCGTGTGGGAAGCTGTATCTCCTTGCCAAATTCCACTGCTCTGAACATAACCAGCTTTCTCACTCAGCCTGTGCTCCTACGCTCAGCTAGTGCTCGTGCCTGCCTCTGCAAGGGAGTGTAGACAGACCCCACGCTCTCTTTTCCCTCTGTAACTATTTCTCCAGCACTGCCCTTTGCCTGATGTCAGTTCTCTTCTCCTCACTGAATTACAGGGTATCAGGTCTCCAAGGAAACCCCTCCGAGATTTGTAAAACACTGATGGCTGAAGACCAGCCAGGCTGGCTGCTCCTTGCTGCTGAGGCCAGGAAGCTTGGAAAAAGCTCCTCTGGGTCCTGCTTGCAGGTGGCAGGATGATTTTTCAGACAGGCCACCTCCTTCCTTTGGCAACAGAGCTTTTGAGTGGCACAGTGCCAGGACACTCACACATGACCCAGGATCAGGTCCCTGAGGGAGCAGATCAGGGATCAGGTCCCCAAGGAGCAGCCTGGTGGCTCCCTGCACACCAGCTCTTCCTCCAAGGCCACGGCAAACAGCAGCTGTGCTGCTGCAGACAGCCACAACTCAGGTACCACACAAATGTACTTGCAATGCTAACTGCTTACATCCTGCTCCACACCTTAGCAGAAAATCCTAAGAGGAAATCAGATGGAAGCAAATAGAGCCATACACCCGACAAGCTGTTCTGCACTCCTTCAGTGCACAGCCAGCCTCCAGCACTGTTTCCTATCCTCCTCGAGAGCTACTCTACCACGTAATTACAGGGGAAAACCTAAAGGTCTTCTTTCCCCTGCATACCAGGTAGATTTTCATTTGTTTAGCCACAAACAGGCCTCTAAATCAATATATAGATTCCCGTCATGGAGTCCAAGAGTAAACAAACCCATGCACACGCTCCCTTGGCTCCTGCTTCAGCCTCCATCTCCCCTCTGCACCCACCAGCCAGAGCTGCTTCTGGAATAAAACTGTCTTTGGTGCTCAGACCCTAGGATTCAAACAAGATTACACATACACTTACTCTGAGGAACTGAGCAATTGAACAGTCATTTAATTTCTTGCCACTCAGGTTAAAACAAGGAACGCTGGGGGGAACCCGCTCCTGCTCAGTCCTGCCCAGCTACAAGCAGCCGTGGGGAGCCACAGCTCCCTTATCTAGGCTGCACTTGGATGTTTAGAGCCACATTTCACCCTAAAGCATCCTCATCAGCCCCTCCAGATTTCCCAGAAGCCATCCAGGGAGCACAGGGGGGCACAGCACAGCCCAAGTGCAACACACAGCGCACCCCCTGCCCCCAGGGATGCAGGAGGGGGCTCCTGCTCTCCAGGAGCCCTGGGATAACTCATCAGGTGGCTGCCCACAAGCCCCTGACTTCTTGCTTTCCTACCAAAACAAAGTCTGCTAACACAACAGTTGCGGGCAAGGCCTTGCCATGCCTTTGTAGGCCACACTTAACCAGCGAACAAAAGTGTCTTTAGTTTATCTATTTTTTTTTTGGCACAGAGGAAGGGCTGGGGTCAAAGCCAGTCCCATTCTCAAGCTGTTCTTTGTTCTCCAGTTTATCCAATACCCCCTATCCCTCTCCTTGCCCTCCCACCTCCCCCTCTCCATTTTACCACAGGTCTTAAAAATTAAGCTGTGCATGAAACCAAACACCACACTTGAACACGGCCCAGCAAATGCTCTCCATGGTCACAGAAGGATCCTAATCGACCATAAAAAATGGATAAGAGCAGTGTGCCCTTATATGGGCAGAGGCTAGACAAGCATCTGACACAAACATCATTTTTAAAGAAAAAATAATATTTATTTGCAATATAAACAAAGTCCCAATATTGGATCAGTATATATAGGGTCGCTAATTTTCCTTCATAACTCAGAAAGCAGAACCATTCCTCACTAACAAGCTCTCATTTGTACTAATCAGAAAATGCATCTTATTTTTTTCCTTTAAAGAATAAAGACCACTAACAGCACAGGAAGCCTTTACAAACCAGCTTAGCTGTAATGCAATACAGATGCACTGTCAAAAAATCCCTGAAAAAATAAATTCCTCCATGAGGTAAGATGCAATTAGGATATTCTCAATTTTCTCACTCACAACCGTACGCCCATTCTCCCTTCCAATGACCCACGATCCCAACATTGTGGCAAACAAAACCCAACAAACAAACGAAAAACAACCAGAAAACAAGAAACAGAAGCTCATTCCAACATTCTGATAACATCTTTAACAAAAAGAACAGTTTCAGGATGTGACAGCGTCAAACATTCCTCCACATGGAGATTTTTTTTTTTTAACTATTTTTTCTTTTTCTTGAAAAAAGTACAAAAAACTGGATATTTAGAAAAAAATCCGTGGCTTTTTTTTTTTCAGTTACATGAGAGTTAAAGTGGACAGGGAGGGGGGAGAAAGGAGGGACTACATTGCAGCCAATAAAGAAATCTCCAAATCCGTTCTGCCCTCCTCCCAGAAATTATTACCACTTCCTCCCCTCCCAGCCTGGTAAAAGGAGTTTGCCAAACACTAGCCAGAAATACATACAAGTCTTCTCAGAATAGAAGGCACGGCATAAAGTTATTCGAAAGAGGAAGAAAAANCCTCTGTTGAAAGCTCCAATCATCTCAGAATTTGCCAGTTAATATATATATTCATATATATATATATATATATAAAAAAATTCTCTGTTACAATGCTCTCCTCATCATTTCCACACCTCTTCACTCCCCTCACGCGCTCCGTGTGTGACGACTGAGTCCTGATCCCGCCACACAATCCTCGCTCTGCTCCAGGCGCTCGCTGCATTCCCCCTCCACCCCGCACACGTGGGAAAGAATCCAGTGTGCACAAGAAACATTGCAACTACCTTCTGGACTCGAGAAGCTGGAATGGTTTCGGGCCAGCTGGATGACGTTAAGTCAGTCAACAGGCAGCAGAGAATGAAGCCGGGCTCAGACATGCTTCTACCAACTCTGGAGGCTACAAGAGTTTTTACCTCTGGCAATAGCAAACAGTGTTTTTTGGCAGAGGTGGCATTAAAAAAAAAAGCTTGCGGCTTAGTCACCTTGGCTGAATCAGTGCAGAGTTTGTGATTGTGAGTGCAGGAGTGGTGAAGGGGTTGCGTTTAAGCCCAACTGGCCTTCACACATAACAAAGCTTCCTACCAGATGCTAACAACAACAACAGCAGCATGTATCTCTCTCTGGAGTACCCAGTAATATGCCAGGACATACCAAGGCTTCACAAAGTGTGCAAAATGCATTTGGTCAATATAAACATTTGATTAAAAAAAATAATAAATGATCAAACAAGAAACAGAATAAAATACTGGTTTTGCAACCTCGTCTGTACAAACAGTCAAGAACTTACATATTTAAAAAGAGTTTGAACCCAAAGCTCGAGTAAGATCTACCTTTTCTTATTTTTTTTTTTTTAAATCAAAAAAAGTAAACTTGGGTTTTAAAACAGTCTTGGCCCAACACCTTTTGTTCAAGGTTTCCAAGTGCATAAATCTCCTCATTTTCCACAGCAAGCTAACCCCCGGTAGCTCTTCACACGTGTGCGTGTTCTGACAGTCCCAATGCACCCAGGAAAGCGGTTATTGCCGGTGACAGCTGCGCTCGGAACGCTGTAACATCGCCCATGTTAAATAACCCCCTGTAAAAACACTACCTCTTCAAACCACTTGGATCAGGATACTAGTGAGCGGCATTAGCCTTCGTAAAGCAGCGATCAGGCACCTCTGCCCAGAGAAGCTACTCATCTCAGAGCTGCCTGGCAAGACAGATGTTTTCTTAAGAGTTGAAATACTCAAGAGAAGCGATTCGATGCTCGAGTTCCCGACCAGGCAGCGTCCTCTTCATGTGGACTCCAGGGTGTTCAGCTGGAACAGGTTGTGGTTGGTGGGGGTGGTGAAGTAGAGCTGTTCACTGGGCGAGCGGTTGTCACAGGGGCTGTTGAGTCCCAGAGTCCTCTCAAAGTCCAGGAGTTGGCCCATGAAGTTAAAGTTTGGGGAAATGTTGGATTTTTTCCTTTTCACAAAGTCATAGGCATCGTTCAGGGACAAGTTGAGTTTTTGCATCAAGTAGGCGACAGTGACTGTTACGGACCGGCTGATGCCAGCGAGGCAGTGAACAAGGATCCCACACTTCTTGGAACGGGCCTCATCTGAAACAAGACAAGGGGAAGGGGGAGTCCATTATTCTGCACCAAAAACGCGTGGCTTTGGAGCAGGGCCAGGTGGCAGCTGCAAGCTCCTAGCACCAGGACAACTGCCAGAACTGGATCCCCTGCCCCTAGTAACACCATCCCATGGCCCTTTGACACCCACATCTCTCCCCACAGGGTTCCTGAGATATTCCTGCCGCATGGCAAAGCTGCACATCCCCAGCAGAGCCAAGCACCTCATGTGCTTGAGAAGTATGAATCAAGTCTAGCAACGCATCCCTTGCCTAGGGAGCATCAGTACCCTCTACTCAAGGGAGCTGGAGACAACAGCTCCAGGGAGATGCTGGTGGCTGGGCACAGCACACCCACCTCAACGCCAACTAAACCAGGGAAGGCTGTGCACTCAGGGCAAGGCTGCCAGCCCAGCAGCACATGAGCTACTCTCTTCTGCTGTCCTCCTTCCACTAGAAAGTTACAAGAACGCAGCCAAGGCCAATTTAAGCAGAGTCTGAAGTGCAGGAACTTCCCTTATTGTGAAATTGTTCTTTAGGATCGACAGAAATGCACTTCACTACAAACAAACGCTTGTGTTGGAGGAGACTCTCAGGATGAATGGTAGCGGGAAGCAGGAATGCAGGCTGGACCAAAAAATGGCGAGAGAACAGCAGCGAAATTTCCCCTCCCTTGCCACCGATTGAAAAGCACACACACACGCATTGTCTCTCGCACAGCCGGAACAGCGTGATCCCTTTATGAATTGACATCTCAGTGCTGAAAGAGGGACACGCCACTGAGAGCACTGAATGCACGCAAGTACCCAGCACTGCTTTTACTTCTGGGCAGCCCTATTTGAAGTCAGTCATTCGACTGAGAGCTTGGCGGGGAGCGAAAAGGTGGCAGGAGAAAGAGGATCCTCGGGCAAAGCCAGAGGTAAGAGACACTCTGGCACTGCAAGTGCAGGGAAGGGCAAAGAAGATGCAGGCAAAACAAAAATCCAGACCCAAGCTACAACAGGTTTTCTGCCCAGCCTCCAAAACCAGGCGAGAATTTCCAGTAGGGTGGGCAACCACCACCCAGTGTACCCAGCCCTCCCCTCCAGGCTCTCCCGTTCAACATTTTTCCAGACATTTTTGCCTTTCATCTGACCTGCACGGCATTTCTTGGTGTTTGGTTTTAGAGTGAGGTAATCCTCCATTTCCTGTCATTAACTGGAAAGGACAAGCTCGGTGTTCACAGAGACATCGGCTGACTGGAGCAGACAGATCCCAAATGCCACATGTCAGCAGGGACACTGCACCTCACCCCTGACGTTTAACACCGTGCTCATGCAGGAAGTGCAGACGGGACATCAGACGGGTCCCTGTTGCCACACTGAAGCAGCGGCTTCTGACCACAGTCCTGTTACTGCAGGGCAGAAGCTGGGAGCAAAGGAGAGCGTGTGGGAACCACAGTTTCTAACAGCTGAAGAGCAGCCAAGGATCCACCACTGCTCTGCCCCATCTCAGGCCTTACAGCACAGCAAGCGCAAGCCACGGGGTCTGAAACGGGCAACACTGAAAGGGGCTGCACAGGCTTCAGCCTGCAGGTAAAGGTCCCCCTCTCCTTTACCTATACAAGTGTTTTTAATCTGACATGAAGCCATGGGGCTTTTAATAGTTAACGGTGGTATTACTGCCTGTGCCATTCACCCCCATAAAACAGAGCTAATTAGGCTAATGAGTATCGTGAGCAAACAGCACAGGTCAGGCTGGAAGTGTACATCCCTGTTCAGCCCAACACACACTGCCCACAGAATAAGAAGAAACTCTCAAAGTCAAGGCTGGCCTGAAAGAAGCATCTTCCTTCCTGAACCCCACCACCACCAGACAAAACTGTCGCAGGGGCTGTCTGCAGAGCAGTTTTTCCATCCAAACTCCGCAGTGTAATTGTAATCACGAACTCATTGTGTTGACACTTACCTTAGGAGAAGTACCCATACAAGGAGTTAGTTATGCTAGGGTGACTTACAGCAGGATCCCAACTAGACTAGCAAATCCCCTTGGGAACACACACACACACACACACACACACTCTCCCTGATTCTAACCACATTTGGGGCTAAGGAATTGCTGGCACCAGTCACACTAATGCAGCTCTCATCAACACATCCCCGAGCAGAGCAGGCAAAGGAGCTCTCCACTGCCTGGGTTTAGCCACTTCACACCAGGACCAGTGCAAACCCCCACACAAGGGCGAGAGGCAGCGGGGCCAGTCCAACCACTTGCAGGTAGCTCGGCTGAGGTGCTGCAAGAGGGCTGAATTTTGGAAGGGGAGGCCTCCCTGAACCCAGCCAGGGTGACGTGCACCAGATGTGCCACCTCACAGCATGACACCCAGCTACTAAGCTGATGCTGTGCCCCAGAGAGGTGAGGCTGGAGACAGCAGCAGCAGCCCTGGGAAGCGGCACACCGCATTCCCAAGTGGTGAGTGTGAAAAGAGATGTTCTGCCAACTACCTACCAATGAAAGCAATGGCCTCGGGAAAGAACTGCGAGAGATTCTGGCTCCAGTGATCTGAGATGGGGATCTGCTTGTACTTGAACTCTCCGTCATGCTCAAACATGTTTGGCAGGTTAGGAGTCACATTCAGGATGTATTTAATGCCGTATTTGCCCAGGACGTCCAAGTTGGTCGAATCTTTGGCACAGCCCAGGTACAGGTAAGGTAGGATCTGGACCGGAAAGGCAGGCTGATTGTTAGGGATGGGGCTCCCGTCCGACTCCGTGGCACTGCTGGGTTCCCTGTCGGATTCGCCATCTGAGCAGTCAGAACTTATCCGCAGCCCTCCCAGGCCAAGGACCGATGCTGGGGGAGAGTTGCTGGGTGAGGAGCTGTCAAGGTTTGTCTCGCAGTGCTCAGAATATTCAGTCTGAAACTTGTTAAAGCCACCTGGGAAGGGGGAAAGGAGAGAGGGAAGGGGAGAGGCAGAGAGAAAAAAAAAAGATGGTTTATTCTTCAGAATGGGAAATTCTTCTACCTGTGAATATATGTATGTGACTCCAAGTCTTTACCAGCAAAAAGTTGGTATCCCTTCCACTTCACACCAAGAAAAGCATCTCCCTGCTCCCTCATCTTCCCTGGGCAGACTGATACTGAGCAAACAGGTCCCAGGAGACCAGAGAGTGGTTCTTACAAAGTTCAATATCACTTGGGAAAAATAGGGGCCAAATCTCAACCGCAAAAGAAAGAAACATCCACAAATAAAATCACTGTCAAGACACAATCTCGCCTTGTTAGCTGCTCAAGAATATGGGTCTGGGGCAGTTTAGGCAAGAGCTATTATGCCACTTAAGACAGAAAAGTACAAAAGTATCTGTGTCTGAAAAGACAAATCAAGGACAACCACCACATACTAACCCCAGGCACTAAAACCCAACGAAATAATTCCTGCCCAAGGAGGAAAAAAGACCCTAAGTTTTGCCACAGAGTGATCCTCACAACCACTTTATCCCTACAAATAGGTTTTGCAACAGAGCAGTGTCACAGGCTTGTTCTTCACCCAAACCACAGTAGGAGTGTGGAGGGATGGGACCCTTCATGTCTGCCCCTAAGTCTTTTTCTCCGGCTCTTCAGCTCAGCAGCTTGGGAAGGAAGGCAGAGGCAGGGGAGCAAAAACCCCACCGATCTACCTCCTCTCCAGGCAGTATTAAAGCGGAGCTCAGCCATGGGGATCTGACACTGACAAATGGTTTAATTAGAAAGGGCTCCTGGAAACTTCGTTAGTGGGTTCGGTGGTTGTGGCGGGGTCACTGAGCAGGACAGACAGCTCCTGCCACATCCATTCATGAAAAAGGCTCGTCCTCGCCCTCCTCCTCCCCCCGCGCCGCCAGACAGCGCCGAGGAGCCATTTTGGAATTTTAATTGGAAACATTTCCCACCGAGGCTCCCGGAAAAAGGCAGAGAAAGGGGCTCAGCTCCTCCCCTGCCCATCGGGGAGAGCTTAGGAGTAACTTCAAAGCCGCTCCGTCCTGCTAGGGATGAGGACGACGGGGAGAGACGCAGGAATGCACAGCGAGGGAGCAACGGAGCCCATGGGGAAACCCCAAACCGGGATGCGATGATGGAATGGGATGGGATGGGAGACTCGCCCACGGGCAAGGATCGGAGGGTTGAGGGGGAACGGGATCAACCCCTGTGCTGACCCCCCACCATGTTTTCGAAGGAGGCGTGTCCGGGCTGCGCAGCCCTAAGGGCTGGTTCCCAAATACCTGCTTGCCCCCTTGCCACCACACCCCACCACCAGGGGCTTCTCCGGCTCCCCAAAAAGGTTTTATTAAAGAGCAGCCGTGTTTTTTAAAGAGCCGCAAGTGGCAACTTTCTTGACCACTCTCCCCCACGCACGCTCCCCCGCTCTCCTGTTATTCCTGCCTCAAACCCGCCACCCAGCGACCGGACTGGGAGCACTGGGAGGATGGGAAGGGTCCCAGCAGCCCAGCTGCGGGCTCTGCTCAGCCCGCTGCGATCTTTCAAAATGGCAAAAAACACCCCAAAAAAACCAAAGCCCCCAAGGCACCCGCAGCCCTCGCGGAGGGGCGTGTGCGGGGCTCGGCTCCCCCGCAGCGCAGCTCCCCGCTCCCCATCGCCCTGCCCCGGGGGAGCAGACGGGCTGCGCTCTCCCAGACCAGCGGCATCGCCTGGCACAGGGGCAGGAAAACCCAAGCGCTCGCTTTCTGGTTGTGGAGGGAGGTAAAATAAAAATAGGGGAGGGCTCTCCTGCCCCTCAAAATTCGGCCACCCCTTCCGGAGGGGCTGGAGGGGAGCCAGGCGCCGGCGCGAGGAACCCCCGCAAGGCTCCCTCCGGGGAGCGGAGGCGAGGGGCGCCCGGCGCTGCCCAGCCGGGAGCGGCTTGGGACGGGGCAGCGCTGGAGGGGCCGCGCCGGCGGCGGGGCTGGGGGGCTCCTCCCGCCGCTAACGGGGACGCGACGCAGGAAGAAGCGGGGCGCTCCCGGCCGCTTCCAGCCTGCGACCATTTTGTGCGGGGGATTAAAGCGGGATGCAGAGAAGGGGGGAAAAATATAGAGAAAAATAAAAATACATCAGGCAGAGGGGATGAGGGAAGGAAGCAAAACAAGCCAGCCACCTCCGTCCGGCCAGGGGATGGGCACTCCGGGGATGCAGCGGCCGGCCGGGGGCTGCGCAGAGGGACACGGACATGGGCTGCGGGAGCTGGACGGGGCTGGAAGGAGGGTGAGGGGCACCTCACCTTTCAGGTAATAGGCTTTGCAGCCGTCATCGCGCAGCTTCTGGAGCAGGAGCCCCAGGACGGAGGTGGCGGCACCGCTGTCCTGCCAGTCGGCGGTGGCCTCGTCGTAGAGCAGCACGGTGTCGGCCTTGCAGCGCTTAACGAAGCGCTCCTTGTCCTCGTGGTTGGGGATGATGGAGCGAATGGGCAGGTTGCCCTTCTTGAGGCGGCGCAGCATGAGCCCGGGGATGGCCAGGTTGATGGCCGTCTCGATGTGCGAGCTCTCGAAGAGCTCGTGGGGGCGGCAGTCGAGCAGCAGCAGCGAGCGGCCGCCGCCCGACTCCAGCTCCTCCTGCAGCCACTCCGCGCTCTTGCACGGCATCGCCGCAGCCATGGGCGCCCGCGGGGAGCTCCCCCAGACCTGCGTTTTCATGGGGCTCGGCAGCGGCGGCCGCCAGCGCCCGGCCCGCCGGCCACCCACACGGCGTCCGGACGCGGCCCCGCTCCGCTGGGTCGGTCTTGCGCTGCGCCGGACGCGGCTCCGCTCGGCACGGCCGTGGGTGCGCGGTGTCTGCGGCCCGGAGC
>VZRR01000407.1:311492-434252 GCA_013398015.1 Oreocharis arfaki
GCCCCGCCCCGCCCCCGCTGCCCACGGAGCCCTCCGCCGGACCTCGGGCTAAAGTTTAATGAAACGGTCAGGCAGCGAACTGACCCAGACCACTGGGCCGGCATCGCGTGGGTTTTGAGTGGGTCGTGCCCAGCCCTGTTTGGTCTTTGACAGGAATTCTCAGTTCCAAAATAAAATCGACTGAGACTCATTAAGCCTCCGCATTCCCTTTCGTTCTCAGAATGAGCTACAACATAGATGTTTTTATCTGTGCATCCTTGTTTATTTTTAGAGTCTCTTCCCTGTCGGTATCCACTACTATAAATACAAACCTTTTGTGCTGCAACGCTAACATTTCAAGACAGGAATGTAACTGGAGGCACCCTTTGGTTTCCTTCCATCTTTTACATTCCTTTTCATGTGAATCAGTCCTCTGGTACCAGAAGTTTTCCGTGCCTCACACAAACTGTTCCTGTTACAAAATAGATTTGATCTTTCTCTTTTTAATGAGCAGGATGACATTAAAAACGTGGTTCTGTATGAGCCACTTCTACTGCAGTCTATTTTCACCATGCAGGCAGTCAAACATTGGTGGATTGCTCACAGAGGTTGTGCAATCTCCATCCTCGCCGGTTTTCAAGATCCAGCTCAACACATCCCCAGGTAACCTGGCCTGACCCCAGGGCTGACCCAGCTTTCAGCCAGAGGTTTGACTGGAGCTCTGCTGTGGTCCCTTCTCACATGGGTTATCCTACAAGCCCTTGCTCGCCAAATTCTTTTGAGCATGAGTGGGAGCCATTCCTTCTCCCCAGTCTGGATCACATGAACAATTTCTTTTTTTTCTCCCTAACTTCTCATCTCTTTAGCCTCTTAATTTAAACTTCATCAGCACACACTGTTTTGAAGGGAAGAGGCAGGGTCTGTTTCACCAGCAGGTTCCCAGGCTCAGTGACCTGACTAGGTCTCCTCAGGTTTTTCTCCCAGCTGGCTGAATTTCAAGAACTGGGCTGTACCTTGTGTAACAGGAAAGATTTTGCTCTTAAAACACTCCCCCACACGCAAACAAACACGTGCACACACAGAGGCTTAGTTGTAATGTTGTTGAAAACTCTGTTGTTCGAATGACATTGTCTCTAGGCAAAACTTCAAATTGATGTGTATTGGAAGACACTTTTCTTCTGGTCAAAATCTGCTTTTCTCAAAGCCAAGACCTACTACTGAAACCATTACAGAGCCATTGTCTCCTTGGTGGTCTTCTATATACCCTCAACACATAAAATATCCCAAGAGGGCTGCATTCCTGTGCCTTTAGTACAAAAGCAGCACTTGGATGTGCAGGGGTCCCTGCCTCCTTTTAGTCCAATTCCTAAGGCTGGATCCTAATGAAAATTCCGACTTAAGACAGCATTTGAGCACATGCTTAACTTCGAGCACAACGAGCATCTCATTGCAAAACACTCCGCGATTTCAGCGGGGCCGTGCTCTGAACCATTCATGGATTTCATTGGCATCAGCAAAATAAATGTCTTGTTCTACATCGCGCTTTTTTTTGTGACTCAAGTGTGCCCAAGAAAGCGGAACAGCAGAAGCTGTCCACTTCCCCTTGCCCAGTTTATTTTTACCACTGGTTGCTGTGGGAAGCTATTGTGATTCAGTGTGGCAGTAGGAAGTTCCTAACGCTGCTCTTTGCAGCAGAGGATGTTGAGGTTCTTATGCAAGCCACAGGCACAGTGAAAATAGCTGACCTTTCAGAATGTTTATCGAGGCACCTTCAACTCACAAGGGGAACAGCAGCGGCTTGTGCAAAGAACTAAAATCTGGGTCTAAAGTCCCTGCTGTGCTGAAAACAGCCCAGAAATCTTACGGGGATCCTTTTTGGTGCTGCGAGGGAGGCAGGTGTAGCCGACGGCGTGTGGTCCTGTGAAACCAGAAGAGAAACGTTTCACCTCCATTCTGCGGTCGCATCGGCAACCACATCAGTTTCGGGACAGGCTCTGGACGCCTCACCTGCGGAGACAAGACCAGATTTTGCCCTGAGAAGGGCCAAAGCAAAATAGTGTCACTTAACAGCAGGGTGACATCCTCTGCCTGCCCAGCCAGGACCTGAGGGACACTGGAAGAGCTTCCCCTCGCTTCTCCCTGCTCCGGGCTCGCAGGGGTAGGGGTCATCCTGCTGAGAGGCCCTGGCAGCCCGCGGGCACGGCGGGCACAGGCGCGGGCAGGGGCAGCGGGCGGTGCCAGCCCGTCGCCGTGCTGCCCTCTGGAGTCAGTCGCTCCAAAGTGCGCCTCCGCCAAAGGCACCGTCCTGCCAGGCTCCGGGGACTGATGTTCAGGGGCGTTTCTCCCGCCAGAGAAGAAATCCCTGCTCTGCAGAGAGCTGTGGGCATTCCCCCAAATCCCCTGCCACGGAGAAGGCACCTCAACCCCACAAGGTTTCCCGAGACACGGCTTGCAGGCTGGGGCCAGGACAGGGTGTGCCAGCACCTCTTTCAGCCCAGCGCGGCAGGCAGGGGCTCAGGGGTGGTGGTGGTGTTTGTCTCCCCGTGCACGAGGCTTTGCTGACAGGCAGAAGATCAACACATGTCCACAAATGGGCGGCTTCCAGCTCGGCTCCCAAAGGTCCCATGTGCTGGTGACAAGGACAGCACAAAGTGATAACCACTCTACATGTGGATTCATAAAATCATAGACTATCCCGGGTTGGAAGGGACCCACAAGGATCAATGAGCCCAGCTTCTAGTTCTGCATGGGACCATCCCAAGAATCCCACTGTGTGCCTGACAGCATTGTCCAAACCCTTCTTGGATTCGGGCAGGTTTGGTGCCGTGACCACTGCCCTGGGGAGCCTGGGGATTGCCATCGTCCCCATGCCATCCTACCAGACCTGACCCCGGCTTTCCAACATGGGTTGTGTGCATCTTTCTGGCTGTTTTTCTGCTGTGGGAAGGCTCTCTCCTCCAGCAGTCCTTCTACTTGATGCCCGCTGCAGTGGCCGGGCAGCTTCTCTGTGCCCACAGCCCCATCTTGCTGGCTTGGCTTCAGACTGCTTTTGTCTTCTGTCCCATCTCCCGTGATGCCAGTGCAGATGCCATCTCAGGTTCCCCATTCCATCACCACCACCTCTCTTTTCCCAGATTCACTGGCTGCAGAGCCCACAGGCTGTTTTGATGTTTTAGAAACACAGACCATGAGTCCTGGCAGAACACAAGGCACGTGCATCGGTAGCAGACGTCTGCCCAAAACCCACTCCAGGCCCTGGCAGCCCCTGCAGAGGCATCTCTCCCAAGGATGTGACAGACCCTACTTTGAGCCGAGGGGGGAGGCAAGATGTGAGTAAAGGGCAGAAGGTGTCACACCCCAACGGGGTGCAGGGTACTACCTGCAGCTTAGGTGACGCAGGGGCTTCTAAGGATATGAAGACTAAAGCAAATTAGAAGCTGGCCAGAAGTTAATACGTATTTTCTTCTTAAAAATGAACCTCTGAAAAGCTTTTTTCTTTTTAACGTGCACTTTCTCCACAACATTTCACCCCAAAGGATTTTCCTTCCAGTCTCTCCCCCAACAAAGCAGGGCTGTAACAGCTAAACCTTCATAGGGCTTACCTTTTCACCACTCATCAGCTGTTTGCTACATCTAATAAGCAGTATCAGGTATGATTGGTGGCCCAGATACCAATCCATAAAGTTATTAAGCTCCTTCTAGAAAGAGTCTTCATCTGTCTCAGGTGCCTGTGGTCAAATATCCATCAGTACCAAGAGAGGAAGCACCCTCCTGGACTGGCAGCTCAAAGCAGTGTTTGGTGAGCAGGATTTCAGCTGGGAATTTGCTCAGGTAACCTGGGCCCCCAGGCCAGCCCCTGTTTTGCTCTGTGACGTTGAGTGAAATCACAGTTTTGTGTGCTGCACTCTTCCCATCTGTAGAAGGGGGCTGATACCTCCCATCACCTTTGCAAGCGTTTGGGTGCTAAGGAACCAGGCAGGTGGGCTGGTGTGATGTTAACATCCTCTTGCAGCGCTGAATTTCTGGGACTGAATCACTTTTTTCTGTCTTTAAAAAAAAATTTTTTAAAAAGGCTTTTTATTTAACTTCAGCTTCCCTTCCTAATTATTTAATGTAGTAGGAGTTATTTTGTCAGGAGAGGGCACTTGTTGATGGTTTACCCCGTGTTTCATTAATGCAAGTAAGAGGTTAACTCCTGGTGGAGAAACAGATGCATGGTTTTAACAGGGAAGGAAAAAAAAAGCCCCAATTTTACTTTCTACTCCTGCACTAATTTGTGACTATTTTTATCAGTGTTAACACTGAGCCAGGGTAAAAATACTCCCTAGAAAGTTTAGAATTTACATTTGTCTTCATATATATTCAGCAGAAATCCAGCTCCCCAGCCTCCGCACTGCCTAATCTGGACTCATTAACTTCACCCGCCCCCGAGAAAAATGTCAGATGACTTTGGCCTGGCGAAGCCCTTCACCCACAGACACTCAGCAGGAGGGTCCAAGTCTCCTGTCTGCAGCAAACCATCCCCGTGGAGCATCAGCTCTGGCACTGCAGGCATCCAGCTCAGCCATGGGAACAGATTCACCCTTCCTAACACAGCCCTGCCTCAGGGCAAAGTCTCCAAAGGCTCCATCCCGCCAGGATGCTGAGCCCTGGAAGCATCTTCCACACGGCAAGGCAGATGGATGGGGGCTGGGGAAGAAGCACCACAAGGAGAAACCTTTGTGGAGCATCTCGTGAAGCACACGGCAGCCACAAGCACGTGGAACGGGCCTCGCCGGGCCCAGGATGGTGCCATTTTTCTTCTATTAAATGGATGTAACATTTGACTCTCTGAGATGCCCTTTTGCTGCACAGCTGGAGACCTTCATGTCAGTGTGTCAATGAACTCTGCTCCAAAGACCACAAAATTGCTCTCTGGCAGGTTCCAGCAGAGGAAGCAAACCATCCCCTCCTGTGCAAAAGCCAGAAGGCACGTGCAGTGTCTGGGCAGCCCGGGGCCGTCACCATCTCACAGTGGTCACAGCAGCCCAGAAGGGCTGAGGCTGGAGGCCCCTCTGAGGAGTGTCCAGTCCAGCTCATGTCTCACAGCAGCATCTCTTAGGGCAAGTACTGCACCTACTATTGGGTATCCCAATATTTCCAAAGATGGAGACTCCACACCTTGTCCAGGCAAGCTGGTGCAGTATTTGACCACCCTCACAGTGAAAAAGTGAACTGACATGTCCTGTGTTCAATTTGTTCCCACTGCCCTCACCGGCCACCCAAGAAAAGTCTGGCTCCACTTTCAGGGTCTGAGGAAACCCCTGCATTTTTATGGAAAGGGGTGTGTTTTCTATGAAACCCAGGAGAGAAAGGGGGCTCATGTTTAAGCAGGAGCCAGGAGCCCAGAGGCTCCACCAGCAAGGGAGGACAGCTCCAATCTAATTAAACTCAGAAAACATCCTTAAGCAACACCATTTCCCTTCTTCCCTGCCTCACTTCCTGGGCTCCAGGCTCCTTCCAGAAGAAGACTTGGAGAATATTTAAGATTAATTATCCTTTTAGCAGCGAGTTTTAAATGAGGAGGTCTGGAAGCCATGTGTAACCACCCTTAGAAAATCCCCTCCTGCAGAGAACGAGGAGGGGAAAGCTCCAATGCTCCCCTTGCCATGAGACCCTCCAGAGTCTGTCACTGCAATGACGGAGTAGGACAGGATATTTATGGGACTTAAGAAGCCAATAACATCTACTCTCAAGCCTGTCTCAGGCACGCATTGGATACAGCCTGCACAGCGTGGAGCTCAGTACAGACCTCCATATCCCATTTATCAGCATTCCTCCTTTCATGTGCCAGAAAAGCCCTTCCTCCTTAGAGAAGAGTCAAGCAAGAGAGGGTGGCCCAAGCCATGGGGTGCAGGAGCTGTTGGTGCTGTGTGAGCCCCGGCCCTCGGCTCGGCTCCATCACCTCCTGGCCCCGCAGGTCCGGGTCCTCGCCCGCCCCGCAGGTCCGGCTCCTCGCCCGCCCCGCGCACACGTCAGTTCCTCGGCAGCTTCTCCGGGCGGACGGGCTGTTTTCAAGAGGCAATTTCCTGCAGAGGAAGATTTTTTTTCCCAAGGAGCCCAAGAGGGGAGCTTCCTGGTGCAGGCTCTTCACGGGAAACCATTGTGAAAGCAGCTTTGCCACCCGCCGGGAAGGGCTGTCAGTGAGCAGGCTGCACCCAGCTCTGTGGCCCCAACCCCGCTTCCCAGTACATGCCCAGGGGTGAGTTTTGTGCCCCTCACTCACCACCCCCAAGCTGCTGCTGGGATGCTGACTTGGGGCAGGGGAAGCAGCTGGATGTGAGGATCTGGACTGGGTGCAGGCAATGCAGAGCCTCCCAGGGAAGGGGGATTCTCTCTGGTGGGAGAAGGTGAGAGAAGCTGAGAGGAGAGGTAAGACTTCACCAAACTTTGGCTCATCAGCCTTTGCATTCGCCATCTTCGCTATGCTGCTGGGTCTGATTTCAAGCAGGGCCACCAACTACCAGGACAGACTTCTCCCCACACAGAGCTGGGTGGTCACTGCTCCTCAGCCTGGTTCTGGGAGGCACCTGGGTTTCTGGGTGCTGCTCTGAAATGCAAACCCTGCCAGGACTTCTCCCCACTGCTGCAAGGGTGGGGCAGCCCAGCTGAGCCCTGCTGCGGTGGAGCCGGGGCAGTCCCAGTGGCTTTGGCAGCGCTGCCTGGCATTTACAACAGAGCACATCAGAGGCAGCCTCAGCACCACCGTGGCAGTGCCCCACAGTCCAGTGAAACCCCAAAATGCACCAGTTAAATCCTCAGCCAACACAGACACTGGGGCAGCAGGTTGCACTGTGCTGCTGCTTCTCATCATGGGTGGCTTTAAAGTCAATTGCTCATATCCTTTTATTCCAACGAGCCGTGCAGGTCTCCCAGCCGGTGCATGTTCCCCACAATGCTGCTTTTCATTTGGGGAATTGGTCTGGTTTGGGTGTATTTGGTGGCTATGGATGGACAGGGAGCTCAGGCTCCTGCCCTGCTTTGAGCTCTCACCACCTGTGCTGTGGCAGCACTGCTCCCACATGGGGAAGGTCTGCTGGACATCTGTGAAGATGCTCTAGTTCCAGAGGTTTTTTCCTGGCACCAAATTCTCTGGTTTTGCAACCCCTCACTGCAATTAAAATAAAACTGAACAACTCCCAGGAAGCCATTTCTGTGAAGCATTTCAGGAGCAAGGGGCTGGTTCCTCTTTCAGAGCATCAAAAACCAACTTCTATTTTCTTCCCAGTGTCAGCAGTGTTCAGCTGAGCCTTGCTCTTTTTTCCCCCCCCAAAAAAGTTTAGTTTCCAGGAAAGAGGACTTTATTTTGAACACAAAGAATCTCTTTGGCCAGCTTGACACTCTTGGGTACACTCACAACTTTTGAATACACATATATGACCTAGAAGAACAAGACCCAGTATAGAGGGAACTGAACCAGGTCTCAGGGAACCATCTGGTCACTTCCCAACCCACCACTGGCTTAACTGTGTGATGCTGGGCAGGTCCCTTCCCTCTGTCTGTCCTGCTTCCCAAGCCTTGAAATGGGATTTAAGTTCCTTCATGCAGCACTTTGCTGGACCTCGGAGCTGGCAAGAAGTATCTGAAACACTCACAAGGTGCCAATCCAGGTTCCACCAGTGGCAGCAGTGCTTGGTCAAAAAGGACAAATCAAAACCTCCTTCCTCCTTCTCCCTTGGCCTGCTGGCAATGCTCTTCTTCATCCAGCCCGTGATGTTGCTGGCTGAGAGAAACCAGCACCAGCTCATGGTCAACTTGTTGTCCACCAAGACCTCCCAGGTCTTTACCTGTAAAGTTGTTTTCCAGCTGGCTGGCCCCCAGTTTGTACTGGTGAGTGGGGTTACTCCTCCTTGGGGGCAGGAGTTCCTATTCCCTTCGTCTGACATTATAAAGCTCCTCTTTGCTCACTGAGGTCCTCGTGAACGGCACCCTGGAATGTACAAAGCCAGGAGAGCAGGGAGAGCTCACAGCATTTCATAGCTCAGGTGGTGGATCTGGGAGAAAAGGATGGGATTGGGGACACACAACGCTTCCCTTCTGAGCACTGCCCACGACAGAGGGGGGACACCAGCCTGGGGACATGCAGGGCACCAGGAAAGGGGGATCCTGCGAGCAGCTGGTGCCATCTCAGCGCACACTGTGCCTGCGTGTCACCGTTCCTTCACTCACCGTCTGACAGGCGAGGGAGCAGCGCTCAGGGAAAGAGGTGACCAGGCAAATTTAAGCAAAGACATCCCAGGGGATGAGTCACCGGCTCTGTGTAAGAAGCCAGACTCCGCTCTGGAGGGAGAAGGGCAGCAGGAAAGAGGAACATTCCCAGGAAATGCTGCAGGACGATTAAAAGGCTTTCACTTGGACCTTGCGTTGGAGACCCCCCTGCTGTGGCAGCAGAGTGTGAGAGCAGAGCCCTGGGTGTGCCCACAGAGCAGCTGCTGCCCACGGGGATGTGGGGTGGGAGCTCAGCTCCTCAGGGAGGAGCGGGAGAAATCAGTCACCTAACCCAAGGTTTTCTCAGGAAAGGCTTGGCTCTGGTGGTGACACTTCTCATGGGAAATGTTATTTCCTTGAAAACCTCGGGTATTCAGGTCAACTAAAAGCTTTTAGCACAGTGGCACCACACACACTGAGCTGGTTGAGTCAGAAGGTAATTTCCAATACATGTAAGGCAACTTCCCAGGACCAGAGTGGTTCATCGCCGTGTTTTCCTGGTGACAGCTTCAGTTGTTTTGCTTCTAAGAATCAGCCTTTTGTTTACTGTTTTAGCTTATTTCCTCATGGAAAGCCTTTCATTTACTCCCCACCATTACCTGCAGCTTTTAATCTGAGCAGGTGAAGGAGGTGGAAGAGGAAGAGCTCTTCAGCAGCAGGGCCAGTGTGCCAGAAATGGTATTTTTTTTTTTTAAGCTGTTCATAAAGATAATGAGAGATGAAAAGGTTGTGTCGGGAGTGGGATCTTCTCTAGCTGGAAAACATGAAATACAAGAGAGCTGCTGTCTCTTCTGCTGGGGCCCTGGCATTTGTGATCTTATTGCTCCCAGGGTTTGCCCTACGGAGCAGATGCCCCAGAAGGGCAGCCAGGATGGATGGATGGAAGGGAGAGAAGCTGCCAAGGGACTCACACCCATCCTAGAGGGGCTGCAAGGCCTCGAAGAGAGAAGAAAATCTGGCTGGAGAAAAAAATCTCAGAGCCCAGACTTGTTGGGTGAAAGGTGTTGGAAATGCAAATCATTAATTTAAAGAACTGGGCCAGGAACCAGAGGTGCCAGGCTGAGCTGTTATCTGCTGCATCAGCTGCGAGCCTGGCTCGGGATTTCAAAATAAAATTAGACTTGCAGTATATGTCTTTAAATATTTAAATTACTTTCAGTAATTCATATGGTGACATTTAAACAAAGTACACCAAGCAAACGGCTCCCAGTGCTAAAAGGAAATGTTTGCAGGTAATAATATTTAATTTAAAAGGGAACAGCTGATATCGAGGCAGAATCTTAATGCTGAATTCAGCCTACATTTCTCTCTCAGCCAAGCAGGGAAGAATAAATCCCCAGGCCTGCGAATGGTTAAACATGCAGAGTGGTGAGATTGAAGTGCTGGTCCCAGACACCCCAAAGAGCTGTGAATTACGTGGGTGCCCAAATAATTGCAGGATCGGGGCCGCTGTGCAGAGCAGCTTTGTGGGCTCCCAGAGGTGGGGAGAAGCAGCTGGGAGGTGGAAGACCACAGGGGCTTGGTGATGCCAACCCCTCCTGCCACCCTCTCCTGCCCTCCCACAGCCTTCCTGGGCCCTTTGCTGTGAGTCAGTTCGAGAACTAAAGGGAAAATCCATCCTGGGTGCAAACAAGCAAAACTCAATGAAGTCAACTCACACACAGGCGGCTTCGCCGTGGTGCTGCCGGCCAATTTGGAGAGCTTAGCTGGGTCTGTTACATCAGTCACACTGGATTTCATAACATCAGACATTTCAATGAGGGTGACTCATTCTCTCTTGAAGTGTATTGTATGTATGAGCAAAGATGATTAACTTTTGCTGAATGGTATGATTTCTGGGATGGGAACTGCTATTAATTAGGAGCGGATCTCAGATGTTCACAAACCCTGTTTTCATGGCCTACTTTGTATATTTTTCTCCATTCTACTTGTTTTTTTAGCTCAGGATAAATATTAAAGTGCTCTTCCCTGCTATCTGGCACTAAAGCAGCCAGATGTCCAGGAAAGGCATCTGACTTTCATAGTTAGGCACGGCCCAGGGCTCAGTTCCTGTGGCCAAGCTTCAGCTACTTGCCCTAAAAAGCTCAGTTTTCACATTAAAAGCAAACAAAACAAAATAAAAGAGGGCTTCCAGCCAGCAGAAGTGCAGCAGATAAAGTACCAAGAGAGGTAAAATAAGCACAAGTGGCTCAGAATGTAAAATCCAAAGAGTTATCCTTTCTCATCCTCCCCCCAAATTTTCTTTATCCAAAGAAAGTTGGAGGCTTATGCTAATCTCATGCCTCTGGCTGTTGAGGGTTTAGCTTTGGGGGTCAACAACACCAAGGATCCTTGGGATAAAGAGTTTGCCAGGTTCAGGCAAATGTACCTTTCATCTGTACAGGCTGCAAAGCTGGACAATTAACCAGGATAAGGGTCAGGGTGCCCAGTGGCTTCAACCACATCTGGAGCACCCGGCACTGTGGTCCTGCAGGAAGCTCCTGGAGACATGAAGAGCAGCTTGCTTGGAAAAGCAGCAGCTTGGAAAAGCCAAAGGAGGCAGGCATGGAATGGGATGGAGTTGTCCTTCCCCACCCCAGGCAGTGCTGGGGGGATGCCAAGGAGCACCCACACTGAAGGTAGGGACCCAACAGGTCAGTGTTGAACATCCACACTGCTCAGTGGCATCTTGCCACCACCTCATGATTGCCAGCATCTCCACTGGGATGACAAGGCCCCCTCCCAGATCCAGCCTATCAGCTCCCTCTGGTCATGTCCCATGGCACTGGCAGTGAGCAACACAACATCCCACAGAGCCAAACATCCCACCCTGCTCCAGCTCCACTGCTGTGGGCAGTAAAACAGTCCTGGGAATAGACAAACTGTGGCCAGCCCCTCTGCCTGGCCAGCAGGAGCTGTAGGCAGTGTCCTGTTCTTGGGTCCCGGTGAGACACCACCGTGGAAGTCAACTGGGGCTTCCAGAGAGGGAAAGGAAGGGTCACAGCTCAGCCTGGTATTCTACCAGCAAGGATGAGGTTCATGTGCCTTGCCCAGTACCCCATGCCCATGCCCCCTGCAGCACTTGCAGCACTCCTCAAATGTCAGGCAGGGACTGTGGGCAGCAGTTATGCAAACAAAGGTCACTGGATCCGTGCTTTTCCCTTCCATCAGCTGAGGCTGCTCGAAGCTGCTGGGCACAGGCTGGAGAGCTGGTCCTGCTCCACAGCAGGCAGTGATGAGGAGTGCGAGCAAACACAAGAGAAAAAATTGTTTGTAGTTACCTGAGACAAGAAGAGATTATTAAAACTCAGAGCAGGGCATTTCAGCACAAATGGGGGCTGAGCAGTGAAAGTGCCCATGTGAGTGGCCAGCTCTACTCTGTGGGGGTTTGGAAACTTTTGGGACAGTGACTTACTCTGCTCCACTCCTCCCGCTTGTCACCAGGCAGTGGGCAGAGGCAGCCAGCTCGGGGTGACCTGCCCTGGCTCAGGCACTGCACCCAGGCTGGTGGCAGCAGACCTGGAAGCACCTGCTGCCCAAGCTTCCCTGTAACCACCGCAGCTCCCAGGCTTGCTCTCGAGAAGCTGGGAGGTGTGGGAGCATCAGAAGGCTTCTCCTTCCAGACTCAACCGTGAGGAATGTGCGTTTGAAACAGAGATAGGGCTGGTTTCACTTCTCCTGCACACCAAATCCAACCATGAGTCTCTTTGAGATAAAGTGGCATCTAGGGGTAGGAAAACCCCACAATTTGCCTAAATTTCGCACCCATAAAATGCCACTGGCAGATCAAAGTGTGGATGTATGATTCAGGCACAAGTCTGGGATGTGTGAGCCACTGCCCGAACTCCAGGCGTGCAACAGAGGCTGAGCCACGCAGCACCAAGGGTTTCCTTGGAGACTGACGCAGAAGGGGCTTCTCCTCCACAAGCACTTTCTCCCTGCCTTACCAGGCAAAGCAACACCCTAAATCCCATCAGGAGAGCCAGCAGGGCTCCTTTTCGCCACTGGAGGAAGGGGCAGTGCTGAGACCCCGCAGAGGGGTTTTCCTCACCTCCGTGTAGTTTTCCTGTTGCGCAACTCACTCGAGCTTCTAAAAATGTTTGCTGGAGCAACAGTCTCTAAGGCGATTTCCATAACAATGGGTGCAGAAGAACGATGCACGCTGCCGGAGTGATTTGCCCGCTCACACGCTTGCTGAGGACAGGGCGCACCGCAGTTCCAGCGGTGAGATGTTCGTGTGAACGAGAGAAGAAGAGTGTTGGACTGAACTGCTCTCAGCAGCTGCTGGAAGGCTCCCCAGAGGCTCTGCTGTCCATGGCCCGGCCGAGGGGCACGGGCAGGGCTTTTTTGCCACACCGCTGGAGTCTGCAGGCACAGAAACGCCCACAGCAAAGGTACAAAAGCACAGGAATTGCTTCCACAACATCGCCGCTGGTGCGTCACCCCTGCCCAGCACACACGCACCGGGGCACGCACCCGCACAGGGGCACGAGCAGCCAGCAGCAGCTTCACCCTGACATCAGCCAGAGCTCCTGTTCGTCCGAGGCCTCAGTCTTCAAAAGGCCCTGAGCTACACAAAGCCCCCACGTGTTTTCTGTTTTATCTCACAATTCTGGGTGCTCAGCCCCAGCCAAAACCAACCAGGTTGGCTCCTTCCCCACATCTTTTCCTGCTGACCCGTTAAAATCAATGCTCAGCCACTGCCTCCAGTTTGAATCGCTCACATCCTGCCATTACAGCTTTGTTTAAATCCGTGCAGAGCTCAACCTGTTGTCAGACAGACACTAATTTGTGTGTTTCTAATTATTTGTTTCCCTCTTAAAACCTGTTTTTCAGCAGATTGCAGCTTTATTTTAATACATGCTTGGCTAGAGCTTGATATACTGGTTGCCAGTAACCTAGACACAAATGGGATTGCATTGCACAGGGGGAGCAGGGGGAGAAAAGAGACTGAGTTAAACTGAATTAAGAGCCTGTTCGTAGAAATGAATTAAGCAAAATTGTGAAACAAGCAGCAGTGTTGCATTGCAGAAGATTGTTTCAGTATTTCTGTTTCTACCTCTCCAAATAAGATGAACCTCTGCATTCACAAAAGGGCATTTGAAACATCTCCTTACACAAACACTTTGACCATGGTTTTTTTATGCGATTAAAGCTCTTAAACTTAGGGTTAATCCTTTTTATACTCACATGGTTGGTGTTGAAAATTAGCTCATCAGTGGGTGACCAAAGCAGGATCAATCTCCAACTGCTTTCCCAGGATGTGAATGCAGTGAGGCACTGTCCTCAGCCCCTTCATTCAAGCAACACCAACAGCCTTTTCCTTTTCCAGGAGCAGGCTGGGCCCTTTGTTTCTGGGTCATTTTCACACAAGTCTTCAGAGGGCAGGAGAAGGAGCTGAGGTGCTGCTCTGAGGCAGCTGTGGCACACCAGGCAGCACAACCAGGGCTCTGGGCCCTGCCTTGCTTCGTTCTCTCTCTGTAGCTCTTTCTCCTGTGCTGAGGATTTTGGGGTCTCTGATCTAAAATGCAGTTAAGGAGACTGAGGCAATTAAACAAACAGAAAAAAAAAAGCATATGTTATTTGCTGGCAAATACTGACTTTTCAGTGCAGGTCATGTTCTGCACAGCCCCGACTGAAGCTGCTTGCAACAGTCTCACCTTTGGCTTCTCCTCTCCAGCTCCCTGCCTTTCCCTGGGTATGGGAAAACCCAGCAAGAACATCCCGTAGACAAGAAAGCTTCAGTCCTCCAGCCCAGGGGTTGTGAGTTGCCCACCAGGACAGGCAGGAGCCACATGAGGAGTGGCTGTGAGCATCCAGCAGCACACTGTCTCCCCGGCACAGCCTGGCCTCTGGTTGTCTCCACCGTCAGCCACAGAGGGAGAGTGATATCCTTGTGCAGCTCTTCCCAGCAGTGAACACACTCCAGGGACATGGATTTCTCTGCAGGCTTTTTGTCAGCAGACAAAGGGGCTCAAAAAGCAACCAGTGGGGTGTGAGGATGTACTGCCCAGGAGGAACTAACTACTAGAGGGAATCAAGTTTTCTGTTGTCAACAAAGCGGCCTGGGACTTTGGAGGAGACACCAGGTTGAGGGCACAGCCCAGAGCACCTGGTCCATCTTGCCCCTGGTGTGCAGAGGCCCAGCTGGGAGGCTGACAGTGTGCAGCATCTCCAGGTGAACACCAGTGACCTCCTCCCTCTGGCAGATCTTGGATTCTGTGGGACACGTGGCCCAAAGCAGTCATTCCATCAGTGCCAAGCAGCGTGGAGGTCACCTGGGAAAAGGCCTTTGCCAGGCCAAATTTTGGAGTTGGCCTCCTGGTTCAGTCCTTGCAGAGGAGCATCTCATCCAGACATTCCTGCCCTCATCTGTAAACTGAGCCAGGGGGGATGGAGAGGGTCCATCACCTCCTTGCAGCCCTTCCCTATTTCCACCCAAAGACATTTTTGGTGAGCTTCTACTCCTTTTTTTTATGCCAGAAAGGAAAGAAAAGAGGAAGATACGCACTTGATGTTAAGGAAATCTAACAGAGCGTGCAGCAATCCAACTGCTCAGACACATATGCCTCCTTCCTTCTGCTCCATACCAGCGAGGCTGTGCCGTATTTAGATCTGGCTCCATCTCTCACAAACTTGACCAACTGTTCCTCCACAGTGTCATCTTTGCTTGTTTACCCCCAAACTGTTCACTGCAATCTTCAATTCGGTGAGGGGAAAATAATAATAATAATTTTTAAGGAAAGGTTTTATTTTTAATTACGGGAAAGGCACTAAATACCAAGAACGGCAGAACAGTGGCGGGTAAAGAGGTCAAGAGATCCCTTGGTGAGTCATCATCTCCATCAGGGACCTCCCGTGTGAGGAGGCAGATGCGTTTCCTAGAAATTGCTGTGCTGTGGCCAGGCCAGCCCCGCGCTGGCCGCCAGGGCAGCGGCCGGCCGGCCGAGTCATCGGCCCTGGGATGCTCCCACAAGTGTGTGCTCCCACAGGAGCGGCCCTGGGATGCTCCCACAAGGGTGTGCTCCCACAGGAGCAGCAGGTTCAGTGACCACACATGAAGGCAGGCACAGAGCTGTGGCCACGCTGGGGTTGCCTGGGTGTAACTCCTGCAAGGAGCTGTCCCGTGCAGAGCACTGGGCATCTGCAAAGCAAAGGGGTAACAGCCTCCCTGAGGGAAAGGCTGAAAGTACAGCTTTGTTACAAGTAGGAAACATGGGAAAGAGCAGAGAGCATCTCCCTGCCTTCCTCATTGTGCCAAACCATGGCAAGTTCACCCCAGTGTTTGGGCCTCAGCATTGGGACAGGAGTCAGGCAGAGATGGTCTCGCTCCACGCTTTCAGCCGTGGTTGTGTCACACATGAGGCAGAGGTGAGTCCTTGTCCTCCCACACACAGTGAGGAGCCTTGGAGACTTCTCACTGAACATCCCCACCTCTTCCTGGCTCGCCTTTGATGTCAAGACAGTGCTGTCTACTGCAGGGCCTGGTGACAGCCTGTCCTGCAGCCTTGCAGGGTGCTGCAGCATTGCACTCCCCACACCAGCCATGGGCCTTGTGTACAGAACTTTCTCACACTCGAGGCAGATCTTACGGAGTTAAGAGCATTTTCTTGGCTTGCCGTGCTGGTGGAAGAGCGACTTGCAGCACAGCAGATGGATAAAATTCTAATTTGGGTTTCACATGATTTATATAAATAGGCTTAGACGAGGTTGTGCAGAGATGGCGCAGTCATCTGCCAGCCCTGCTCTGTTTACCTCGAGACCCTCTCCTCCCCCTGTTAAGGAGCACCCCAGCGGTGTCTGTGCGCTGTCACCTCAGCCGTGTCACCTCCTGCCAACGCCCCAGCTCTGGGCTGTGCCCCCAGGGAGGCAAAGCAGCCTCCTGCCACCCCACCTGGCCAGGCACAGCTTTTATGCTCATGCCTCAAACCCAGAGAAAAATTGTCAAGGAGCACACTAGAGCCACAACTCCCGTGGCTGGCTCAGGAGATGGAGGGAGGGCATGGACCACGCTGCTTCCTACAGCAGGGAGCGGGAACAAGAACGGGGCTCCCCCAGGCCCCGCTCACTCACAGAACACCAAGGGCTCTTGGGGCCTCTCCCCAAGGGCAGATGGCTCAGAGTGAAGGGACACCAGTGGCCCCACTGCCACCCTCATGAAAATGACACAGTAACTCCCCCTCCTCCCTGCTAGTGCGTCACCAAGGAGCCTTCACCACATCCTGATGAAAACCATCAAGCACACCTTTGTTGGGTTTAGTTAGAAACCCCTGCCTCAACGTGAGTGCTCCTCTATCCCTCAAAGAGTGACATGAGCTGGTGCTGCTCCTAAGAAGGGGCTTGTGACAAACATGTGAAGGTCTGGCTCCTGTGAGGCTCCAGCATGCATCTGCTGAACATCTCCATCACACATGTATTGTCTCCTAGAAATCAAATGTGACGTGATCCCAGCAGAAAAAAAAAGTAGAAAACTAAGCTGCTGGTTTCTTCATGTGGTCACCAGAAGCTCGATATGTGACAGCTGCATCTTCCCAGTGCCAGGTACAGCTCAGGGGTCACTCACACCTGGTGCAGAGGACAGGGGCAGGGCTCTGCTTTTAGCACACACTGACCTCCAGATATCCCAAGGTGTGAGATGCAGGGACAATCAAAGCAAAAATGCCAAGTCTGGGCTGAAACGGGAAGTGGGACACAAGTTTCTCCAGTTTGAAGGCCAAAAGCCAGACTGCCGAACAGAATGACACCTCTCCCTCTGGGGACCCAAAGTACCCCAATCCAACACTTTGTCACGTAACACCTCTGCCTTTGAGTGCCTTTGGCTCTGGCAAAACGATCATTATGACAAAGTGGATGCATAATTTGAGGTAGAAAATGATGGAAACACCATTAAACGAGCCCAGAGTTTGTCTGCCTGCATGCTCATTTTCACAACCTGATTTTCAACAGAAACAAGGTTTACACACACACCACCCCTGCACCCCTCCTCTCCGACTCTCCTTCTCTTCGGACACTTTCAGCCACGCGGTACAGGGGCTCCCAGCTGTTATGGGAATGTAAGTTTTGTGAAGTTTGGTGGCTGCTGAGGAGGTGATGGTGTGTGTTTAGCTTTTACTGGCCAGTGAAAGCTCATGCACGTCCTTTACTCCACAACACAAACCCATCGGAAACCAGGCTTTGCTGGTTTCCGCTGCTTGTGGAACAAGTTGTATTATTTGTATAATCGTATCCTAGGAGCCCTAGTTTCTGTCCTGCATAGTCCCAGGCATGAGCAGTATTTTCCATGGTCAGCCTAGAAGGAGGGAGCAGACTTTAACCCCCTCAGTGCAAAGAGCAGATTCCCACATCAAGTTATTTCCATGCAGCCCTCCCTAGGAGAAAAAAAGCCCTCTTAGGATCAAGGCACATGCAGAGAAATCCCAATGCCAGCAAGGGGTTGCCTCTAGGAGAGGTGAAGGTGGCTTTGGAGCAGTTGGGGATGCTCCTGGGGGGCTGCTTGAGCCTTCTCAGCTCCTGCAGCCGGTACCTTGCTCAAACCCCACCTTCAGCCTGGGTGCTGCCAAAACTCTCGGATTCGGCCTCTCTTTCCAGCCATGAATCATAAACCAGCTCTTCACCAGCTGGGATAAGGCACAGGTCACCAAATGAAGGAAGAAAAAGAGATTTCCCAAGGGCCAAAGCCCCTATGACTTGACAGTTTTCCTGCTTGTGCATCTGTGCTGGAGGAGCAAAGTGATGTTACGCTGGCAGCTGGAAATACCTCTGCCCAAGGAGATGCAAGCAGAGCCAGGTCCCTGCTCTGGGCCACTGTGGAAGGTAACAGGAGCTTCATCGGGCACCTCTAGCTTGAGATGAGCAGGCCAAGGCTTGGCAGAAGTGACACATGGCTTGGAGCTTCTTGGGATCTGAGTCTGGTACATGCTGAAGGACCCCAAGTCGAGAAGTGGAGGACTTTGGGGAGATCACAGCCATCCCAGAGCACAGCTCCCCTTGTCCTTGTTGTCAGAGTTCATCATGGAGGTCCTCCTTAGCCAGCCTGAGCCACATCAACCTCCATTCCCACCCCTACTTGTTCCTGTCAGCTTAGATCTGCCCCTAATTGCGGGCAGCAGAGAGAAGAAAGGAAACACAGAAGGGCTAGAGATTCAAGTCAAAAAGTGGTGGGATGCTGGGACACCAGCAATTCCTGAGAGAGCCACAAATGTCCTGCAGATGAGGGCTAGGAGAGATGTAAGGTGCAGGACCAGGTGGTCCATGGAGCCCCCCACCATGAGCACCTCCAAGGGCTCAGAGCCAAGCTGGGCTCTTTGTAGTGTGGGTTGTGGCACGTGTGGGCCTAAAAGGCTGAACCACGAAACTGGGCTGGATGTTGGAGGGTCAGTTTGTGCTGCCCTGGGAAAGAAAAGCAAGTGGCAGGTTCAGGGCACTGCCAGCAGCTGGGCAGAGTGTTCCTGCATTTCCCAGTGCCCACGGCAGTGGCAGATGAGAAACACGTCAGGCGGAAAATATTTGGGGTTTTCTTCTAATAGTTGCTGCCTCTGTGCTGAGGACATGCAAAAAAAAAAAGGGCTGGATGTTCTGTCAAAACCATTTCCCACTACTGCAATGTTTTTAAGCAAAACCCAAAGCATTCCAAGAGAGACTGGGGAAGACACCCATAAGCCAGAGAAAATAACTTAGGGTTTAAAAGGTTTCAGAACTGGATGATTTAATTGTTTCTGGATTTCATTTAAGCCTTCATTTTTCTAAAGTTTTTTAAAAGCACCTACTTAGTAGTAATGGCAAAGATATTTCCTGGGAGAAGTGTTGAGTAGCTTGTAGAGGTGATGTTTGAAAAATAATAAAAAAAATAATTCAACTTTGCTAACTCCCTAGAGCAAAGAATAAAAATCACATTTGTCTAGGAATATACTTACACCAGCAGGATTTCACTAGCATGTGAACCAGCAGTTGGTATGGACTCAGTCTCTGAGGCTTTCCCAGTGTCTTAGCAATGAAGTGACATTATTTCAGTCGCAAGCAGCAGAATTTCTTACATGTTCCAACAAATATCCTGTCACCAAGCTGAAAGCTTTGACGAACAGGACAGCTGATTCCTGCCACAGATCACAAACCACTGCTTCCCCTGCGAGTCAACGCCCAGCACAGATTTCAGTGTGAACCACTGAGCACAAATCCAGCCTCGATCCATGCCGGCAGAAACCCTTGGATGAAGCATCTACTGAAGCCTCTTCCTTGAGCGAGGGACTTTCCTGAGCTGGGTGCTCAGGGTCACTGCCTCTCCCTTGGGACCCAAGGGCATCCAAGCCTGGGTTATTTCGGTCTCATGTGGAGTGAAGTCACCACCACTCCAGCACCGCTGGTCCCCATTCACAACTCCCCAGTTCATTCACTCCAGGGCATTCCCATGGCCAGATGTTTATCACTCTTGTGTCACCCTCCAACTATTTTGCAGGGGTGGTAGGAGTGGCTTTTGGAAGACATTTGAGTACACACACAAACACAGGCTTGGGCTGCTGTGTGTTTGGACAAATAAATAAGTGCAACTAATCAGTAGAAATGTTTTTACGTTAGCTATGACCGGGAAGAGAATATTCCAGCCCTGCCAGATAAAAAATCCCCATGGGGATTTCTAAGTGCGCCCAAAACCAGCTGGACTAAGACCTTGCTTGTTCACCCCATGGATTTGTGTGGGCGAGGAATTTAAAAAAATATAGCAAGTTTTTAAAAAATAAAACTAAGCAAATAAAATAACCCCTCTGCCCCTTACCTTCACACAGTCTCAATGGCTGGAAGAACAACGTGGCTGCGTGTGTTGGGCAGCACAGCCCTGAGCCAGGTCTCTCCAGCCCTGAGCTGGTCGTGCAGCAAAGATGGAAGTGGTTTCTCCTGCAGCTCCCAGCACCTAGAACCAGCAGCTTCTGTCCAAAACAGCCACTCATATACATATATTCAAAAATACCTGGGTTTTCACTCCATTTATAACACACCTTGGAAGGCTGGCCTGTCTGAGAATGCTTTTCCTGGCCTCATGGCATGGCAGGAGCAGGCAAGCAGCAGTTCTAGTATAACACCAGTAGTAATGTTCTATCCCAGATAAAGCTGTCCCAGACCCACTTGCCTTGATGTCCAAAAGAGATGCTGGCAGGATCTGGTGTTCCTGCTGGTTACAGGCAGTGATGAACTGTTTCCATATCAGGAGATGGTTTTGAGAAGGCAAATGACAGATCAGCAGCTGCTGCCTGGTGAATGGCTCGAAGGGAGCAAGGTGGGCTTGTTTTGGAGTCAGAACCTGTACAGGGGAGGCAAAGCACAGCTGGAGCACCCACTGCCACCCTAAGTACTCAGAGATCATTGCAGCACCCAGGAAGGCAGATCCCACCCCTGGGCAGGGCAGCCCATCCTGCTGAGGTCAGTAGAGCAGATGTGCTCAACACCTGGCAGCAGGTCCTGGCCCTAATCCCTCTGAAACCAGCAGCTAAAGCTCCCATTTAACTTCAATGGAGACAGGATTTGGCCTGGATCTCAACTAAACCCATGGCCATCAATGGCTTTGCTTGGGGTTTAATTCCCCGGATTAAAGGGAATTTGCCCCGCAGTCACTCAGGGAGCCCCAGCTCCCTGGGCAGAGCTCAGCACCCACATCCCACCGCCGCTCCGCCACGGCCAACGAGAGCAAACCAACCCAGGGGCGCTGGGTTTTAAACAAACAAACAGCAAAAAGAGAAAGAAAAAGAAAAAAAGAAGAGCATTTATTTCCCCCGCAGCTGTGCTCTCCCAGACAGAGGATTTCTGTGGCAGGACAATGCCGCTTTATGCAGCGAGGTTAAGTTTCAGTTACTTGAAACTATCAGCTCTTGTGTTCGAATCATCTTATTACCTCCACAATCAAACAAGGCTTCCCCATGGGCAAGGATTCGGTCATGCTGTTTAAACTGGACACAAAGGTCAAGCAGGGCTGGCTTTAAAGTGATCTAATGGGAGCTGCCCGAGGCTGCTTTGGGAAGAGGAATACAGCCAGCGTGGCATTCATCCTGTTGGGAGAGGCAGGTCCCATGTGCTGAGCCCAATTTGTAAGAAAGAAGAACCCAAAATCAAGCTCTAGAGTTGGAGTTTTGGCTCCCAAATGTTCCTTCTGACAGCAATTTACAACCATCTAGCATCAGTCTTGGTCCTCTCCAAAATACTGAAGGTATCTTCAGACCCAGTGTGACATCTCCAGTAGAATTCTGCAAGCAAACCTTCAACCCATTTCTCACCTGGCTGTTGCCTCTCCCACCAGCAGTGTGGGGAGGGCAGCACCTCTTCTAATTATCTATCCAGATGCTCTCCATGACCCAAGTGGAAAGTAACAGCCCTAGATCACATCAGTTGCAGTTAGGCTCAGCTTGGGAAGTTACTCAGTATTTGGGCACATCCCACAGTCAGCAGCACCTAACATGTGACGAAGCCAATGTGCATTTCAGGGCTGCAAAGCTGAAGAGAGCAGAAGCTGAAGCCTGAGTGGTGCTTCTGAGCTGAGACTGCAGGGAGGCAGTCAGAGCACAGGGAAGCACATGCTGAACGTCACCTGGGGAGGCCATGGCTGACCCAGCGTTTGCATTTGTCCCCATGCAGGGGACAGGGATTTACTGACCACCTCGGTGCCACGCAAAGGCAGGGGAAACATCCCTCACACTGCACAGGTGTGGAAGGCAACATGCGTGGAACAGCAGGAAAACAACCTGTCTGCATCTCCTTCGCTCATATCAGAACTGCTGCTCCTCCAGCCAAAACCTGGATCCCCATGAGCCCCTGTACCACTGCAGCTTGGCGTGGAGCAGGCAGCAAGCCTGGGAGCTGTGCTTGGAGCTGCTCCAGCTCTGCACAAGTCTCCAAGGGAAAAATGTGGCTTCCATGTTCTGATCCACCCCCTTGCCCAGAGGTAAGATACGTCACTGAGGAGCTGCAGAATGAAGATGAGGTGTGGGATCTCCCCTGCAACCAGCTTGCTACCCTGCAGTCTTGACTACCAAAGGAAAAGATGTTGCATTACTAGACCAAGGGCACAGCCTCAGCTCCCAGGAATTAATGTCCTGGGAAGGGAAGGTGGGGGAGCCACACAGCACTCCCCAGGGATGCACATAAGCAGGGAGCTGCTTGGAGCTGTCTTCTGGGGCGCATGCAGCAACGCACTAAGGAAGCTCCCAAACACACAAGGCCTTTCAAACTAAAAGCCTTTTTCTCCCACTCAGCTTACTTCCCAATTCCTTGGGATCTCAGCCCAGGGGAAGGAGGAAGCACAAATGCGGAGGAGTTAAGCAGAACCTTTCTGAAAGTGGCATGAACCATTCCCCAAAGCAGGAGCAGCTCAGTGTCCCAGACCCACACACCTCTTCCTCAATCTCCCTTAGGTCCTGTCCTTACAGGCACCACCCGAGCTTGCTGGCTGCCTCCTCATGCTCCTTATCCTGGCCTTGCCAGGCAAGCCCCAAACACTCTGCAACATGGAGCAGAAGCTCAGCTGGGCTTTCTGCACAAGCCAGCTCTGCCTGTCCCTCAGGGGCACCAGCCAAGAGCCAGAGTCACTGGTCAGGTGCTCCGGGGATGGTCTAGACACAATCGCCATTTCATACGCAGATTTCATACTTTCCATCTTCAGGTAGCTCCTAAGTAGCTTGATTTAATGACCCCACACGTTTCCACCCAAGCCCCAGGCTATGGGGAAGTTTGCACAGGTGTGGCAGTGTTTCATTACACAGCAAGACGGAACAGCTCCTGGCCCTGTGCACCGGAGCTTCCCGGAGCTTCCCGAGTGCTCGGGATGCTCCCTCTGCATCTCCCCCTGCTCGAGATGCTCCACGTGCAGCCAGCATAAGCCTGGGCACCTCTGAACTCACCAGCACTGGGAGAGGGGCTGGCACAGATCAGAGTGCTGAGGCTGGGCATGGAGTCCACCTCCCCTCACTGCTTCATCTGGTACTTGCCATAACATGGTCACCCAGGGCGTGAAAAGGCACAGGGTAAGTGAGCTAAATCCTGTAATTATTTAATGTAATTAACCACAGGATTGAAATGGGCCCATTACCAAGGAGATAGGCTGATAGAAATCTTCCCTGCTCTTCTCAGCACTAACCTGAACACAGGAAAGGTTTTGCGATATCTTCCCAATGGGGGAGTGGAGAGGAGAAGTTCTGCTACTTAGGTTTTTGTTTTGCTTTTGTCTAATTAATGTTATTTTCAGAGATTATTGATCCTGACTTCAAAGAGAAGCCATCTCTCATCTCGGGTTCTGGCATTGCAGGATGCCAGCACGATCCCACATCTCTGGACAGGTGCTCACACTGGTTTGGATCAAAACCAGGGAGGCAGCTGCCTTCCACATCCCCATCAACTGCTTCCCAGGGCTGTGGCCAGCACCCTTCCAATGGGGAAAGTGAAATTAATCCATTAATTGCTTCCATCCTTCGGTGTTTCATGTGGGGCAGCTTACAAGAACCATCCATTCTGCATTTCTACACCTTCCCAACACAAAACAGACCATTTTAAAGCATTTTTGGTCTCCAGTGGAGATCTTGTCAATGAACCTGCTTCTCACTCTTGCAAAAGCAAAAAGGACAATACACAGTGGATGGGCTCTGTCCACATGCAGCCTTTGCACCAGGGCTGGAGTGTTTCTGCAGTGCTCTTCTGAGGCAATGGTGGGATGCAGGGATATCCCACAGCATGCTGAGGCTTGGCTTCTTCACCAGCAATCAACTCAGCCCTCAAAAGTTGTGCTGCATTAGGAGATACCCCCTTGTGCTTCAGGTACAGCTGGAGAACGTCATTTACTGTGACTGAAAATGGGGAAATCCTCACCTCACAGGACTGTGGGGCTCAGTAACGGCCATACTGGGTTCACAGCCAAATAGCCAGTTCCCTCCTTCCACCTCCTCCAGAGCCAGCCAAACCCACCACTGTGACCCACAAGCCAAAACACACCTTGAGGCTCTCGGGGCTTTGAGCAGCACCAAAAGCTACATTGTCATCCCTGGCTGGCCCCCTGTGGAATGGCATCACCTCAGCGTTTGCAAACACTGCCTGCTTTGGGCTGTGAGGATGAAGACATCATTGGCAGTGCTTCTCCTGGGCTCCCTTCCAGCAGCCCTCGCTGTGAGGAGGGGTGACCAATTCCCGGAGCGGCTCCATGAAGTCATCCTCTCCCGACAGGCCTTCTCCTCCCTGACATCAGCAGCTGGGCAAAGCAGGCACAACAGCGGTCCCCTGCTGCGGGATTTGCTTATAGGGGCACCAGAAGGGAAGCCAGGCTGCTCACAGAGCAGGGCTGGGTGCACCCCAACGAGGGAACTGCCATAGAGCAGCAGCCCCCCAGGACTCTGGTGAGCTGGGTGACACTGCTGGGAAAAGGCTCAGGAGAAGCAGGACAGAAACAACTCACCCAGCTCAGTCTGTCTCAATGAACCTGGCTTGGGAGCACCCTCATGCTGCGGATAGCCAGGAGTCCACAGGCTCAGCAAAGCTTCCATCTACCCCAAGGACAAGATCCTGGAGCAGAGATTCATGTGGTCCAGAGCAGGAATGCCCGTGGATGTAGAAACCTTCATTTAAATGGGAGCAATGAGGCATTAGTGATAAACATCTTCCAGAGGGGTTCCGATAGGAAAGGAGGCACGCACCCCTCACTGCAGCCAGGGTTTCTCCTCCAGTCCCTTTGGTGTCCAGCACAACACCCAGGCAGAGAGGGCAAGGAGCTGTCCTGGGGGGTGCTGGGTGCCCAGGCTGCTGACCCTGGGAGTGGGGCATCCCTGAGAGCCAAAGAGAGCAGCTGGGAGTAGCTCCCAAATTAACAAGAGTGGGGGCTGAGCTCCTGTGTTGGAAGTATTTAAAGATTTTCTGGGCTGGCGTCTTCACCTCCTCGTCCACCCCAGCAGCACCCGCCATGGTTTTACCCAAAGAGAGTCCCAGTATAGCTCACCCTGCAGTGCTGGGGCTGCATCCTGCCCTTCCAAAAGCTTTTCTCTGCTCAGGATGCCCCTGCCAACACACCCACAAACACTCACCCTCTGCCCCAGTTTCCAAATCAAATGTTTTAATTTAAGGCTGGATGAATTATTTCAAGTGGGGGGAAAAAATGACAGGCAGAAACTGGAATTTCTCTGCCTTTTTCCAAAAACTAGCATGAACCATTTCTTTACTCTTTAAAGTTCTTAAGAGATTAACCGGAAAATTAAAAACATTTGGTCTTTTCATTACTTCTTCCATTTTTTCCTCTCATTTTTTTTTGCTACAACAAAAAGCAAAAGAAGAAGAGAATATTGAAACCACTGAAAATCACTTACAAAATGGAAGAAACTTTCATTTCTCAACTACAACACAAGCAAGATTTTTAGTATTTTTTAGCATCTTCACTTTCTACCTTCTTACTCCTAGAATTCAGCAGAACAGGGAGATATCTTAAAAAGATTCAGGAAAAAAAAAAGCTTGATTCTAGAGATTCTGGCTTCTTGTGCCCAAGGGAAGTTGCCAAAACTTACTGATACTTGAAGACAATAAACTGGCACAGGAACAGTGATGGTGGTAGAAACGGACAGGAATTAATTTGAAATTAATTGGGTTTGATGGTGTTTGTACCATTTTGTGTTCACTGTCAGGCCATTGGGGTTCAATAAGAGGGTGCAACGCAGCCCTTTTGGGGCTCAAAACTCCTTACCAGAGACAGTAACATTTCTCCAGGCTGGGGGCAGCAGCAAAGCCACACACAGCTGCTGTGGAGCTGCATAGCTGGGCTTTGCTCATTTGACTTCCAAACACAGTGCAATTTGAGAATAAGCTTCCCCTGAGCAACTCCCACGACCAAGTCCGAGATAATCATGGATCTCTTGATGGCTGCTCTGCCAGCAAGAGAGGATGCACTCAGCAGTGACTGGATCCGTCCTGAATGCTGGCGGTCAGCTGCCCGCAGTTTGTTCAGATGGCCAGGGGACACCAGCTCAGGAATGAGGTGTCCTTGCATGTCCCAGAGTGACGGAAAGAAAACACATCACATGAAGGTTGTGTGTAGCTCAACGTGCTTTAGAGGTGCTCTTTAAGGGGCCTACAAGCTCTTGCAAATCAAATGCACCTAAATACCAAGCGGATTTCAACCTAATTCCAGAGGTAACACCACCTACTCACATGCCAAAGCAGGGAGCAGACGGATTGCTAATTAACGTGTCTCCTTCATGAATACTGCGCTTCCTGAGAAGGAATTTGGTGCTCAAGCAAAAGGCTGCTGAAATCGAGCCAAGCCGGGCTGAGCAGCGAGGATGCTTCGAAACTGCTGAGATCCCTCTGGCAGGGCTGGTGCTAAAGCCAGCCCCTGGTTTTCACACCCACTGGGTGAGTCAGTGGGTGCTACCCGGGTGCCACCTCCAAAACACACACTCAGCCCACAGCCACGTCTTGGGGGACACGGCAGAGCTGGTGGCAGGGATGGGAAGGGGAAACACAAAACCACAGGATGTTTGTGGTCCTGAACCTCTGTGACATTTGACAATACCTGGGGCCTGACCTTTTTTAACCCACAAACAAACCCTTCCCTAGAACCTTCTGGGAGCTTCCTCGGGCTGCAATACCCGCCCCTGCACTGCCCTAATTTCTGTCGTAAGCAGCCACCTGGGCAGTGTCCAACAGTCCCATCCACGCACAGCTGTCACACAGCCCAGGGAAGGGCCAGCACAGCCCCACACTCTGTGCTGGGAAGAGCCAGCTTTGGAGCCAATCAGGCAGGTTTCCCTCGGCCAGGGCTTTCAAGGCTCTCCCATGATGAGGTATTACCTTGGTCTCTATTTGTTTCCCCTGGCAGCCTCCTTTGATGTTACCCCATGAGACTGAGCGAGGAGACACCACAGAAACCTCACTGAGATACACCTGGCATTCTCAGAACGCAGCAGGTTTCCTTGGTGTCCTTCCCACACCAGCACCCCTGCTCCCACTTCAGCACAGCTCAGGTGTCTGGTCCTCCAAAACCCACGTGGTGCCTAAATCCTGTCGGTCTTGTGCATGGTTAGATACTGCAGCAGAAATTGCACTCCTAAGCCCCCTCAGGAATCTCACTTTACTAGTTGTAGTTGAACTGGACTAGGAAAGCCAGGTCTGACCACATTAAAAGGGTTCCTGCTCTTTTAACCAAAGTGCTGGAACTGCCGTGCTGGGGTCAAAGGACTCATCCTTTCAGATCCCTGCAAACCCAGCCACTGTGCTGACAATCCCAACAACATCAACCAACACCAGCGACCTACCAACAGTCCTATCATGGCCCCATTTAGAAGAGACTTCCAGAGGTACCAAATGGACCCCTTTGGACTACACCACATCTCCAGAGATCATCTTCATCACTGGCCAAGACAGTCTTGCCCAGCTCCTGCTCTTAAGAGATTAAATTCAAGGGTTGTGTGTGAGCTATCCCCACAGCCTAGCTGTTGGCATTCAGCCCATGACAAACAGCAATCCCAGCACCAGGCTCCAAGCTGAGACTGGATCCCACAGCGTTAAAGCCACTTCTGACAAAATACACAGCCCATGTTATCACCCCGTGGGACAAGCAGACTTCAGAGACTTGTGCTGTAGCCCTTTCTGGACAATCACCCTCTAAATTTAGCTCCTACTACATGTGTGCATGAAATCTGCTTGGCAGAGCAAAAAAACATCCCAGAAAATTCACTCAATCTTTATTAGCATTTCCAGCATTGCACAAACAGCCTCCCTAGCCACTGGAAAGTCTGTCTTTACCCAGCCAAAATGCTCCTTTGCAAGTCATTTGAGCTCTTAGCTCAGAAAACTCCTTTCCTGCCCGCACACACAGGGAAGGAGCTGTAATCTGACTTTATTATGGTCAGGCACGTGCTGTTGCCATGGAAATGGACACGATGCTACTGGGTCCGACTGCAGCACAGCCAGGCACAGGCAGGGAGCACAGCCAGGATCCTTGAGGCAGTGCTGCTGGAGAATCCCCCAACCAACAGCAGTAAAACCCCTCAGACCAGGAACCTCGGGGTAGCACCAATGGCAAGTACACCAGAGACCACTGGAGACCACTTGACACTTCTGGTGGTAGCAGTGCAGCTCTTGCTTTGTCACACAAAGTGTGCTTATCAACACACCTGCTCCATTAGCTCCACTGGAAAGTTACTAAGTCGAGAGAAAAACATCTCCAAATGTTTCTTGTTCTTCAGGTAACTATGCTCAGGGACTTGGTCTCTTCAGTCCTTTGGCCAGTCAAGTCAGCCCTGTGCACGTGTGACATGGGCAACCACAAGAAGACAGAAAGTGCTGGCAGTGAAAAGCAGGACATATCCCAGCCTGATGCACCCTCCTCACACTTGAACCTGCAAGGTGCAGCCCCTCAGGAAAGTAACAGCAGCCTTGGTGATGGGGGTATTTCCACAGAGCCTGGAGGACAAGCTTAAGCTGTGATAATAACAGAGGCTATAAATTCCTGGAGAAGCCATCGTCTCTTAAGCGTGATGGAAACCATCTTTGCCAGGGGAAGCAGAGTTTAAACCATGGCTTGCCAAGAGCTGCCTGCCAGGGAAGGATGGGTCTACACATGCCCCTGATTCTTCTTTTAACCTCCTGGCATCCCTCACAATTGCTGCTGGAAACAGGAGATGCTTCCAGTCAGACACACAGAGGCTGTACTTATCTCCTCCTTCAGGTCTGTGCTGGGCAGGGCTGGGAACAAGTCCAAATCCAAGGGTCAGGCTGTGCCAAAAGGGACCACGCTCAATCCTGCAACAACCTGCCCCAGGGGAGGAGGATGGAGGACAGCTGTCCTGGAGCTGAACAGCAACAAGGGCTTTGTAAGCATGGAAAGAAGAGATGCAGACAAGTGAGTTTGGGAGTTACCAGCATGTAAAGCAGAAGGCCAGGTTCAAGGCCAGACTGCACAGGGGCTTTGAGCAAGCTGGTCTAGTGAAAGGTGTCCCTGCCCATGGCAGGGAGTTGGAACTCAATGATCTTTAAGGTCCATTCCAACCCAAGCCGTTCTATGGCTCTATGATGATGGAAAGCAGAATAAAAACTTGATTTGCTGAAGACAGAGAGAAGACAAAGCTTCAGCTGTCACACGTGGGACTTGATGAAGCAAAAATGCTCCTCTAAGGCCCAAGGAAGGAAGGAAGGAAAGGCATCATAGCACCAACCTGTCCACTGATGTCCAGCTGCTCCATCACGCCAGGCTGTGTGGGGAGTGTCAGCGCTCCAAACCCCTCAGCCTTGAGCAGCCATGGAAATGTCAGAAGGCTTTCAGCATCCTGCCATGCTGGGGCCAGCATGAGCTATCTCCCAGGCTGGTGTTGGCAGGTGGGAGCTGTGGCAAAGGGAGATCCCACATCAAGCACGTGGCTCTGTGCTGCACCCAGAGCTGCCAGCCCGCATGGCTGAGCTCCCCACTCACAATTACACATCTGCCCCTTCCTCTGGCCCTTTCATCATCCCAGACATGCAATACCAACCAAACCTGGCAACAGCCTCTCATTTACCTTCCCAAGGGTTGAAAGAAGCTGGCCAGTATTTATAGCAGCAAATCAAGCCAGTAGTGCACTGGCTGCTTTGAGAAAAATAGCTGAGGCTTTTCTGAGTCCAGGATTATTTATTATTCATCAAATTGGATTCCAGCTTTCCCCTTCAATTTTATGTGTTGTTTTTCCTAAAATATGGATTTTAGTTTATGATGAGGTTTTACTCAAGGATTAAAAAGGAGGACACAGAAAGGCAAAACAGGAGAAAGGAAAACAGGATGGTAAAAAAAGACATTCTGTAAAAACAACAAAATTTAGAGCGAACAAAATTTACCATCACAGAAACCAGCAAAGGCCAGGACATCAACAAAAGTGACAGTGCACATTTTTTATCAATTATTTCAAATGAATTCCTCAATGGATCAAGAACCCAGTTTACACCAACACCTCTACCAGAGCCGAGGTGTCAGAGCTGACAGAAAATGTCCCAAATTGGCTGTGGGACCGAGTACCCTGCCAACCAGGAGGATCCCTCTGGGAGGGCTGGAGCAGGCAGGAGGGGCAGGAAAAGGCACTTGGCTGATGCAAGCTCCTGCTCGGAGCACCTTGCTCTCCTGTCAGCCACCTGGAGCACATCTGACACAGCCAGCTGACCCCAGAGCCGTGAGAAAAGGATGGGATCTGCAACTGAATTACCACATCTATTTTCTCCAGGGCTTGCCCAGGAGTGAGTCACGTCAAGAGGAGGCTTTGAGCAGGGTCTGGACCTGGGCAGATAAAAGCAGTGTTATTTGTGTTTGCTTCAATCAGGCAGAGAGAAAAGTGCACAACACATCAATTCTGCAAAATAAATACGGCACCGTAGAGGCTTACCCGGGAGACATGTCCTGGGAAATGCTCTCCTTCATTCATCACCTGCCCAGGGAGGAGAAACCACAAAGTAAGAACCAGCCAGAGGAGAGATGCCAAGGCACAGGACACCCTGTGCCCAGCGCTGTGGCAGCAGCTGGGGCAGACAGTGCCCGGCACTACACAGGGCTGGGAAAGAAATGACAGGATCGGATCTTTCTGGGATTGCTCCTCCTGGGTCTTGCCCTTTTCCCTTAGAGAAAGGCACCCCCACAGCAGAACAAAATTCCTGTCTCAGAGGTGGGAGAAAAAGGGATGATCCCTTCCCCAGCACCAAAAGCAAGGCAGAACTGACTACAGTTACATCCCACTTGACATGAGGCTGCAGTGGGCACACGGGGCCTTCTCCCTGCAACGGAGACCCAGTGCTGCGGGGTCAGGGTAAGAATTACCCATAGATGCACAAGGACATGCTCCTACAATGCTGCAAAGCCTTGAATAGGGAGGGGAAACAACCAGGGGAGTGTCTTCCCTGAGCAGAGTCTTTTGGGAGAGCCACCATAAGGGCTCTAACGCAGTCAGGCAGGCATTGCCCATTTCCCTGGTTACTCCAGCAATGAATGCTCTCTCCCCTGTGTTACAGGTATTCTCCACTGCTGCAGGATCACGTCAGGACAAGCACTGCAGTCCCCAGGGCTTGAGCAAGTGCAAGTCAGACAGGCAGAGCCTGAGTGTGTCTCTTCCAAGCCAAGGGGAGGGAGAGACAGCAAGAACCACTTAAATGAGGAAAAACAAGTTCACAAAAGGGGTACTGCTTCATGGAACCAAATCCACCACAAAAATCCAAACCCAATACCAGGATGTTGGTGGGAAGAAGGCTACAGAGCAGGCTTAGGATGGAAGACCAGGAAGAGGGAGAGAGCAGCACCTGCAGTAGAGACCATGATTGGAAAGAGAAGAACCAGGCTGAGGAAGACACCAGGAAAGGCAAGAGACACCTCCACAGCAAGAAACAGATGGTCCAAATGACAGGCAGGTCCTTGCACGTCACGTCAGGCACCCTGGGTAAACATTCACTGCTGACATTTCACACCTACACAAGGCTGCATCACCACATCTCAACACCCAGAAGGGGAGACAACATCTTCGCTGCTCTTGTCCCCAGTGCCAGGTCCTCCAGCCCAGATCCCTGGAATTAGACTTCAAGTGTAGTCCCTGGAGAGCCTAAACAGAAGGTCTGTGTGTGAGGGAAGGGAGTCCAGTTCAATTGGCTTGTTGCTCTGAAGAGCTGCTATGCCTGAGACATCTCTGCTCTGGAGGTCTCCAATTTATTTGGTCAGTTTTCCCTTGCTCTTCAGTCCAGAGCAAGGATTTGCAAGGATTTCCAGGGGCACAAAAGTCCCTGAATTCTCCTTGTTTTCCTCACCAACCCAAGGGTCACAGCAACCTTCCAAGGCTTGTGGTGAAGGGCCACATCACCTGGAAGGGGACACCACGAACATCAACGAGTCATTCTGTCCATCCAAGGCCAGAGGAGAAGCGTGCAGGTGTGACTCTCCAAGCAGGTAACATCACAGCAAGAGCCTGCCAAGCCAGGGTGTGTGATTTAGGGAACCTTTTCCTTCCTGACATCTTAGAAATTATCTCTGATGTCCTAATGCCTCCATCATTCACGAGTTTAACTTCCCCCATCTTCACAAGCTTCAACACAGGACAAACTGAGCAGCTTCTTACTTGACTGAGAAAATGCTGAATAAAACAAGATGGGTAGGATTTAGGAACTGGGCAAAATGGATTCAGATCTTACTGGAAGCAAGAGGAAGTTGCACCTGGATGCAATTCCAAGGGGTTGCTTTGAGCACAGGAGAGCAGCAAAAATCCCAGCACTGCCCTGACCAAAGCCAGCCTAAATCTGTGATGGGCTCAGGGGCAAAGGAAGTGACATTTTTCTGCAAATTTGCTCTTCACCCGAATCTTTCACCCAACTTCACTCACAGCAAGGCAGTAGATGCTGGCTGGCAGCAAAAGCAGTCTTGCTGATGTTGCAGAATGACTCCCACTGAAGCGCTAAACTGACTCCCAAAACTTCCACCTTTGGTCAAGAAAGTTTTTCCCAATGCCACCCAATGAGAAGTCTATTATAAGAAACAAGCAATTTCAAACAGGACAATAAATTTTCTCTCTGTCATAAAAAGAAAATTTGTCATTTTTTTCCCCTCAAAGACTCCAGAGGTCTCTAAATGTGAATGAAAACCAGGAAATTGCTGCTCGATTCCTCCTCCACAACACAACTCTGAGTATATGGAAACATCTATGGCATCTATGCAACAGAGAAAAGAAATCAGAATTACCTCTAAAAGAGCAATGAAGCTCCAAGTTCCTGATAACTGACTGTGGCCATTACACCTTATACCTGCATTGCAAAATGAGTTTATGCTAAGGGCAATTAATACCCCCCACCCCAAAACATTTCGATCAGATCTGGAGTCTGCTGGAAAACAAAGCCACTTTTTATGGGAAAACAGCCACAGTTGTTTTTCTATCCACACATGTCAAAACTGAGGGGGAAGGGGGGAAATTAGGAAAGACAACTAATCAGAGAATGCAGTAGTGTAACTATTTCCATCAAGGTACTTGTCCATCCTTGCCCAGTGACTGTGTACCCTGGCAGGCTCACAACCCACCTGGGTCCTGGGCAGAGCAAAGGTTTGGTGTGCAGCACGCACTTCAAACACTTCCTTAACACCTGCAACAGGTATGACACATTTCCAAGAGCTGTCAGCTCTACCTCAGCTCTCAAGCACCTCAAGGAAGGCAGTCAGCATTTCTTCTAGACCCACCTCAGTTCCTGATGGAGGGTACATAACCATGGCACACTCAGCACTGCCTCCAGCAACACCAGCTCCTTCAGCTTGGGAGCCAAGAAAGAGTTTTATTGACCTGGGTTGTAAGATTTAATAACTGTTAGACCTCTGAAACAGCCCACACAAAATGAGCTTGTGCAGAAACACTGGATGGGCTTTGAGAAGAGCAGACATCTGCCCTGGACTGAGGACATCCTTGCTGCAGAGAAACCCAGCTCCTTCAACAAGAGCTTACACCAGTTAAGTGTTTCCTAACAGTGCAGAAAACTGGGGTGAAGCTGGAGGGCCACACTCCCTTCCCTTCATTCACCACATTCCCAGTGCCATTTTCAGCTCCACAACATGAAACCTCACTCTGTGGGGCAGTACAGAGACCCGAAGCATGGGGTCCAGGGGAAGCAAATAGCTGAAGTCAGCCAACCCAGAGGCTTTCCACAAGCAGCATGCACCAAAGACAAGTCATTGCAAGCTTCCCTTCACAGCCAGGCATCTGCTGCTCACCCAGCCACACCACAGCAACCACCTGGTAAACTCATTTCTACTCAAACCTGTAAGCTTCTGTTGCAGAAGGCACAACTGAGGGCATCTAGATAAGAGATGGCATTTAAGATAAGAGAAGGTATGATAATCTCCTGATTATGCCTCCCATGCAGCCTAATCTGTCCCCACCATCTGCACACAGAGACCACCAAAGCACTGTTCCCACATCGGTGGATGACCCACGGAGCCCCAGGCAGGATCCAAGGAGCGCTGGGTGATGAAGGGCAGATGAAGTGCACTCAGCTTGGCCAACCTCATCTGCCTTTGATCTGCAGCTTATTGTCCTGGCATGGTTTAGGGAGCTAATCCTCCCCTGTGGCTGGGGGAGGACACCGACCTCCCCAGCTTCCTTCAGCTGCACAGCCCCACACAGCGATGGGGTGGGGGGAACTGAGCTGCCTGGGGGCAGGTCAAGCTCACAAGCTCAGGGGAAGTGTTGAGTATGCCCAAATTGTGTGGATTTTGTCTGAAATCCTTCTACTCCACAGCAGCCAGCCTAAGCAGCGGGAGCCTCACCTCCTGGCTCCTTCCCCTGCCTGTTGCAGCAGCCTCTCCTCGTGCCCTGAGCCACCCTGGGCAATGGTGAAAGTGCAGGTGTCACCCCAAAGGCATTAGAGAAGATGTAACATTGCCTGAGCAACCCACTTTGTGCAATGCAGGTGTAACACAACCCACCAGGGCAGATCCCATCCAGCACAGGCTTAGCTCATCAGCACAAGCTCCGTGGGTCAGGTTTGAGAGGTGGTTTCACACTGCACATTATGAGGGACACCCCAAGTATGGCACTTGCTGGACAACAGGAGATGCTTTCTCTTGCACTGCACAAGCCAAGTCATGGAGCCACACAGCACTGATGGCAGAGGCCCTTGCTGCCTGTCCCCATACCAGCATCCTGCTTGGAATGGCAGATTCCCACCAGCCTTGGCTGATCATAGCAGTGGGAGAGCGGTGAGAGGCTGGGAAGGGAAATTTAAGTTTGGGATTTGCACTTGAAGCCCACCACCAGGGAAACCAGTCTCAAAGTGGTGGCAATAGCCTGTTCCACACCTGATGCTTGAGGAAAGATATGGGTGTCAGGAACTGCAAATCCTATCAGCAAATTCTGAGCATATTCAGGGTGAGCCAAGAAAATGGACTTGAAGCAGGGACACACTCCTGGTCACTCAGCACAACACAATAGGGAGAAAGGCCTTTTATCAAGAGATGCAGTCTGCAGGGAAGAAAAAATGAGAGAGGGATCCCTCCCTTCTCAGAGGTCTCCAGTGAACCTAACAGGCAGCATGAAACCCTCAGGAGACAAAGAGGAAGAAGTAAGACACAAAATCCAAGTGTAGAAACCAGCCTGTGAAGAGTCAACAGGGGAGGAGGTTTGGTGTGGGAGACAAGAAAGCCTCTTGAGAAAGAGCTCAAGAGATGAGACATGAGATGCACAGGAAATGAAACAGCACCCAGAGCCCTGCACCTGGGCTGTCACCCAACCAAACACATTTCAACACGGCCATGAGCTATTTCCTCAGCCAAGCACAGACACTGGTGAGGGATGCAGGCAAATGTGAGGACCTGTCTTTAGGATGCTCTTCTGCAATCTCCAAAGAGACTGGTTCACCCTCAGCAGCCTCTGTTTTAACTGACATTTCCAGCTCCTGGACTGTAACAACAGAGGGGAGAACATCATCAGTGGGGTTTCTTGTAGCTTTCCACACCAGCAGGTCTTTCATCAGGAGCTCTGGTACCACTTAGCTTTGACTTTCTTCCATAGAAATATTATCCCTATCTATGGAGAAAAAGGCGTCTCAAGGTCTCCAGGGTCGACTCACCAGCTGCAGCTCAGGACAGGGAGTCCAGAGCCAAACCAAACTTTCACTGCAACACCACATCCCTATCCAGCACCCAAACTCTGGGGTGCCTTCCAGTAGGCAAAGCCACAAGTGTCCCACGGGACGGCCAAAAGAAACAGAAACACAGGTGCTGATCTTGGCTCAGCCACTGTAGCTGCAAAGCTGAGCTCCACACAGGCTGCCAAAGCCAGCTGAGACAGTGGCAGAACAGCTGGATGCTCCAGCCACGCCGTACTCCCACTGCCAGCAGCACCCAGCCACCTTCAACCACACCTGCCTCACCATGGCCCAGCTGGAGGTCACAGCAGGACCACCTGCAGGCAAGCACCACGGTCTGAAACAAGTCACTCCACCTCCCAGTGAGTGAGATCTCTGTCCATGAAAAGTGGTGGGAGTATGACCTCTCCTGCCTCACAGGTCCCCAGCAAACATCCCAAGGATGCCTGTGCAATGCTGGAATCACGAGACATCCCTTCTGTGTGACAGCTTCCATCAGACAGGAGAGCAGGGAAGCCTTCCAGCAGGGATGCAGTGGGGCTCCAGGAAGGATTATCAGCTGGAGAAAAGGACTGTTTGCAGCACTGTCCCAGACTTTTGGATGTAGTTTGACTCACATACAAGTGGTTTTTCCCTCCAGCCCTGTGCGGTCTCACAGGACTGGCTCCAAAATCCTTTTGAAAGGGGCTTTGCAAAACCCACCAAACAGGAGCTCAGCTGTGGGGCCTGCAGAAGCCTGTGACTGCCAGGGTGTGATGAGAAACATGGTGCACACAGCTCTCAGTCAGGCCAGGCTTCTTGAGAGGCTACAGGAAAGCAGAAGCAAGCAAAAATCAGAGGGCCCATAGCCCCTGCTGAGCTTTCCAGGGGGCTGCAGCCACGTTTTTCCTCCTAAATTTTCACATCCATTGCTTTCCTTAGCATTCCTGACATGTCTTCCTGGCTTTACCTGGCTGTCATGCTAGAGGTTGATGAGAGGTTTCCAAGGGCATGTCATCACTCTGAGCCAAAGTCTATAGCACCTGATGGACTTCATCCCCACCTGAGAACAAAGACCACAAAATTAAACATAACCTCACACAAAGCCTCCTGGAAAAATCATCTTTCACACTTTGCACCACCAGCCCATCTGTTTTTCAGATGGGACAGGACCTATTCAAGCACCAGCTGCAGGGACAACATGCAACATATCCTGCAAGGCCACAAGGCAGCTTTATATCCAGACAGGATGAAAATTCAAGCAAAGAAACGGCTTAGGAAAAGGGAAAAAGAGTGTTGTGACTGAGAGGAAAGGAGGCATTAGACAGTCCTGTCAATGATTGCAAAGATGCTGTGTTGAGTCAAGAACAATTTCACTGCTGTCTCTGCACTCATGTGTTTTGCATTTGGACACCTCATCAGAGCTGATAACCTTGGAAGGGGCCTCCTTGAACCATCTGGCCCCAGCTCTGAGCAATCTTCACCTGATCTCCCCTCCAGAGAGGCAAAGCTCCCAGGCAGCCAGCTGGGACTTCACTACTCAATCTGTGCAACTGGGAAGGCAAAGGGTTAAATCCCTTCCAAACCCCCTTTTGTTTAGCCACAGGGGTTAGTTTTAACTCACCTCAGGGATTTCAGTGGAGTTATTAGTTAAAGTGGTGCAGATAGATGTGGATGGATTATAGCAGCACTGCTAAGTTTGCCAAGGAACTGACTTCAGATAAACTGATGCAAATGTTCTTAAGAACAATTTCCATGCAGCTTAAGAGTGAGCAACAGCAAGAAAAGAAAAAAAATTAATTAAATAGTTAAATCACATAAAGTTTCTCACTGGACAAAAACAAAGATTGCAAAGGGATCCTAAGAAGAGGAGTGGCCAACACAGGGTAACTCTGCACATTCCAAAAGCCACAGCCCACCAAAAGCCCTGGGGCGATTCAAGTCTTGGGGAAAGCAGAAATACCTGGGGAGGAGGTGGAGCCAGATCCAGCATCTCCCTGGTGGGCAGGAAAGGAAAGTCCCACTGGTCTGTGCAGGCAGGAGGGTTTCAGGAGGATGGAGGCAGGTTACAGGTTGCCATAGGAGAGGTAAGTATGCCTCACAGGAGGAATAAAGCTGGGTCACTGCCAAATCCTGCACTCTGGCTGCAGGGGCTGGGGGAAGACGTGGTGCTTGGTCCAGGGTGGTGGGAAGCCGATGAAGGATAAGAAGGGGACCCAAGACATTAAATAAAATCTGGGATAAGAATCAGAGTCATGCTTTTAAAGCGGTTTCTGCCAAGGCCACAGCATGGACTTGCTCCTGGGCTTGGTAGCTGCACTGCCTTGCCACTCACTGCAGACAGACACACTGGCTCCAACCATGGTGCCAAAGTCACAGTCCCTTTGTCACTCACTCAGCCTTGAGCTCTCTGAACACCTTAGATACCACAGGGTCCATTACAAGTCCATCTTGAAGGCAGGGAAAGCCTGTGTCCAGTGTCTACTGGAGATCTACCATTTGGCATTTCAGCACCTCCTCACCTCCAGCAGCTTCTCCCAAAGCCTGAGCTCCCAGGACCCAGCCAGAGCAGCTTGTTGCACGATGAGTGGCAGCTGATCCCACAGCTCTTTGATCCAGACTGTGAACTGCTGGGGTGGATTAAGGAAAGAGGACTTCAGCTGACCTTCATTAGCTTTCTGCTGCTCCTTTCCCAACTTGTAAATTAGCAAGTATTTGCATCCAAAAGGCAAGCCAGCCAACCCGCTGGGGCCAGGGCAGAGGCACTTGCAAAGGGAGCAAAAGGGCTTTTCATTTAAGTGAGGGGAGAAAAAGAATCTACTTTCCTATCTACCGGGGCCAGGCTGGAAAATATAGGTAACACAGATGCAACCTGGCTCTCCCCTCCCCTCTGGTGCCCCAGTGGAGCCCAGCAGAGGGCTGGCCAGATGACCACGTGAGATTTCAAAGCTGCCTCCCAACTTCAATAGGTGGGAGAGCAGGAAGGAAAACAGCCCCTCAATCACCACACCAATTTTCATTGCCATTAAATACAATCATCTCTGCTCTCTTTCATCTTCACTTCTCCTGTGAGAGCTGGCGATGAAGGCAGCACACAGTGAGGAGAGGCAGAGTGGGGGAATTGCAGCAAAGAATGTAACCTCCAAAATGCTCTGCCAAGCCATGGGCAGGGAGCACAGGGAAACCAACAGGCCCATTGCTATCCAAGGGTGGGAAAAAGGGAGCAGACACAGAAACGTGCTCAGCTTTGTTTCCTGCCCTCACCACAGCTGGAATGTCTCCAGAGCACTCTGAGCCTGCTCAACAGCCTCTCTTAAAGGTAACCTAAGAATTTTGAGCATACTCTGCAGCACAGAGCCTGGACCACATCTCCCACCTGGGCCAGCGAATTTAGAACACCAATCCCGTGGCCCACCCTTATTTCTGGCCCTGCTTCACTGCATGACCTGCAGGTACTCAAGCAAGGATTTCTGCTTCTGCCCCCATCACCTGGGCTGCTGTCAAGGCGTTTTCATGGACAACCCACCCCTTTGTGCTCAGGTGAGCTCCTCTTCTCTCCTCAGCAAAGACGCCGGGCTGATGGGAAAGGCCGTGCCAGCAGGCAGGTTTTCACTTTCTCCTCAGCACACCTTGCTCCAGACACTTTGTGGTAAGTGTTCCTTTTTAAGATCTATTGATTTCATAAATAATAGAGTAAAAGAAAGAAACACATCACACAAATACACAGGTCAAATAATCTCTCCCTTAGGAAACAAACAGGAGCTATGAAGAAAAAATAGCCCAGCAGGCAAGCATTGATCTTTAAGCAGGAGATCAAGTGGCATTAGAGTTATTTGTTAATTAACTTAACAGCACATAGACAGGGCCATATTCAAACAGGTCACCTTGGGGGTCTTGAAGCCTGCCTTTCTTACTCCAGGAGCACTCAACAGTTTCTGCAACACCACAGCTACCTTTGTCTTGGATCTACTGACTGATGTCCACAAGGGACAAGTGCCAAAAGCCAAAATCTTCATCCCTAACTCCTGGAAAAAGCTCCTGGCCGAGGGAACATAACATGGAATGAAAAACTTTTCCAGCCACGGGCCTGCATCAGAAGACTTTGACACAGAAATCAACACCTACTGCTCCCAGGGTGAAAAGAACAATGTCTTTGGAAGTAACCACAGCCTAGAAGAACAAAAGGAAAAGGATATTCCTGGGCTTTCACAGGACAAGAACCATCTCAGTTAACCCTGGTTAGCACAAGGTGCCTCCTTCACCACATGGACCAAGTGTAACAGGAGACAGGCACAGCCTTTGTGGCTCTTACAGCATCTACACGTGGCAGAGTGGATTCACACAAGGGGAAAAGCAGTGATCCCCTCAGCCCCTGCCCACACCATGCTGCCAGCAGGATCTCGAGGTGCCCAGCACACTCCAAGTGCTCATTTCAGCTGAAACAGGCAGAAGTCCTTCCTCCAGTTGGAACATCTGCACACCAAAGCTCAGCTCTGGTTGTGAAAACGTGAGGACGGAATCATTGCCAAGAGCAGCCACCTCAGAGGGAAGTGAGGCCATGCAGGAGCTCCATCCAGGCAGCTACTTGGCTTAACCCTTCCAGTCACCAGCTGCAAGAACAGCTACCACCAGTGCCACAAGCTCCACACAGCCACAAGCTCTCAGAGTAAGCAGGATAAGCCTCAGTAGCATTCCCCACCGAAGATTTGCAGAAAAATCCTTGTGCTATGCAGAGCACCACTGTATCCTCAGCTTGCCTGGTCTCTGGAAGGCAGCAGTGAGTTACTGGCTGCATGGAAGGTGCCTGCAGGGAGCAGAAACAGCGAGGGAGAACAGAGGTGACAGGTTTTTGGCACTGGGTCACGGCACTGATTCAAGCCTAGCATTTTTGTGACAACAGAATGGTGCGTTTCCAGCTGTATTGCATTATCAGGGAGGAAGGGCTGGAGTGAGTATAAAGAAATCTAAAGGTGGTCACTGGGGAAAGACTTCCTTGCAGATGGCAAATTCCTGGCCTCCAGCAGTGGTCACCTGGCCTGTCTCAGCTGCAGCTAAGCAGACAATGACCCTCTGCCAGAACATCCCAGGGTGTTCATGATGCTCATTCCCCACGAGAAACCACCCCACAGCAGCCTCTCCCAGCTTGCTGGTTTAACCATGTACCCCCCCCCGCCTTTGCTCAGAAGTGATACCAGATAACTTCAAACCCCACCCAAGGTGACAGCCACCACTTGTGCAGTGCAGCACAAAGGCTCTCAGTACCCCTTCACCAGCAGCACTGGCTGCTGTGCTACAAGGAGACAGGGAGAAAGTAAGGGATGCCAGAGACCTGTGCCCTGGAAGCTCATCACTCCCTTCACTGACACCCCACATTCAAATCTCTGACAAGCTCTTCCTTCATGGAACCTGTACCTCGACAGAGGAAGTAATTTATAGACATCTCCCCTGACAAGGAGAACAGGGGGACTGAAGAGTGATGTCTGCCTGCAGTGACAGTTCTGTTGCAGAGCTACAAATAGATCCCAGCTTTCCCTGAGACACACGTAAAACTTCCTACAGCACACTAAATCCAGGTCAAATACGCAGAGGAGCATCAATAAGAGAATCTTCTTTCCCAGCTTATTTCCTTTCCAAAACTACAGGTGATCAGGTCCTGCCACTTGAGAAGCACTTGCAGACCAACCGTTTCTAAAAGCAAGAGAAGAAACACAGCCCTGCTCTCACGTCAGAGTGACAAACCTTTGTAAAACGATTCGCTTCCCTCCCCTCCTACTCACTTGTGTTTCAAAAAACATTTCGCTCAAAAGCAGCTCTTTAAAGAGGTTATATAATAAGTGATTTGTACCACGAGGCTGGCTAGTTTTAGCCCAGCTACTTAGATCATAGTTGGATTTTATTTCCTAGTTAGCTGGCAGACTCATGTCCAAGGACGAGCCTGTGGGCAGAGGATGCTCCTGGCCATTGCACTTCCTGGCCAGGGGAGTCAGCACCACAGTGCTCTGCTGTTTCTGCCTATTCAGTAACCAGCTCTGCTGTCGCATCTGTCCAATTCCAGCTCCCAGACAGGAAGGAAAGTGGGCAGTGCTTGAAGATTCTTACTTTTTCACAGATCACGGTTATGTTTAACATGCTCCATACTCACAGCAGCCAAAAAGCCATTTGCAGCAGCACCGGGCTCCCCAGGGGCCAATCTCGGCACAAAGAACCCTTGCTGAAAGTTTAGTGAGGTCATACGTCTGGCAAATGTAATGGCAACAAATTAAACTACTTTTTTAAGAACTTGGCTTCCACCCTGCCTTGGAGATCCAAAACAAAATCCTTAACTCTTCGTAGCCTCCCCCTGCGCAGAGCTCACCACAAGAGGTTTTCGAGGCAGGATTTGTCCTCGAGCAGTGCAGAGGCCATGCCAGCCCAAGGACAAACCACAGGCTGCTCCTCACTTGGCTGCTCCACTGCTCCCCGAGTTAACAGCTTCACAAATGGGACACTGCAGATGTGCCCACATATAAAAAAAAGATCATGAGTCTAAAACTAAAAGTGGGTTTAACTCACTCTAGAGGTGACTCTCTCTTCAGCACTCAGTAACTGTGGTGCTTAGTGGATAAAGAAAGCATGGAGCCTCAGGACAAGACAGGCAATAGGATTTGGGCTCCTCAAGATTATTTTTTTTCTTTAAGGTTGTTGCTCAACCTTTAAGCACAAGGATTAAAATGTAAATCTTGTATTTTCCAAGCCTTGCCTGCCTCTCAAGCAATAGCCAGCCTTCAGAAGTGCTGGTATAGTTTAAGTCCTACTCCAGGTGAGAGAGTTGTAAGAGGGAAAATGAAGTTGCTGAGATTTAGGACAAAGAAGGTAGATAATACTGTCAGACTTGTTTCAGATTACCTTTCTTGCCACCTAAATCACACAGAGGTTTTTAGATTCCCTCTCCTCTTGATTCCCCACACCCACCCACTCTGGGTTACCTCCACAACAACAACATGGAACAAGAAGTCCAGAAAACCAATTTTCCCAATCTGCTTTTGGTTGGGATAGTTAATTTTTTTCCCAGTAGCTCCTATGGGGCTGTTTCAGATCTGTGCTGGTAACAGAGTTGATAATTCAGGGATGCTTCAGTTGTTGCTGAGCAGTGCTTAGACACAGTCAAGGCCTTTTCTGCTTCTCACCCCACCCCAAGAGAGGAGGCTGGGGGAGGACAAGGAGTTGGGAGGGGACAACCAGGACAGCTGAACCTGACTGATCCAAGGGATATCCCAGACCATATGGCATCATGCTCAGCACATAAAGCTGGGGAAAGGAGAAAGGGGGGACAATCAGAGTGATGGCATTTGTCTTCCCAAGGCATCACTACAGGTGACCGAGCCCTGCTGTCCTGGGGATGGCTGAACACCTGCCTGCCCATGGGAAGTGGTGAATGAATTCCACATTTTACTTTACCTGATCAACTGTCTTTATCTCAGCCCACAAGCTTTCTCAACTTCTACTTTTCTGATTCTCTTCCCCATCCCACTTGGGGTGAGTGACTGAGGGGCTGTGTGGGGATTTGCTGCCAAATGGGGTTAAAACACAACACCCTACATCCCACTTGTCCTCAGCACTTGAGCACTTCATCTGTTTTAGAAGCACAATTACATCTTTCAAACGGATTCACTCAGAACATCTGAAAAGGAAAAGCATCTGTATCAAGCATGCCCAAAAGTGGACACCTGTAAGCATACATCAAATGTGTCAATTGCACTGCCATCCTGTCTAAAATACCACACAGAGATTGCTTCTGTGGTCTCTAAGACATTAGAAACTACACATTAAAAGGATGCAAAGGCTATTTTTAAAGTAAATCACAGAATCACAGAACATTCTGAGTTGGAATGGATCCACAAGGATCATTGACTCCACCTCTTAAGTGAATGGCCCATACAGGGATCAAATCCACAACCCTGGCATTATTAGCACCATGCTCTGACCAACTGAGCTTAAAAACTGCTGTTGGAATGCTTAAATTTTCCCTTCTACACCCAAATCCCAAAGGCCAGTCCACAACACTGAGGATCAAGTTGAAAGTTTAGGCTCTTGCAACTGATTTTTGTCATCACTTCAGTGGCAGATCAGGGCAGGAACAGCCTTTTTCTAACAGCAAATTGGCCACAGTACCTTTGAGTCCCCTCCTCCAAACCCATCTGCATCACCACACAAGCTCATTTCAATGAAAATGATGTCAGTCTCTCAGCAAAAAGCCACTGAAAGCTTAGAGCGAGAGCACAGAATATCACCACTGAATTGATTCCATTAAGGGAAAGTAATGATTTATCAGACTCAGAGCCTGGAAACAGAAAACAAAGTCTGTGGCAGAGCAGAGAGAAACTCATCATCAACCAAGCATGGAAATGAGAAAGCTCTCAGCCTCCCACAAATGGAGGAGTGAAATATTGTGATCATGCCAGGAAGGGGTTCTTAGAGATGTACAAAGAACCAGGACGAAAGGAGACCAGAAGCTTCTTAGTGCTGGCAGGAAAACACAAGCAGCTCCCCCCAGGTGGGATGAGGAGCATTAACACCCCAAGGTGCTGTCCCAGCCAACACAGCCAGCAACAGAAACAGCTGCAACACCAAAAACCATCCCAACGCCAAACCCACACGGCCTGGCCATAAAACCAGCTAAACCCCATGTGAAGTAAGGATGCCAGCCTGTCCTCGTGCAAGCATCCAGAGTGCCACACAACACATTTAGAGATGGAGGCCCTGGAAGCTGTGCAGGGCTGGCAGGTGTTGGTGGCACAAGGTAGCACCAAGGGCCGGGACTGAGGCAGCCTCCCTGCCTGCAGAGGTCAGACAGACAGCCGGGAGGAGGGTTACATTAACCCTGAGGTGCTCCAGTTCCTGCAGCTCATTTCTCCAGGAATGTGGGTCAGAGTTTATTGCAAGAAAGGAGACCTCTAGTATGTGTTAGCAGAAGAGGTGTTGGAGGTAGGATCTCCCAGAAGTCCAAATTCTTGTGCAGCTACATACTGAACACCTGCTCAAGCCCCAAAATGTCAGGAGGCGCGACGAGGGGAGGAAGGTGCCAGTGATGAGCTACTCAACTGTGAAAACATCTGCAAAAGGACTGAAAATTAAAGGCAGTCCAGTATGAGAAGAGGAGAATGATGGAGAAAACATTCCACTGCTTAGTTGCCTTCCTCTTCCTTTGCCCTGCCTGTAATTTAAGAAGCAAAGATGGAGGAAAATCCCCTTGGAGATCCCCCTGTATCTGACACACTGAGGCCTCTGTTCCAGCCTCAATCATTTTTCCTAGATTGCACACGGGAGCAGGCTAAATTTATCAGATTTAATCACCTCTGCACAAATACCATCCAAGGTCTCAACTGCTGTGCCAGATTTGCCATGTGGGACTCAGCTGAGACAAACCTTTCCAGGGGCCAGTTGCACAAGACCTCACCTGCTCGATATGGTCCTAGACCAGAGGTGAAGCACCACTGCCCCAAATATCCTGAAAGCACTTTGCTTCCCACCTGCTGCCAGCACACACCTCAGCAACAAACCTAATACAGCTGGGCCAGGCATCTGGCAACTCCAAGTTCCTTACACACTTTAAAACTAACTTAGCAGGACCAGAGGCAGGAGAGATGTGACCTTCCTGGTAAGAACTCTGTCCACACGCTGGCTGCTGTACATCTGGAAAGCACAAGAGATCACAATTGTCTCCCAGACTTACGAATAAAATATTGCTTTTATTTTAGTGAAGTAACAAAGCTATTTACAGATACGATAACTATACACTCCATTTGAAAAATATATTGTGCTCAAAATTGTTAAAGCAAGTCACACACAGTCTGTTAGGAACACAAACAACCTCAAACCTCCCAATGCCTTCAGCTCCTGGCTGATCTCAGGAAATCAGTTCGTTTTGTTCTGAATGATTTTCTGCTGATTCTCAAGACATTCCTTCAGCTTGTCTTCAGTGAGCGTCAGCCTCTGCTCCAGGATGGAAACTGTCTGCAAAACAAAGTGAAAGCTGCTGTTGAGCTGCTCACAAAGACACACTGCACACTGTACTCTCAGTGCTCAACAAAATGCTAAATTCACAGGAATATTTCAAGGCTGGAACTCCAGTGGCAGCATTTTAGCAGGGCAGAGCCCCACATGACTTCAGAGGGGAGCAATAGAAGGTGGTGGGCACAAAGCTCTCCTGCAGCAGACAACACCAAGCACCCATTTCAGCACTGGTGCTTTCACACTGGGCTCTGCATTTCCTTTCCTGGACAGGTCCATGAGGCACCAGACACTGGAGAGCCACCAGACAAACTTCTGCTAATGAGATACGCAGATTTTAAACGATTTTCCTCAGTTATGGCTCTAGATTTACCTCTTTGCTTCCAACTGTTTCCTCCCCTCCCTGAACACCGTGGGTCTGCTGCAATTAAAAAATTCAAAACTTGTGGGACAAGCACCATGACAGGCAAGAAAACTTCCCAGCCTAAGACAATGCAGCAGATGGAGGGGAAGAACTCCAAGTGGCAATATCCACCTCAACATAATGCCTACATTTCTGTGTGTAATCCAGTTACCCTGCAAAGGATTGTTCTCTTTCTCCTCGAGCTGAAGTCATCATGTACAGGATGCACAGGAAGAACACTTTAACCACGTGGCAATAAAAGCTTCTGCTGAAAACCTTTTATTGATCACTCCAAGATAATCAAGGGCCCCAGCTATGCACAACCACTTTCAGCTTCCAGAGACACCAGAATGGCTGATAATGGGTGGCGATGATTTAATGCTTTAATATCCATAAACTTATCAGCAACGATCAATAGCTTCACATTTTGGGCATTTTTACTGCATAAATAACATCCTCTGCTAAAAACAAAGGATGTTCAGAACCTTGGACTTTAATAAAGTAATTCAAATAAACTTGGACAACCGCTGTTTGTACAGCAGTTATACATAGAAAGCCTTTTAATAGCGCATTTCGTAAGCACATCTCTAAGTGCCTGACAAAAGCAAGCAGGTCTCATTATCCCCATTTTACAGCTGGGGAAACGAAAGCACAAAGAGAGGAAATAGTCTCAAGTGGCCTTAGCCAAGCTAAGAAAAGTCTGCTGTAAAATGATTTGGGGAATGAGACAAGTCGTGGGGGAGAAGAGAAAACAGACATAGTGAAAACAACAGCGGGCACCAAGGCAAAGCCATCTTGCAGGACTCTGCATCAACGAAGTCCAGAAGGGCTTGAGGTTGTCCAGTGCATCATAATGCACCCTTTTTTCCTCCCTAAACATAGTTCAAAGCTTATTTCTAATTTATTTCTTATTTCTGACCTGTGGCACGGCAGAAGAGCACTGCTGCAGCTGTGGAAAGCTTCACCTGAAAGAATAAACCCTGCATTGCTCAAGTATTCCATGGGCTACAGCACCAGTTGCTTTTAAGTTTTTTCCTCCTCTATTTCCATCCCTTTGAGGCACAGGAACTGCAGTACACAGAGAACCAGAAGAAACATTGTAGAGCCAGCAGGTAACATCCCAGGTGCCCCAGAGCCAGCAGGAGCCCTCCCATCTATTCAAAGGAGAGAAGACTTAATCTTTTTCACATCCAGCCATGCCATTGCCTAGTGACTGTCTTGGAGACCAGGAACAAAGCTACCAAGGGCAGAACACAGCAGGCTGAATGTCTACCACGGGTTTACAGCAAAGATCTTATCCTTCAAGCAACCAGACAGAGAATGAAAACCAGTAGGGATCCTAGCTTTTTCTGTTTAAAAAATGAACTAGTAACTCAACACTCCATTAAAAAGAGGGAGAATGAAACATTGCATCAAATTTCCTTTAGAAAGATAATCAGCTGAATTAACGTCCCAGTCACGCTGCCCTGCCAGAAGCAATGCCCAGATCACTTGTGGTTCCTCTGTTCCATGATTTATTGCCACCATGATCCTGTCAATACGAGTTAAGAGCTGTTACAGGCAGCACCACGAGACACAAGTAAAGCAGATTTCACAAAGTGTTGAATTTGTGAGAAAGCTGTAAGGAAAATGTTTATTGGAATGGAAAGTGCACGTAAGTATAAGCAGAAAACTTGTAGTAAGTATTTTTTGGAAACTAAAAGTGGAAAAGTAGCAGTCAGAAATGAAATTCAGGAAGTCCAAAGTAGGAATCAATGACTACAGTCCATTTAGACTTGAATATATGATGAATATAAAGAGGGCATCTGACATCCTAGGAAGGTAAGGGAAAGCACAAATACTGCCCAGCTGCTGTAAGTGCTATATTGTAACTTGCACAGAAAAGCTCCTTTATTAGCAGCTGAAAGTTTTACAATATTTCCACGTTGCTATTTATAAAGCAAGTCCTTCTCAGGAGGCAAATGAAACTGCACCCATTCAACTCCTGCACGCTTTTGCTATGGCTTCTCAAAGATAACAAACCAGCAGCTAAGCCAAGGAGGAGAACATGGTTAGCCAGATTCAGTGAGGATTCAGAGCCAGGTTTGCACTCCATGGCAGGATCTGGGCTTCCTGGTGTGTCAGGAATACAGTATATGTCTCCATTACGCACCAGGGAGTTAATGCTGGATAATTTATTAAAGTCCTGGCTCAAACTGGCAGAAGGATAACAGTTTAGGCTTAAACAAGAAAAAAAGACCAAGCTATTTCTTTTTTAAGGAGTATTTCTGACATTACAGTAATATACTGAGCATTACTACGGGCACCAGAATAGAATACAGGAATTTTTCACAGAAAACTTTAATCACTTCTACCAATACTTCCTGCAACATTTGTCTTCATTTATATTCACAAAGTCAGCATTGAAAAAACCCGCTCCTCTCTTTGGAAACATTAATGAGAAACTATGGAGAAGTAAAAAGCTGCCTCCTATTTACTTTTCAAGTTCGGAGGAATATTCACTTCCATTCTCCCCCAGGACACCTAAACTGAGGCACCCAGTAGTCACGCTTGCTTACCTGATGACAAGCCCCTTATCCTATTCCCCCACGTTATTTTTACTCCCCCAACCCAAATTACAGTGCTTTGGGGTGCTGTTCCAAGATGCTTTCATCAGTATCTTTTCCTTAGTCCCTCTTAAACATGTTTGATTAAGCAGCAGAGACGGTTTAAAAACCACTGGCCTCAGGGCTGAAGCTTCTGCAGCAGCCCTGGAGGGGCTTTTGAGGAGGACAGATAAGGGGAACCAGGTGCTAATTGAATGCTGAAAGAAACCAGTTCTACCAGCACCGAAGGAAACCTGAACAGCAGAGACCAGAGCAAGGGAGCAGAGGTCGCCAGCAAGCCTCTGGAGCAGCCAGGGAGTCCTGCCAGGAGGGATGCAGCCAGCCAGATGGCTGCTATTAGCTAAAGCAGGACTTAACCTGGAGCGGGGGGCAAGGCGGGCAAGGGCACAGCAGGGTGGAATAACTCAGCTCACCCCGCTGAGGGACACTCTGCAAGGCCGAAGGTGCAGCACTGGGCCTTTCCAGCACGCAGCCACAGTGGCTCCGAGGCAGCCATGTGACAGCACAGGGGTCAGAGAACTGCCTGACCGACCACCAGTAATCAGGGAACCCCCCAAAAAAGTACGGACACAGCAGTTCCTCAGATCAAGTAACAACAGCTTGGCTGAACCTACAAGGGATACGATCCTGCACAGTGACTGCACCACAGATGTTCTCTTGGCTCCGTGCAGGAAAAACAGGACACTTGCACTTCTATTCCTGTTTATTCATAGCAGAAAATCCCTCTCTCCATTGATCTCAAAGGAGGCAGAAGTAGTTTTCTAGCTTTCCTTAAAAAGATCCTCAAAAGTTTGCTCCACTGGTTTTTCTAAGCATATGCTAAAAGATTTTGCAGAGCACTAACATATCAAACAGCTCAAGAAAAAACATTACTTCTGCCTCTTCAGATTTTTCTTTCCTATCTGACATGTCAATTTATGAAGACAGCATTTTCTTTTCAGCTTATAAAAAAAAATTCACCCACAATGAACACACAACAAATGCAGAAGTTTCTAAGTTTCTGTACCCACAGTTTCTCCACTCCATTGTGTGGGTACAAGGAAGAACTTAGTGACTGATGGTTTTTAAGAGGTCCATTGCAGACTACAGATGGCCTGCGGATTTACAGAACGACACTTGTTAAGTTTGACCTGGAGCTGCAGGCTTTAGAGCTCTGCCCTCTATAACAAGCATGGGCAGTGCAGGTGTGTTTTCAAAGATGCCCTGCTGTAACTTCTTAAGGCTTTCCCTAAAAGCAGCAATTTCAGAGCCCACTTTATTCCCAAACTGGCCGAGAAATACAAGTAAACTGCATCATAAAAATGCTGCCTTAGCATCCAAGGGGCACCCAGGTAAATTAAGCTTGGGAGCCCTTTCTCTAAACTAATGCAATGAGTGAAACAAACTACCACAGGAAGGGTTTGCACTGGGGCAGCCCTACCTACCTTTTACAGGAGAAAAAAAAATCCTTAACTCCCGCCACTAACCACAGTTTACAACTCCAAACTGCAGCTGCAAGATTGAAAGGCTCATGGGAGAACTTATGCAGCGAGAGTTCAAGCATGAACCTGTCTGGCAAGAACAGCTTCTCCTCCTCCCATGCTGGGTTTTGCCCCAACACGCTGCCAGTGCCCCTCCACCTCAGCAGCTGCACTTGGGACCCCCTGAGCAGATCCCTGCTCTTACCAAGCACACTTAAAGAGAGCTGGGCTGCCCTCCTCACGTACAAATCGTAATTTAACAGCTTTGAGATGGCACCCAAGCCAGCTACCAACGTTCTGCATGATCTGAAAGCATTCTCAGCAAAAGCTGGCCGTTTAGACCGAGGAGATAAGTCTCATCTCAGAGTAGAACAAGGCATGAAGCCTTCACAGCAATTCACACTTTACGTAGCAAACAAATGCCTGCAAGGAGCAGCCTTACTCCAGTGGTCAAAGTCTTAACCTCAGAGATCAAATACGTAATTAAGGTGGGTTTTGGTTTAAAATAAAATGTGGGGTGATTTCTAAGCGAAATGATAGCTCCTCATGTGCTCAGACTAAAACAAGATGTGCTACCCCCAGACATTTTAAATCAGGTTGGTAGCTGCTCACCATCTCAATGGCTTTGAAGGCAAACTCCAAGGTGAATTCTCACAAAGCCTATTTGCATGGAATATTTCACACCAGGCTGAGTTATTGAGTGAAGACTCAGCACTATCCCTTTCTCTGACTCAATGCCATGAATTTTCCTGGGTTTACTTCGTAACATGCTTCAAATTCCACAAACTTTTATTATTGTTCCTACAACACATTTAGCTGCCATGTGGCTGGACAGGAACATGGTGGTCAGTGCTGCTGTACAGCTCTGAGTCAGGAAGTCCCACAAACTCTTCAATGCAGGTTTTGCACATTCATCCAAGGTCACTGTGGGGTCACACGGATCAGGAATACATGACAATGCCTGCAGAAGGACAAATGCCAGCACTAGCCTGGCCTCATCAGGATCCCCACACAGAGAACTGCTCAAGAAGTTGTGTGGCTTAACAACCTCTTTGTGCTCTAGTGCAGGGCATGAGAGCTCATAGTCCCACCAGCTCTCTTCAGCCACCATTCAGCCATCTGCTACTGAGGATACTTGAAAAGTAAAGAATTCTTTTCTATTTAGCAGCCCAAAGCACTACAAGAAGGTTAGTTAGAAAATTCAAAACCAGTATTGCTCAGCTACCCTCCCCTAATTATTAAAATGAAGGTGGTGAGGCCCTGGCCCAGGTTGTCCAGAGAAGCTGTGGCTGCCCCATTCCTGGCAGTGTTCAAGGCCAGGCTGGATGGGGCTGTGAACAACCTGGCAGCAGGGTTGGAACCAGATGGACTTTAAGGTCCTTTCCAACCAAACCATTCTATCACTCTCAGCTGCCACCTCTCCTTCCACCTCACTTTCTGCAGATACCTGAATTACAGTTTACCAACCCTTTCACTAAATTACAGGAGCAACTTTGGTGTAAGGCACAAATCTCCTCCTGTGGTACTCAGCACAGCAACCAAGTGATCACTTGCGGTGCTCACTGTGCTTTTTACAGTAGGAAAACCACACGAGCATATCCAAAAATTCCAGTACCATGCAGTATTTGCCAGAGCAAGCAGCATGGTCAGTACCAGTACCACAGTGACCAAAGGGACCCTGGGGCACAGAAAAGATAGTCCTTTGTATTAAATCGATCCTAGCTATGAAGATGAGCCACGGGCTCTGCCAGTTTCATCCACACAGGGTGGAGGCACAAGGCACACAAGCCCTTTGCAACTGAGTCTTTCCATTTGCAGCCCTCTGACTAAAAATGTTTCATCACACATTGCTGGTGCTTTAGTCTTGACAGCTGATCAGCCAAAGCTAAACTGATGGCACTTACATCAGACCCTGCATGTTTCTAGAAGGGAATGGCTGATGGCTTCTGTGCAGCTTCCTTGGTGCAGAGCTCCCAGACCTCTGGGGCTGGGCCAGCACAGCCAAAGGAGTCAGGAGACTCCCAGTTTCACCACAGAATAAAACACAGCCAGTCAGGATGAGCTCCAAGAAAATGTCCAAGCATGCACCATGACAGCAACTGCACAATACAGAGGTTAGAACCCCAGATGACCGGAGGTCTTCCCCAACCACAGAGACTTCAAAGCCTTCCCATATCCATCCCTTGCCTCTGAGAGGATGCAAATCACTCACCTAAATGAACTCAGCTGCTGGTATCCAATAGCTGAACAACAATTTATATTAATCTTCAAAGTCTGCTTGTGAAAACAAATTGTGGGAGATGTTTAGTATTCCTTCCCATTGAAGGAAAATGGAAGGTGAAGCTCCTGTGAACATCCAGGGGGAGGATCAGCACTTCTGAAGAGCCAGCCTTCAGACAGTGTCCTCCTGCTAACACAGCAATACCCCTCAGAGTGCATTTAATTTAAGCAATCTTAGAAAGAAGAAAAATGTATTTGCATCAAGATTTTATAACAAGCATATTTTGGAAGTAAATTTCAGGGGAAAAAAAAAGTAGCTCTGCTCAATGACACAGAGGACTGGCAACAACCAGGGTACTTAATTTGTTTTGAGTGAGAGATCAAAGCTTCTGAATCTCTAAGAGATGGGTTTGACTCATAAGAAATAGCCTCTACATCCTTTAAATTCAGATTTAAAAACCAAGCTCATCTGACACTCCACAGATTTTTCAGATGAGAACTTTTTTATTAGTGTTTCAGACTTCAAACCATTTCTCTTGGAATAAAAATTACTTGCAATTTTTCTCCGATATACTGGGTCCATCTGTAGTTTGTGGGTGTTCAGGTCTTGAGAGCCACACAGAAACCAAGATATTTGTGCACAGCAAAGGTAGAAGCACTTGGGACATGATCCCCCCACTGCCAAATATTTCTTCTTGACTTGTAACTACTTGAAATCATAAAAGCATATATTGTATTAAACCAGTTGCCTTATTTACATTCAGTGCCTCTCAGAGGAGAGGCCACATTCATCCCTCAGCAACACAGGCTTGAGATCACATCTCAAAAAAGGAATAAAAACTTGATTTTACTCGCTTTCATTATTAAGCACTGGACACACAAACATTTTCAGCTTTAATTAAAAAGCAACTCGCTTGTGTCCAAGTCTTTTTCATGCAAAAAAAAACTAATATACAAAAATTCTTTTCCCTCCGCCTGCAATCTTTTCTGGAGTGAAATAATCCTTTAATCTCACACGAGCTAGATCGTCCCTCAATTCAGGCTTTGGATTATTTTACAGATTTATCAAGTCTTCTCCATTTCACTGTGATGTTTTCTCCCAGCTTCAATGCAAGATTAGTTTGGGGAAGCATATAAAGCCATTTCCTGTGGGTGGATTATTGCAGCTATTTATGAATTTTTATGCTAACCTGATTCTGAACTCCTCATTTGGAGGAGACATCTTCCTTCCCACATAAAACCAGCAGCTTCTGCCTCAGTGCCTGCTGCCCACAGACGAACAGAGTGAACACAGCAGCTGGAGGTGTTTGGAGTGAGGACAAGAGTACATTAAACTGTTTGAAGATGATCATTGCAAATACAAGTTTTCCACTTCAGCCAAGACAGTTACTCACAGATGATCTTTTCAGAAGGGCAGTTCAGCTGTAAATGCAGAAAACACACCTGAACCAAGCAAATCTTTGATATCTGCTACATTTTTGTTTCAGCCAAAACACACCTTTTTGTACCAGGTTCTCCAAGAGAGAAAAATCACCTTGTTTTCCCCTTAAATTTAATAATGACCCCAACTCTTCATACAGGCACTGAGACACAGATCCAGTCTTCAATAAAAAAGAATAAATTGATAAACAGTTTGCATTTTCCTCCTTTTCACATCTCTGAAATGCCAGTAGAGGACTTTTAAACACTGAGACACTGACAAGATAATAAGCTGCAGGAAAGGGAGGAGCAAAGTATCATACATTTATTACTCTAATCCTCCTCATTCCTTTGTCAGATGTGAATTGCCTGCTATCCTACAGAGGGGAACCAGGGTATCTAAGTAATCCAAAACTACTGGGAACAACTGGCTTATGTCCAGGTCTCCACTTCACTCTTCAAGGCAGCAGAATTATTAAGCATATGCTACTCTTCTGAAAAAGAGCCATGTAAGGCCAAACACAAACCACTGTTAGGAAAAAAATACGAAGACCCTGTCAGGGAACATCAGACCACTTTCTTCCAAATAAAACAAAAGATACCCTCACAGAGCTTCGGGGAGGAGGAGAAAAAGGTTACATTGAATCAAAGACCAGTTGAAAGAAAGTTGCCAAAACCTTAAAGAATTAAGCCCTACCAACAACATAAGAATGAAGCTTAGCAAAGCTTCTATTCACTCTAGCGGTTACTGCTAGTTGTGACATACAACAGCCACTGGATTCTTTTGACCATCTCTCTCTGACTAGAACTGAAGTGCCCAGCTGAAGGAGCAAGTCTGCTCCAGTGTTGCCTCCTGTGTGGGGCACACCACCTCTCCACAGCCTCAGGTGACCAGCTGGAAGAGACTTCTGAATTGAACAACAACAACCTCACTGAATCCAACACATGACACCTCGTCTCATCTGGAAATCTACTGCCAGAAGAGAGAAGGTATTAATAATTGGTGATGCACCTTGAAGTGTGCAGCTCAGAACAAAGCTGTGTGCTGGCAAGAGACGACAGCCCACAGCTGATGTCTTACTATCACCTCTTTCAGCAGAAATTGGAAGTATTTTCTCTCCTTCCCACTTTTACACGATACCAGGTTTAAACCTTGAAAGGACAGCTACAGAAAAAATACTAGGAAAATAAATTAGGCTTATATCTGCATAACTTCCCAAAGTAGTTTATCACAACCTTAACCTCCCCTCACTGCTACTTTACATGATTATAACAGTGTTGCATCTACAACATGAATAACGAACACAGGAACTCAAGATACCACATCAGAAATAAATCCAAGATCCCATGGAGCTAACAAATTAAATTAAATTCGTGAAAAGCCCGTGGATGGTTATATCAACAGAGGGTTTCTAGAAATGCCTCATGTTCTTTCCCTTCAACTGGATGGCCCTGCTTATGCCCTTACAGTTCTCTTCAAACACTCAGGAATTATGATTTTAACAGAGCACTCAGAGCATCTTCAGCCCTCCAAGAAGCAAAAATAGTGACACCTGTTATGTGTTACCTATGAAAGCTTTTTGCTGTTTTGAAGAAGCCGTGGTGTCCTCCTTTCTCAAAGAGAAGTCAGCGGGCCCAAAGCTGACACGCGTTGGTTTGAACCTGCTGCCTGCAGGGAGCAGCACCCATTTGTGCTTTAGCAGAAACGCCTTGGAAAGACAACCAACCCCACCAGGCACTGCTCCCATTTCACTTGGATCTCTGCACACCACAGCTCCTACCAGAGCACACCTCATTGCATGAAAGAGGGGAGACAGCTGGAGCTGCATTCCAGAGCTGCATTCCCTTCTCCTACCAGCCAGCAGCACTGGGAAAGCCAAAGTTCAGACATGCTCTCCACATCTGCCTTGCTACCTGCCCACATCCCTCCTCTCTGAGGTGCCTTCTGCCTTAGTCCAGGAATGAGGAATTCTTCCAGGCTCATTTGCTAATGTTTGTTTGCTGTTGGTTTGTGTCGCTGCTAAATATCAAGACCTTGACATGAAAGAAGCACATGAGGGACATCCACCTGGACAAGTGCATTAAAATAGTGTTAATACAAAATACAACATACACAGAGTAGAACCAATGGGAAATTAACTACTTCAAAGATGGTACAAATGCTACAAAAAAGGTAAAAGGTTGAAGAACACAGTTACTCAAGGCAGCTTTTCAGTTTTTTACTATTTCAGGGCTATTTCCAATTTTATCCTATAACTTACTAATTTATTCCTCCCCCACTGATCTCAATTTCTCTTTCTGTTAGGTTTAAAACAACATTTAGAATTTTCTACAGTTACACAATATCTTCAACAGAGATATCTGCATTGCTTATATTTAGGTTAAATCCCACACGTACTGTTTACTGCAATATTTGCCTCCTCTAAACACCTATGAAGTTGAAAAGGAGCCATTACATATCCATCATCAGAAATGTGGATGTGATTTATGTAATGAAAGATAACAATCACATTCCAAGCTTACTAGGGAGACATAAAAACAGTATTAAAATATTTTGTGTATACACTGGGTTGCTTTTTACTCACAAGTATGAGGGCCCAGTGTCACACAAGATTTCCCTCCCCTCCTCCAGTGTTCAGTGTTTTAAAGATCACAGCAAAAGTGCTTTTCTGCATTTCTGCCAAGTGAACTTAAATACCTTTTGGGTTTCATCCTACACTATTTTAGACTGCCTGTAGTTGTGGCATGTTTTTTAATCTCTAAATCAGCCTTCAATCTCCTGATGAGCCCTCCAACCCATCATCTTACACTCTCTGACAAGTACTTTGACAAGTTAACTCTCTCAAGAGCAGAGAGCTAGCTCAGACTACTAATCAGTATGTTCAATACCAAGTGTTTAAGACCTACCCGTTCTTCCTCAAACAATATTTAAGAGAAAAGCCCTCCCAACAGATTTTTCCATCCTACCACCATGGTCTCAGCTACAGGAGATCTCCAATGTTTACCATCCCATGCTTTATCCCTGCTTCTCACATACCTCAAAAAAACCCCCACAATGAAATTCAGGTCCAAACAACCAGAAACAGTATTTCTCCACAATGAGCAGTTAATCAAAAAACACTTTTATCCCCAAATTCTTATTAAGTAGACACATTCTGTGATGATCACCATTCATGGCTGGTTCTGCTCAAGCATTGCTTAGTGACTCCAAGAAAGAACTGTTTGTTAATGTTTTAGCAAGGGATTAGTTGTTTGTAGCTGTGGGTGAAAAGCATGTTCCAGCAACGAGGCACAGAAGGGCCCAGACTTGTTGATGGGAGGAGGATTCTGCAGAAATTGGACTGTGTAGGTGAATGCTGGGTGGGGGAAAGGAGCAGGAGCTGAACAGAGCTTACCTATAGGCTGTGGTGTAACGGGGGAGAGAAGAGAGACAGATTATTCACCAAAACAGAGTTGCTCTGCCAACCACTCCTTTAAGCATCACCTTAGATAAACCCTGGCTAACAGCACAGTCTATCAGAGCTGGCTCCAGCAGCATCTACTACGCTGCAGCATAAAGGAACTGGGGAAGAGCAGGGCCTAGGCTGGAAGTCAGTGTGAGGGAACTGATACAGAAGAAGATGATGAAAGACTTATCAAAATACTACTAAAAAGCAGAGGTTTTGAACGAGCCATATTATTATTCTATGAAATTATTGCAAAACGTTCCCAATTCTTCCAGTCACAGGGACCTTTGTCATCACCAAATTAAAAAGCAAACCATACCTGAGTCAGAACATCCAGCTGTCCCATAATATGCTCCAGGGTATTTGTAAGACTGGTCTCCTCCTCTTGCTGCTCATGGGTCCTACCAGAATCCTGAGTTTTTGTTTTCTTATGATGAATGCCACAATCAATTTCTGACTGTTAGAAAAATAAACAGACATCATCTGTTATTGCGATGCAAACAACTGCACAGGGATTTCTGTTCCATGGAGGGTAAACAGTAAAGGACACTTTATGCTGGGACAGGCTATGCTATTAAAAACAGGCAAAGGAGAAAAGGAATTGTTCTTGCCACAGCCGGAAAAGGAAAAGCTTCTGCTGACTTGTCTGCCTGCTCCAGGTGAAGAGTGGTTTCGTTGTTTTCCGGGGGGATTGTGTGTGCTTTTGTTTGTTTTTAAACTACCACCAGGAAAGGCAAACCTTAGATAAAAATCTCGAAGCAATCCTGCAAGGTACAAGTTTTCTATGTGCAAAGAACTTTGGTGTGCTCTTGTGGCACACAGGCACAGACTACAGGTAAATGAAGAATTACTGGAGCTGCTTAGGGAAGCACTGAACCCCAATGACAGGAATTAAGTAAATTACCCCACAGGAGTCTGATTATTTCACTTCAACAGTAAAGTTGAAGCCTCTCTCCATGTTTGGTAGTTGAAAGAAGGCAAAGACATTGTACCATAGTTAAGTTCAGCAGAAGCAAGACATTCCAATATGCATTGGAATGGTTTTGATTTAGTAATTTTAATTTTGTTTATATCTTGAACTGGTTTTCCTTCTCAACGAGATTAAGAACGAGTTTACTTTGAAGTTTCAACTGTTTTAGTTATGCAAGCTTGAATATTTCATTCAGAATAAATTAAGTTTGAAAAAGACAAATAGATCTCTACTAAAGAACTTATTCTTCTTTCCTTTCTTTCAAAATGGTATCTTTCTTGTAGAACAAACACTATTTGCATTGTTTATCTGCATTACTGCCAGTGGAAGCAGTTCAGAGAAGTTTAACCAAAGGAGGTAGCCAACTGCTTAAGCAACTGCAGACTTCAGTTTCTCAATTGACACTAACAGACAAGATTTGAATCAAAAGCCAAGCTCACAGCTCTCAAAACATACTTCTCCATGGCCCAATGCCTGGTGCAGCTCCATCCCATGCACTTATTACTCACACAAAGTTTACAAGTCAACAAAGCAGCAAGGAATTCTGATAGATTGAAAAAAAGTCTCCAAAAGTTCTTCCACATGTACTTTTTCTAGTAGAAATGAAGATTTGCCTCTTCTCTCCTGTGCAACAGCAGGAATGCATTTCTCACCAGCACAGTACTGACCTACCTGCTCCTCTCTGTATTTGATGCCAGATGTGTGCAGATGTGCAACTAAACTGCAACAAGGCCTTAGACCAGCTCACATAACTTTAACCACCAAACTGTTCAGTACATCACAAAGATATATACATGCATACAAAAAATTTTATCTATTTTTAAAATAAACACAAAACCCCTTGTGCTGCTGGGAGCCACTGACTGAGGCCACAGAAAGGCTCCCAAAGGCCAAGGTCCAGCCGAAAACATAGGCAAAATATGCAGTAAGTAGTACAAGGAGCAGAAATGTGAGTCCCTAGGGAAGGTGGAGACTGGAGGGGGTGAGGAAGAGAAAAGGCTGCAGCAGTAGCAGCTTTGACAAGAGAATGCTGCTGGCCACTAAATGCTAGTAGGAGCTTACCATTCTTCCAGACCCTGCCCACCAAACCATCCTCCTAGAGCCGAGTTTTGCATAAGGAGCAGGAAAGAAGGGAGAGGTTTAAATGACACATAGAGCCACTGCTCCACAGGGATCCCTGTGCTCCACCACAGGCCCAGGATGCAGCTGGGTATCAGGTGGTACCAGCCATACCGGCCTCTGCTAATTTCCTTCCTCCCACCTGCTTGAATAATTTGGATTATCTACAGGCCCTCGGCCAACACAGCCCACACTTCAGGTCACACAGATCTGCCTCAGCATGGGAGCCACACTCCAGCTACTCCTGTGCTGCAGGGAGCCCAAGAGCCACACGTTGCTCACCAATGCATTGATTTAATCAACTAAAATATGTTCTTGCAGAGATGAGATCAATCCAGTCTTAAAAACCTGCTTTATTGCTGCTTAAATTTAAAAGTGAAAACAAACAAAACCCACAAACCACTGCTTTTCAATGGGTAACTAGCATCAAAAAACATTTTCTTTCTATTTTAAGGCTGACTAGCTTATGTTGATGATGTAACTTCAGGCCAGTCAATCATGGCACAGCAGAATATTGAGTGAGCTAACACTGCATACAACCTGCACTTAAAAACCCCAAATGATGATGAGCTATCCTCTTCAAAACCCATTAGAAGAAGCTGACTCACAGAGCAGAAAAATGACTGTACCAACAGATTTTCTCCATCTATCTTTATAGCATATGTCAGACAGCTTTTCATAAAAAGCTTCGGGGTTGAACTCAGAGTCTATATTCTGTTTGCTACAGTTCACAAAGTTTAGGAGTCTGGCAAGGGCAATACTGCAGAGATGTTCCCACACTGATGCTTCAGGGGTCAGGTGGTCCCTCACCATGTCAAGTTGAAGCCAGAGCTGTCAGATGCCACATTCTGCTGCTTACCTCACAGGCTACCCACCCCCATGAAGAGCCAAGCAAGCCACCTCCAGTAAGGCCAAGGAGGCTCCTGAAGGCAACAGCCCCAAGAACAGAAATATATCTAGATTTATAAACAGAAGCATGACAACATGGCATATTGTCCCATTTCAAACAGCACAGCTGCTTGAAAGGCTCCTTACTGCTCACCATCATGAAGATAACCCATAGCTACAGCCTTCAGCAATGAGCTTTTGAGTTAGTGCCTCTGTGTAAACCAGGGACACAGCCAGCCAGCAAATAAACACCGAGACAGTGGCTCACAGCAGTGACTTCCAAAAGGGAGGCTTCCCACTGACCAAGGTCTTTGACTATTCGGTTCTAGGAAGTGTGCACCCAGCTGAGGAAGAACCAAATTGCCTCCAGACTGAAACATTTTCAAACGCTATAAAAGCAGACTGAATCAGCTGCTGTTCCCAAGAATGAATGAGAAAACTCTTAGAGACCAAACTACAGACACCCTTCTCCTAATGACAACCTGTATCATGCGGCGAGCCAGCCACCAGGGATTTAAATTCTAACAGATTTAGAAAAACATCGCAAAGATACATAATTGTGTCAGTCTCAGTACCAATGACCATCATGATCACAGGAAGAGACACCTGTGCTCTCACCTGACTCACCTGTGGGTGAAGTGCCAGCTGAATCCTGGGGACAGGCACCAGAAACAATGGCACTGCTGCAGAGGTTTAATTCATTTCAGAGTTCAAGTGCGCAATTTATTCGGCAAAACCAAACAAATGTCTTTGCCATTAAATATCTTATTACAACATCTGCATATTAAGCACTGGGAGTAGAGCAAGGAGCAGCTGAACATTAAAGGAAGAAGAGATGAGCAGTTTCAGAATACAATACAGCTCTCAGTGACAAAAGCAAAACAGAAGTGATTTATTTATAGCAACCACTTAAAGACAGCACAAGGCAACTACTTGGGGGAAGGGGAAAATTAATCAGCCTTCATTCCAGAGGTCTCTTACTGAGCCTCTTACGAAAATTGTTCTGGCTAAACAGCATCCTGGCCAGCAATTACAGTGCTGATCAGGGGGTGGGGGGCAGGTATGAACTACACAACACATGTGCGGCCATAGAAAATGGCAAGAGACAACTAAAAAATGCCATTTTGCTTCTTAAATGGTGATCTTTAGAAGACATATTGATACAATAACCACTTACCTGAGTTTTACACATACTAATAAAATGTAGGATTCTTATAATTCAGTCCAAAGGAAACATTTCTTTTCCCTTCTCTGCACCTCTCTCCACTGGATGGGAAGAACTGAGTGGTGTGAAGGGGGTAGGTTCAGCTCTACCTTTAAGTCCCTTTCAGTTAATTAACACAGAATATTTACTCTTTTGAGGGTTTTGTGTTTTGGTGGGGTTTTTTTAAGACAGTATGATGTTGCCAAGAATTAATTTTCAAGTATCTAGAAAGACAGCACACCCCTTAAGCAACACATACATCCAATGTGTTCAATTCAACACAGACCTTCAATAAGCTAAAATTCCCTAGTGCAATCAAATTCATTATCTTAGATGAAAAAAACTACCCTAAAAACAGAGAAGCAGAAAACCCCCAAAGGTGGCATACGCAGTTCATCTGGACCCTAATTCTACTAATCCAAAGAAGAGAGAAATACCTTTAAAAGTCTATTCTGAGGAGTCATTTTCACCCCAGGTAAAGTGATACTTTAAATGTGCTCCCGAAGAGCAACAGTGACATCCAGTGGAAGCATGGCAGCTTCAAGGTAAGCTCCACAGGAATGTCAGATGCAGTACACCACGCTAGATGGGAGGGCACATGAAAAGCTGAGAAGTAACCTCAGTTCTCCCTGGTGCACATAAAATACCATTGACAGAGCACAAGCGCATTTCTCTGGCCTGGAAAAGCATCCCCTCTTCAAGGCAGCACTGAAATTTCTGGAGCAATCACATTCTTCAAGACTTGCATTACTCTACATCTACTGTGCAGACCAGCATAGGGTAACAACTCGATTTAGGATACAAGTTAAATTAGCTTTGTGAAACAATTTATACGACCATTTATCCGTGCTCAGCTCTTATGCCAGAATTCAAGCTGTAATAATGAGGGGAATTTGGGAGGGAGAGAGAGAAAAGAGAAGGGAGGTGAAAAGAACATTACTTACCTCTTATTTTTGCTTCAGACAAAAGGTATGATGCAACTATTTGCGCAGAACCCTCTTCCCTATTTGTGTTACTAAAAAACCAGTAAAATTTGGCACCTCTACTCTAACAGCCATGCTTCACCATAGGCCAATAAATATTAAGCTTCCGATAAACTCAGGAAGAAATAAGAGTTAACAGGGACATCTCAAACCCATTTAAATCCCGAGGCAGCTTGTGCCAAAGCCTAAGTGAAGCACTGGCAGAAGGAGGCGGATGAAGCCGGCTCTGTGTATTTTAAATGAAACAGCATCAGAGCACCCAGCTCTGCTGACCAAAACGCCCGGAAGGACAGAAACAGGGGAAGAGCTAGTGGCCAGCTAAGGTACTCAAAAATGTACAAAGCAGCCTGGCCCATACAGAGAAGGAAGCACTCAGACTGAAATTTGTATTTGCTCGCAGAAATACCAGCATTTATCTCTGCAAGTGACCCTGTCTGGCAATCTCCAGCCAAGAGCAGGTCCTCACCAGAAGGGAAAAGCTGTTCCCCTCCCACGTTTCAGTGACCTTGCTCTGTGGTTCACTGTCTGTTGGTCCAGATTACTTACCCCTATAGTTTTTAAGTGTCACTTTTACATCAGGACAGACAACAGTACCCTCGGTTTCAAGGTAACATTGAAGACAAATGGGAGTTTGGCACACACTGCATTTCCAAAAGCACAAATAGTATTCATGTCAAGAATGAAAACAAGAAATAGTAATGCCAGACATTGAAAGCCCAGTGACAGAAAAAACTTAATGATGACCAACTGTTAAAAAAAATAAAGCAAGTCTGTATCTCTTGAGAAAGAAAAACTAAGGGTGGCTTTCAACATTTTAGATTTGTGTTTCTTGCTTTGCTTAGGCCTTTTATCCCCCTTAACCAATTTTCCCCTCCCATCAGTCCATAGAGTTTCCTCAGGAAACAGGAAGAGGTCTTCCAGAATTCAGTATGGAATAATTAAGCTTTGTTGCACAAGTGGTGCTCAACTGTCTAACACTGCTCCTGGAGAATAACAACCACCAAAATTTCAAAGGAACAGTTCTGTGTGGAAACAAGCCACATTAGGAACAAAAACATAAGTATGAAAACCATTGGTAAGAAATGTCACCAAGAATTGAACTACTTCTTTCTGGTCCTGTTTTTTGAAGAAAAACTCCCAAGAAAAAGTAGCCAAACACTGGAAAAAAGTGTTTGTTCTCAGCCTTGGGTTGTCCAGCTACAGGTTCTTTCACACCAAAAGCATCAGACATCCAAGGCAAGACACACAGTGATCTCCTGAAGTGGGAACAACAGCTTCCAGCTCACTCTCTTCATCAGAATAATTCGCCTTTTTCCACTGAATTGAGTAAATATACACTGTGTAACATACAAATCTGGTGCATACCTACTGTGTTACTTATATACATGTATAAAAATGCATGCCATGTATATGTAAATGCAGACACTGACATGCACTTGTTACTACTCTTGGTTGAAGTTTGAATTTTAGCAGAAAAGTTCGAGATGTTTGAAACTTTTAAAGCTTAAGCTAATTTCATCCATCTTCAAGCTGGCACAGAACTGCAGCTTGAAAAAAACTTTAAAATCTTGCCTCCATCTTGTTCCTTTGAATTATGACTCAAGCATTAAAACAAGCCACATAGAGCAGCAACCTAAGTGGGAGAATTTACATTAATTAGCCTGAGATGCTGAACTTAAAAGGCAATTTTTATTCTGACCAATAATGACTTGTCAGGACTTGCCTTATTGTTCCAGAGTCTAAGAACAAATCTATTCACTGTAAGATGACAGAAATTAAAAGCTGATCCTCTTATTTCTGCAAGAAATCTTGTCAAACCAGAACACAAGGGAAAACAGTTGTAGCAGAACAGCTGCTCCCATCCACTACCAGGCAAAGCTGTTGCAGGTTGCTGCAGTCATTCAGAGCCCCTTGCAAAGCCAAGCTGAGGGTGCTGCCTCTTTCTCACATTCTTCACCAAGACACTTGTCCTGTCTTCTCCACGCCCTTGTCCAAACTCCCTCTCCAGCTCTTCTTGTAGTAGGTACCAGAAGGGGCTCCCAGGTCTCCCTGAGTCTTCTCCAGGCTAAACAATCCCAACTCTCTCAGCCTGTCTCCACAGCAGAGGTGCTCCAGCCCTCTGATCATCCTCATGGCCTCCTCTGGACCCACCCCAACAGGTACACATTTTTGTCACATTGGGGCCCCAGAGCTGAAGGCAGCACTGCAGGTGGGGTCTCACCTGAGCAGAGCAGAGGGGCAGGATTAACTCCCTCAACCTGCTGCCCATGGGGCTTTGGATGCAGCTCAAGACATGTTTGGCTTTCTGGGCTGCAAGTGACCTGCTGCTAGGTCGCTGTTGTCAACCAACATCCTCAAGTCTTTCTCTTCAGGGCTGCTCTCAATCTCTTTCTCTGTTCCTGTTGAACATCTGTCCCCTCACAAAACAATCACAAGGTCACATCTCGAAACAGGCTTAGGTAAGTGGGCTTCCTTCAATAAAAGGAGAGGCAGCTATGGGTAACCATCTGCAACCACCCTGCTTGGGAAGGATGTAGGGAAGAGCTCCTGCTATCAATCAGAGCAAGACTCCTGCTCATCCCTACAGAATTTCTGCTTGGACAGCCAAGTAGGATAGAGAGCAGTGGAAACATCTTGAGTACTCATCACACACTGTTGTTATTCTAAGTAAATAATCTACCTACCTCTTCCAGGAGGAAAGCAATTGTGCACCAGACTACAGTTCCTGGAGTGGGAATCCTCCGAAAAGTAAGGTGACAGCAGATCAGGAAAAATAATCATTTTGCAGACCACATCCTCACTGAAGGCTGAAGGTTGGATCCCTGCTCTTGAGTACAGGATCCCACCCTTACAATGCTTCCAATTAAATAAATAGAAGGGGGTTGAGAAGGTGCAAACAAAAACTCACATTCACATCCCGTGGCAAAGTGCTGCAGCTCTATGCAATGAAACGGATTCCCAGGAAGGAATTTCACAGCAAGTTTAAAAAAAAGGTATAACAGGATTCGTAAGTATTAACAAGTGCCAAAATTAGATATAGTTACCAATTTGGAAGCCAAAAGGTCAAAAAAAGAGGCACATCTGGCCTATGAGTAATTCAGAAGGAATTTGTTTACACAAGGACAGGCTGACAGGATGAACTGCTGCAGTCAGCACTTGAGACCATGGGCTGAGCACTGGAGGCACTCGAGGTCACCAAACAAACCCAACCAGCAAAGGAGAGAGGTGGAGTCAGCTCTGGACATTCAATTATGGGCCTCAGACAACTTGATGATCAGATCACGTTTTCTGGAATTTGCCTCCAATCCTATCCCACAGGACTATTTTGGAAAATTTACCATTGAAGAAATAATCACAGCCCAAGGCCTGGAGAAAGCTCTAAACCCAGCAGTGTCAAAAGAGCCTAAATGTCTGTCTTAGCCAAAAGACACACTTGAAGAGTTACAGGCTACTTGCTTCAAAGTCCTTTCTGCTGAAGTGCTGCTCTTACCAAGCTTCCCTTTGTGAAGGCCAGCTATGCCTACAAATTTGGTATCTCCACATCTGAGTGCCACTTAACTTCATAGGAGCTAAGGATTTTAAGACATTTGTGCTCCTGAATTTCGGAAGAGCTGAAAGACTTCTTGGCGAGAGAATGTCAGAGGACAGTTCTCACTTCTGCCCATGCCTCCCAAATTGCCCCACCAAGGGATTGCCTCTTTTTGAGTCTGTCTGCACATTCACTAATGTGAGCAGGTCTCAGAATCCTACCAGGAGCTGAAAACTAAACTGCATATATTTAAGTTCTGTGGTTGCAGTGACAGGAGAAACATTTCCCCATCACCTGTAAGCTTGTGTTCTGCTGTAGCTCTTACCTCTCGCCAGGATAGCCCTAGTTTGAGACAGGCAGACCACATACACAATCCTTGCAGCCTGTGCATTTTGGACTGCAGCCCCCACGCCTCCTGCTGAAAACAGCTTCGCTTCTGAGGTACTTCAGCAAAAGCAAGTTTTTAAGGTACTTTTTGTTAGAAAGTTACATGCAGAGGCTGAGGCTAAAGTCTCCTTATTAGCTTCCTCCTTTGCAAAGTCATATTTTGCACAGAGTTACAACATGCCTCCAGAAGCCTTATGTTTAAACTTGAGCAAAAAATCTCTATATCAATGTATATTTCCTATTTTCCATAATATTTCATAGAAAAACTGTTTACCCACTTAGCTTATACTACAATGCTTTTATTCACAATTTTCAGTGTTTAGATAAACAAGTTTAAATAAACACCCAAGCACTTTGTAACTGTCCATGTGACATCAACCATTCAGCATTTGCTGTGCCACTTGACCATACACAGCCTTCCTGGAAATAGTCAGCCATAGCAGCAAGTCTGTCCCATAATGAAACAAGTGTTCTTGCACACTCATGTCAGCTGTAACCACACATGCAAAGCTTTCCTTGTACTTGCTAAAAAAAAAAAAAATCCACCACCAAACCCCGAAAATAAAACACATTATCCGCCCTCTCTGGAAAAAAACAAATCATATGATGAATGTTTTCACAACTTATCAGAACAGTGAACACGTCCTCTGATCTCATCCTACACAACTCTTCAGCCAGACAGACCCGAATGCTTACAGTTACTGACCCCAGACAAGCATAAGAGCCTTTATTTTTGAAATCACATGCAAAATCCATACCTCTCATTCTGACTTTCTTTTAGGTCCTCACCACTCAATATTCCAGCATAAAGCATGAATTTACCCTTTAGATTCTAGATCAAAGCAAGCACACTCACAGGATCAAGGCACAGGACTGCAAGAGTTCATTTCTTCCCATCAGCTTCCCACCACACACACCAGGAGTGCTTGCCCTGAACTTTGGGTTTCAAGGTGATTATGCAACACTTTAAAGCAACAAGCATTAGCCTATAACTTAAGAGCAAGCATTTATTGCAGAGGCACTACTTCTGATCTAACATTTACAGCCTCACATCTATGCTAACATACTTAGAACTCACTTCTGACAGCTTTAGTGGTTTATCACGCTTTCACATCTATGCTTTTACACCATAGTCATGACTGCAATTCCTGCCCATGCTGTCCTTCTCTTTCATTTGCATTAGTCCTTGCATGGATCAGTTCCACTTTCAAAGCAAGCTGCATCTCCCAAGCCTCCTATATTTACAGAAAACACAGGCAGGTGGGCAGAGCAACTTTGAAGTTTATGTCTATTGTTACAAACACGTCCAATACCCTGATTCACACTGAATTTGAACCAACTGCCTGAGAAACCAGCATTTTCTAAAGGCTCCAGTCCCCCTCTGCCTATGGAAGTGAAAATTGGTTTGGAGCAGGTTTGTTTTCAAGCTCACCAACCCTGACAATATTTCATGACTCTTATCCCACAGCTTATTTAGGATTGTTTTTTCTTCCTATTCATCTTGATGACAAACTAGTTTTGATGTCTGTATTCAGTTATTCTTTCTTGCGTGTTAGTCAGCTTCTCCACATGAGAAACCAGATACTGCTCTGAGTGGTTTTACACAGCCACAGTTTTCATTAATATCTGTGCTTTCACAATGCTTAACAAAAAAATTATACAGCTACACAGCGTTATAAGCTCCCCTTGGAAAAATATTCTCATGGACCTAAGGGTGAAAACAGATTCAAGATGTGTCAAGAATAGTGTTCATGTATTTTAGGGGTACCAAAACCAAATAACAACCTATGTGCCTATTTTAAATGTAATTACGTCCTGAAATGTCTGCAAAATCTCAGGATTATTCAATAGGCAGAATCCTGGCACACTAACACAGCAGCAGAGAAAGAAGGAGTAGGTTCACTTTTCATTGAAGGAAAAGGTGACCTTGGCATGAAACCAAGATCTGCAGGTGGCAGCTTCAAGTCTGAATTTGACAGGAAAAATAACTATCTCAACTACCCAAAAAAACACCAAAATAAGCAATTCACTATTAAAAAAGCAAGCATTTGGCTCTAAAAAAGAAAGAAACTAAAATATAGTGAAATTTAAGTCTTGCAGAGAGTTGTAGGAGTGATGGTACTCTTAAAGAGCCCAGCATGACGTATTTCTAAAAGATACAAGACATGGCATTCACTTGAAAGAAAAGAGGAGACTGATGTGAGTGCACAAGTTACTATGGAGCCAAGATTTTCAAGCTCAGGTAATACTTAAAATAGCAAATGAAGCCATTTTCAGAGATACCAGTTTCTTTTTAACAGCAAAGAACATTTCAGATCAATTCTAAATTTAACCTTAACCTAGGGTATTCAAAACAAGCTCTCAGAGGACATTATTTATTCTTCTTCTCCTAACTTTAGCAATTTTAACTGCCTTAATCCAAGGATATTAAGCACTAGCTATATTTTGCAGCTCCCATGCTGCATGCCCAAGCCAAAGCTTGCATTTGGGTGGCAGTTCACAAAAAGTCCTTTGAAGTAACTTAGGACCCCAAACCAAAGTATGTTTCCTGCTGCATGACTGAGCATGGATCCACTTCTCCCTTTGCAAATACACAGCACCTGGTCCAAACCAACACATTACACCTCAGAATACCAAGTGCCCTGTTTCCTACAAGCTCAGAGCATCAGTAGAGCAAACCCTTGCCAGGCACCAGCACATGACACAGATTTGACTGTCAGTAGCACATAAACAGCTGGTCCCAGCAGCACCTATTGGATGTTTGGCCAGGTAAACCCTCTTCCACAGGGGAACAGTTTTGTTGGAGGGATAGATGTTCAGGGTGGTTAGTCATTGTTCTAGGGATTTGTTCAGCAGCTCCCTTCAATGGACATCTTATGAGGTTTTATAATGAAGAACTAAGTTTTAGAAGAGCTCAGGCATTTTCTTCCTTTCTTTAAATTACTACTGGATAATATGCTCTGGCAGTAACAGCAGCACAGGAGAAGGTGAATTTACCATCATCTCCCATTAGCTGACACCATTATTTATTATTTAAGCCATTCATAGACACGTTACAAACCAAAAGTGTTATTTTTCTCCCAGAAAGGATTTGTCTCTGCTGTATTTCAGCCCAGTATCACACTGTGCCATATTTTAAATTAAAGCAGATAAGAGTTCAAAGCTAGACCAGTTCAATAGGCTAATAAACAAAGAGGTCATTGGACTGATAGCTCCATAGCCTGCATAACTTCAGAGTTAGGACACAGGAGGGCAGGAAAAGGAAGAAGTCAGATTTAGCCAAAACCAGCCAAGGACCAATGAACACTTTCACCTCCTCTTTCCTTATGTGACTGCTTCCTCCCATGCTCTCCCACTAACCCAACACTAACCAACCTCTGGTTTTGTTTGCTTTCTTTACACAGCACTCCACATAGCAGGGCATCAGGCTTAGAGCTGCAGACTCAAATCTTGTCCACCCCAAAATACTATGGCTATTCCAGTAACTCCAGCAATGGACTGAAGTCATATTAAATAAAAACACCACTGTGTTTGAGAGATAACATAACTGTAGTAGCCCAGTAAAGATCTAAATTGATATGGTCAAAGACACTGACACAGAGCAGGAGATGTTGGCTAGAAGTTTACCCTCCAGCTGGGGCAATGCCACTTGTGCACAGACCCCAACTCACAAAGAGCCTTTCAGCTTACAGCTCACACTGAACAAGATTAACCAGAAACCAGCCATGGTAATAACATACAGCAGAATCCTGTAAGTCTACCCAAATGTATCAAAAATATCCAAAGATTGACAAGACAAAATAAAGACAATTCAATTAACCACCACCATGTGCAAAAATTACAGCTTGTATGGGCAGTAGCTTTAAAGGGTCACTTCTGTAACAGCCAACATCAGTTCCACTTAGATCAGTGCATCACTGGATTACTCAGTTGCTGGATTTATCCTCAGGTACAGTCAGAACTCAGAGGTCTCAACACATGATTCAGGGAACAGATATGAACTAATGTCTCCAGGTATTTAGGAAAGAAGCTCCAGTACAATATGTCACCTATTTGTCATGTGTGACACCTACACAGAGCAATTTTTTTTTTGTCTTTGCTGACTGTCAGTGAAAAGATATTGTGAACATTTTCTATTTTCAGGACTGACACCAACCTAAAGGATTCGTATCAGCTAGCAAAGCCAGCTTCAACTGTTGCTCACATCTGCTTTTTTTTGTGAACTATCATTCATGTCATTATGAACCACACATTGTTAAACAGGGGCTGCTACTAAAAAAACACATCTATACATGCACTAAGTTTATCTTCTTTTTAAGATTATATATAATTGCCCTATGAAGTAAACACAGTTAAACAAAAAACAAACAACACAAGGTTAGTTGAAAACCAGGTATCTTGCAGCTCAAATAAATAGTAGGGAAAGATGACTCTACAGTTCAACCACCTGAGTCACACACTCTCAAGCTGCACAAAGTATACTGAAAAGGAACTCTCCACTACTACTGGTTGCTCACCTACCCCAGTGCCATGGGTCCCATCCACACTGCTGCCATACTTCTGGGGTTTCACTACATCACCATAATCAGCTGCATCAAAGTTAGTCTTCCACACCATCACCTGCAGAAGAAAGTTAACTCCATTAAAATTTTCCATCTAAGTTTGCTTACAGGTCAATTTTTTCAACCCTTCAGAGAAAAGTCAGCAAATCCACACAAAGTTTCCCTAGAAGAGCTTTGCCACTGATTAAATTAAGGACGTTGTTTGTAAATACGCTACTGAATACAGACCCAGCTCAGCTGAGTTCTCAATGGGTAAGTGACCTCTTTCAACATTCTTTGAGTAAAGAACATCATTAAACTAGAATGACCAAGAGAACTTCAGAGCAACATGAAGAATACACCACTAAAACCACAAATATTTTAAAATACCATGCTCAGCATTATGACATTTATCAGCCACACCCCAACCAACCAGTCACTCATTTATCATGAGACTCATTCAGAGGAAAAGGAGAGTTAGTACTAAGACCAGCATTAGAGATCTTAAGCTAGTTTGTCAGCTGTATACCAAATTGAATCCCACTTATAGGCCTCTGCTCTCCATAACACAGTACTGATTTCAGAAAAGAAGCCTCTAACACATAAATCACTTCACCATCTCAAGAAGAAATCTGTGGAGGAAACCCCTTAGCAGCGACTCTACAAGTCTAAAAAAGTAAAGAGCAACCAATCAACGATTTCAGAGGTCTAAAAGACACCCAAGAATCAAGACAGTTCATCTGGTTATCAAAAAGAGCATATACTCTTCATTTACAAATTTTCATCACTGCTTTCCATGAAATAAAAGCAATTTTCTTTCATAGTTGCACAGTTAACCAACAAGGCCATTCCACTGTGCAACAGGGGAAAAAAAAGTGATGTTCTTAGTGAACAGACAAATCTGCCTCCTCACAGCTAGCAAAGTTGCTGTTAGAGATGGGCATTGCCACCTGGTCCAACCTGGGGTTTAAGAGCAATGCAACACAGCTCATTGAAGGCTGATGACAAAAAAGTGGATCCTTACTCAGACCACTACTTTGGGCTGAAGTCTGTCTTGCATCTTCAGCAGGGCAACTCACACTATGTTAGAACCAGGATATATTTGCAGCACGGGCTTGTGCAACGGGCCTGCTTGCAGTTTGGTAATTGAGTATGGGTTTCTTGGAAGGCTACATGTCTTTAATTACCACAAAAAAATTGGGTTTGACCTCCAGAGATGTTATTAACAGAACAAACCACTTCAGCATAGTCCAGACATACAGGGCACACTTTTGCTTTCCCCATTGACAACAGAGAACAAAAAGCAGCAGCTTTTAGAGAGAGGTGAATCTGCATTGTAACTCAGAAAGGAATCAGATACCTGTTCATCAGAACCTCCAGAAGCAAATAAGTCTCCATCTCTTGAAAATGCTACACAGGTAGCTGGTCCCTGCAAACACGTTTAAAAGATAGGTTTAAAAAAAGATAAAAGGAAATGAAGTGTTACAAAGTTCCATTCATTATAGCCTTACCAGGTATTTATCATTTGACATCAGCAACCTAAAGGCAAAACTTGAAAAGCTCTTACCTGTCAGGTAAACGGGCCATAATTAAGATGCTAAGCTTGCTGGCACTTACCACTTCCCACACCTCTGACCCCAGTTTAAGACAGTCACTTTTCAATATCCATGGCAGAGACAGGAACGAACCAGTTTTTACAGCACCAGGCTCTTTCTTGTTCCCCTCAAACATTCCCTCTCCACTTCAGAATTACAAATTTCTAAAATTCCTGTTCATTTATTAAAAGTGTTGAAACTATGAGGTTTTCTTATAGTAGGCTGGTTTAAACTGCTTTTCTCTTAGTAGTCTGATAGGAGAGATGCCAGAGTTAATGCATCCAGGACCAACTCTGCACAGCACTCGCATTTTGAAGCCTCATGCTTAAAACAGTCAGTTTTGAGAGACTTTAAATGCTTCCGAGTGCTACAGCACACCTTCCACACCACACATCTACTTCAATGTGTTTTCAACCTTCCAGCAAGCACACAGGAGGATGCACATGGGAAGGCTGAGGCAGGCACTCTGAGCTGCAGCCAAACAGAGCTGAGGAATCGTTACGTGTGTTTGAGCCCAATCACAACAGACAAACTGTTCTGCTCAGCGTAAACAGCTGAGCACCCAGATCGTGGAGCTTTGTGTCAGCTGCTGAACACATTCCTCTGCAGACTGCTCACCAACATGGGCAGAGGCCAGAATGAGAACTTCCAAAGGATGCCTATGGAGCTGACAGGCTGGGGAAGGTTGGGAGGAAACACCAAAAACAAACACCAAAAACTCTAACAGAAAAGCCACAACCATCATCAGAAAACTCCACCATATGACCATATACCTCCTGACAGAAGTCAACCTCTTTCAAATAAGATCATGTATCTCAGAAGGCAATTAAGAAGCTTCTCCTCACCCTGTATCAAGTTGGAAGGAGAGACAATTCTGAGTCCACATCTTCCCAATGGAAACCTCACATTCTTTCTTTGCCTCCTTTGTAAAAGTGAACTCAACATAATAAATCCTGAAGATAGACAAATACCCAAAGATTGCATCAGCGATAAGCACCCAGCTCTCACTGCAACCTGTGCCCCACAGTCCTGTGGGCTTCCAAACATGCTGGCACAAGGTTACGCCAGCACAACCAGAGCCTTGCCGTGATCACTCCCAGTGTGAAGAGTTTTAGCTTCCTTAAAACACAGTAAGTATTCCCATATTATCATCTCACGTGCAGTGATTTCAAAATGTTTTGAGGCCTTCTCACAGCAACACCTCACTAGAGAGACCTTGCCAGGAACGACCCAGCAGCAGCAATTCCAAACCGCACGCGCAGTGGCTGGTGTGACTAAGCTCGTTCACCTGACACAGCAATAACTAGGGTAGATATTTCAGACCAAAGACACTGCCATCAATCAGCTGAGACAAAGTGTGCCTCTGCCTTTATTCCCACCCACCTACCCCAGTGTTCAGCTCTCTAATCACATGTCAGGAGTGGAGGCTCTAAAAAAATGCAAAAGCAAAAGATAAATAAGCAGTAATGATGCCCATGATGATTTTTTGCCTTTTCTTTTATACCCCTTTCATATATTCTTTTATATAGCTTTTATGTACTCTTAATGCTTTTAGCCCACATACTTATAATTCCTTAAATTAAACAGCCTGACTGAAACCCACTATTTTGTTAAACCAGAAAACCAAATATCTTTGAAGCCTCGCAGTCAGGGGTCAGAACACCCCAGATGCCAAAGTCCTTTCCAAAACACATTCTGTAAACTAAAATAAGCCCATGAAAGGAGAAAGTTCCTCGAGACAGGAGGTTCACTCGAACCTCTCATTGGAAAATCTTTGATAGATATACTAATTTGCAAAGCCTATAATTGTATGTGTTTTTCTGAAGCGAGTGTGCGTGCATTTCAGGGGTGCATTTCAGTGCATTCCACTGAGACAGAGTGCTGCATCTAAAGATCCTTAAATAAATACCAAAATAAAACCCTTTTCTTTCACTTAACCGCATTTAGTTCTTAATTTTAAGACCAGGAAAAGGCAACAATAAGAAAGGCCAGGAACAACTCCACAGCCAGAAAACTGCAGTGGTGAATATTGCTCCAAGATAACAGAGGTGAGCATACAGAAGCTGCTCTTGGACTATAATAAACCAGTCAGAGTTAGGAGGGCAGAAAAAAAATTAAGACAAAGTGTTCAGGAAGAAGCACAAGCGAGGAACACTGGAAAGGAGCAGTGTTTCCTAAAAATATTTTTATCAGTCTAAGTACTTCAGTGTATTTAGACAAAATCTAGTACAACACAAATGACATCAAAACAGGCAATGAACTGACTCCAAAGTCATGGCATTCTGAAGGGGAAAAGAAGTTCAACAGAACATATTCTTCCCAAAATAGAAAATTATATCAAAGACCGAATGTGCCTTTATAAATTGAAAGAAAGGGAACAAACAAGTCTATAGACGCAACATCCTCTACAGATTTGTTGACATAAATCAAGTGAAAAGTATTCTTGCTACATACACTTACAGAACTCTTCCAAGAAACAACAGGTTTGCTATAGCAACACACAAATAAGAGTTTGCCAAATATTTAATTTAATATTAACACACCAAACAAAAATAAAAAGCTACACTTGCCAGTTATTAGACACAGCCTAACTTCCATTTCTTCCAGGTGAGCACAGCAGAAATCCAACAGATTTCTGACAAAGTTCTGGATAACAGGCATGAGATTGGAGACTGAAGAATTCAAATCTTCTTTTTTTCCCCTCTTTTAACTTACTGCATGCATTAGAGGTATCAAAAAGTAGCAGTTGCATATTCCTCTATAGAAGTTGTAGAGAGAATTTTAAGCTTATTTCCCACACAACTAGAACTTGTGGGATGCAGCAGCCTTCTACGGGATCACTCAGCTCCTCTTTCTGCAGCAGGATCAAATGGCCCTCTGTCAGTGTTTCCTGGAGGTTCAGAACTTCCAGTCTGCACCCCCATTGTCCAAGGTGCTCCACACAAGCTGCTAGCACCAATCCCCAAACTCCTGCAGCTTCTTGCCATAGACTAGACAGCAAGCTGCAGGAAGGGGTTGGGCAATGACATACACCAAATCAGTGGTAAGGAACATCTCTATTTAACCCTCAGCAGGTCAACATGAGGACTGTCAAGCTTTTGTGCATGTCCAGTAGAGTTTGAAATTGTAACAGCAGCTTTGGGAGAGCTGCAGAAATTTTGAGAGAAGAAAGCACCAAGTCACCCACTGAAATTGTTGAGTGAGAAGAACATGGCTACTAATCAACTTTCAACTCATCTCCTCTCGTGAAAGAGTACCAGGCACAGTAGAGGCAAGTCCCAGAGAGCCTTGAAAAGGACAAATAGCTCAAACACTGGATGGAGCAAAGCAACCACAAAGAAAAAGGAAGCCATGCAGAAGGAATGGCAACAGCATCAAACCTCATTGTTTGCAGCAGCATTCCCAGTGAACAAGATTGAGGCAAGGTCAGATATGCATGGCATGGCAGCTGAAACACCAGGTGACAGCCCAGCTGCATTCATAGGTGAGAAAGGTGAGGTCAGCATGTTACATAATTTACGTGCAGAGATAGAGATTACACCTTCTCCCTCTTTTCCCACTTCCTACAAAGGAGGTTAGTGACCACAAGGCCTTTATTGCCCTAGCACTTCACAGCTTGATCAGCTTACATAAAACATTATGTTTGGCCTTCAAAATAGATGTTCAGACTATTCTGAATGACTTGAATGCATTAAGTGCCAAGAGAGACGGGATCTGAAGCCAGGACGCAGATTACACCACCAAGTGACTGGCAGGATGCTAATAGATCAGTAACAACTGACACAGGGGTGACATAAGACAACAGGAATAGCATCCCTGAACACAAAGCTTTCAAGGGTAGAGCTAAAAATAGATGTCTCTGAAAGAAACACTTAAGAGGAAGGCCAAGAGTTTAGTTGGGAGAAATACGACTGGAGCTCAGAGTCACACCTGCACACCGGCAGCAGATGAATGTGTACCCTCCATAAATAGTGAGTGGACAACCACAGAGAAATCCTTCTTGAACACCCTTTCCTTCTCCCAGAGCTGCTGGGGACAGAAGGCACGTCTCTTGAACAACAACTGGGCCAACACCAACAGGCAAGTCAAGAGAGGCCAGACTTTCAGGCTTCAGCTAGGAACAGAGCTAACATTTTGGCTTCAGCATAACAGAAGAAACAAGAGCCAGGTTGGAGAGTGTCCAGGAATAAACCAGAGAAGAGTAGTTTAATGATGCACTGTCTGCACTATGAAAGGACAGGCAGTGTGGAAGGAAGCTGAAGAGACAAGTGGGGTCAAGGATGCCAGTAGATTTTTTTTTTTTCAGTCCTGTGAGAAACTAATGCATAGTAGAGAAAAGCCAGGTAAGAGAGCAAGGGAAGTGCTAAGAGCTGGAATAAGGCATATCTAGAGGATGCAAATAGTTGAAATAAAGGAGAACTTCCTCTTCCACTGCCACAAAAGGAGACGTAGAAATGGGAGCCAGTAGATTCTGCCAAACTCTCCAGGAACAGACTAACTAGCGCAAAGAGAAACAGGAGACATGAGAGGAGACAAGGCCTGAGAAGCAAATCCAGCAGCAACCAGCACACTGGGATCCCAGCCCTGGCACCATCAGTTCTAGGCATGAAAGAACTAACAACAAACAGAGCAGTCATTGCCACTGGTGACAGTGCTTTCAGCTGCTTCATGCATGGGAGAAGAGGGCAAGTCACATAGGAAAGGGAGAAGGGAAGGGAACCAAGGAGAAAAGCACAGGGAACAGAGGTAGCAATGACAACAGGGATGTTTTCAGGTGGAATACCTCCGTCAAGAAGTCACAAGGATTCTCAGTCTACCGGGCTTTGAAAAATTCCTGAGGAAGAGTGCCACGCTTGCACCCTCCTTCACCAGGGAGTAAGGGCTACAACTAACACAGGGAAAATTTATACTGGCATCTTACAGCTGAATCTTCAGCAGCTTTAACTCCTGAAAGCTTCAGTCTGTAAAAACACCAGGCAAAGACAGAGAACTCCTATTTCCTTTCAAGACTCAGAAATGCTAGCCTAAAGTCAACAGCTTTTTGTTTGCAACACACACTTCTTTCTTTTTCGTTCGACTTCTGTGTAGCCCTGAGGTGTCCTCACACTCTTCAAAGAGGACCAGGCCTGCACAGCTGTTTAATGCCACCTAGGTCACAGTAAAGGAGCACATTTGTTTCCTGTGCACCTGCTCAGGAGACCTCACCCATTAGTCAGTGAGCAAAGCAGGGAGTATTTATGTTGCCCAGGTAGGTAGAATGTAGCTACTTCATAGTTCAAGTCAAGGTTGCTTAAAGACTTGTAACTTTGCATTTTCTGTCTTCCTATTTATGAACACAAGCATGAGATGTTTTCTAAATATTTACTGAGAACTTCCATTCCACTGAGGAAGTCAGTCTGGAAATGCTCTAATTAAACCACTCCAAAGAGCAGACAAGCACCATGTACATACCTGCTCTCCTCTACCAACTCTCTGGGGGTGGCTTAGGGGCCCCAAAACATTCTGTTCTTCAACAGTGATTCAGTACCAGAGGTGGATTTACATACCAAGCCAGTGTCTCATCTGTATGGAATTAGATAAGTGCACTTCACAGCTTGAAGCACTCCAGAGCCAAAATATGCAGCACAATACAGAATGATATTTTGCAGCTGCAAGATGTCAGCTCCAGGCTGCAAACTTCTGTCTCTAATGATCCTTCTGCTACAAGGGGCCAGCTACATTTCAATTAAAGACAGCAATGTAAACTTGGCCAACCTCCCCACGTAAACTACAGCTAATCAGCTGCTAACAAATTCCTGGCACTCCAGCAGTTGCGTCAAAGTATGTCTAAAGGACCTCAAAGTTTTTTTCCTTCAAGTGTCCACCCGCATGCAGCCTTCCCAGAACAATGTAACAGCAGCCAGCTGTCAAAGTAGGAACAAAGTGTCAACCAGAATGTTCAACCACACCAAGTCACAGCTCGAGAACATCTTCAGAACAGGCTGTCCATGTGGTGACCAACCTGTAGCACTCACTTAAAAAGACAAATCTACTTAATGACCAAAAAAGTCCACACCACTTTGTTTTTAGCCACTTGAGGACACTGGCACAAATCGCAGTGATAACAGAGGGGACAAAAAAGTCCCTCGTTATTAAGTAGCCTGGATTTATCTATGAGCAGAACAAGCTGGAGAAGCAGCCAGAGCAGGAATCCAGCCCAGTGGATCCACCCCTGGTGACAGCAGAGCCTGTAGCCACTGTCAGTTCCTTACTGGGAGTGAAGCACAGGTTGCCTTATGCTTTAATGGAAAAATAAGGTATATGTTCAATCAGGCAGTAAAAGAACCAACTCACAATACAGCACATCCCAGACAGGGAATGCCAGGCAGGGCTATGCCAGGACGGGTTCCACAGCTATCTCAGTGCAAATACCCTTAAAGACAATCAGAAAGCTCTACCAGCCACTTCAAACTTGCACTTGTTTCCAAACTGAAGGAGCTGTAAATGCCACAACAGCAGCTACTCTTCAGTTGGGCCAGTGGCAAAGCTTTTCCAAGGCCAGTTAGATGCCTGGGAGAAAGAGGCAGACACTGTTTTACTGATCTGAAGCAGCAGGGAGGAAAAACAGGGAGCTTTAATTCAACTTTTGAATAGATGATCCACAAACTGTTCTGTAAAAGCCTCGAGCTGAGTACAACATTAGCCTAAAAGGACCTTCTGTTGCTAATTCTGAGGACCTCCATCACCATAATCAGTTTTGGACTCTCATTCAATGCTAAACTCTTTCTTTGTGCTACTGCAGTCAGTGAGGCACAGCTAGCAGCTCAGATGGGAGAAAAATGGACAGCAGGTTCACCTCCGGCTGAACCATAACCAGGCACATCCCTTCCTGAGGGAAGGGGGGAAAAGTGTAAAGATTTCCCATTCTTCCAGCACTTACCCTTTTCCAGGAAGCTACTTCCCAAGAGCTCATCTGGCAGATTAACACAACAGGCAAATATGAAAACAAGACTAAGGCAACAGAAGCTTTGCAGTCCCTATCTGACAGGAGTATCCACTCAGTCCAGTTTTCCAAGTAAGAAGAGTATTATACAGCCAAGGCTGACATCTTACGATAACCAGCATTTGTTACCTCCTCCCCATTCTTTTAGAAGTTGAACCCTTTGGTCAGTTTTAATCAAAGCTCTACTTCATGAAAGATTTATGCATAAGGTCTTCCTATTTTTTACATTAATATTACAAAAAAAGAAAATTTTATTAATATATAGCAAAAGAGAAGTTACAGAAGAAACTCGACCTTTTTAGAAATAAAACAAGGCAGTCACTAAACACAACCACAAGAAGCCAGAATTATCAATTTTACAGCTTACATAGATACTATCATTGCCCACAACCATCCCCACCATCTCCAAAAGCCTCAGGCTTGTGCTTTTCCCCTGACAGTTTTTATGCTTTAAAACTCAGCCCCCACTTTAAAAGAGACACAAGTGGGTAAAGAATTTCTGTTCTCTTTGTCTCTTTGGAAAGAGAACCCTTAAGGCAGGCCTGCTTTTTCACACCCCACTCTGAATGAATAATGAAATTAGTCTACTTATCTTCATTTAAGATTTAGAAAGAGAGCTCCAAGCATTCATAAAATTAACCTTACAAGCAACACATCCAGCAGCATAATACTAATAGGCCAATCAGTTAAACTTAACCAACCAGCACCATTTATCACCTTCAATTGTATGATTCAGTCCATTAACAAGATGTTCCCAAATCAAATCCCAAAATAGATTTCCTCTATTTTACTGCTACTGTTCTTGAGTCTCCTGCCAGGTGAACAGCATTCATCTTCAAAACACCTGTGTCAGGGGGCCAAATGTTATTTGTAGCTCTCGACAGAGGGAGGGAGACAGAGCTGCACCAGAGAGTGGCTGACAGGGTCAGTCAGACTCTAGGGTGTTACTTTGAGTTCCTTCTGTCTTAGACTTGAATCCTCAACATCAGAGTTCACTTTTAGTCTTGCTTTCTCATTCTGTCCATTCCTGCCTAACCTCCTTTCCTTCAAAACAGTGATGATCTCAAAGATTATTTGCGTTATAATTTTACACAAGGAAGTTTTCAAACAATTTTTGGCCATGAAGAATGAAAGCTTCAAGCAGGGATTTGCTCAGTTTATTATGAGTTTGGACATTACTGTAAAAAAGGCTTTGCCTCACCTGGTGACCATGCAGAGTATAGAGAAGTCTTCCTTCTAGCAAATCCAGAATCTTAAGGGTGGAATCATTGGAAGCAGTAACCAGATAGTTTCCAGAGGGGTGAAAGGAAAGACTGTTGACCACAGAGCTGTGCACTAAGGATGGACAAAAAAATGTATAATAGTCACCAAGACTAGTTTACATAAGCCCAAAGCAAAAGTATAAAATAAAGCACAAGCACATTCCAATTTTCTGTTATAAAATTTAACAGGAAAATTATCATGGGGGAAACATTCCACAAAAGCTCTTCAAAGCACCAGAGAAAATAATAACAGTAACTCAATTCTTGTAAAAATAGGCCCTACTTTACTGAAAGGAAAAAGGAAGCTTTGCCAGTTATTCTGGGAGATTTATTGCGACAAAAGCTTCCAGTATAGCCCCAAAATGTACTGTATGTGCAAGAGAACCACAGGATTCTGTGAGAGTGCTGGACATTGATACACTTTACTACTGTGGAGCTGCTGGTCTCGCTCCCAAGTAATTCTAGATTAAAATCTGTATGTTAGGACACTGAGAAGACTGAAATTAACAATGGAAGACACTCAGAGTTGACACTGCACAGCTTCTTTTGGTTTACTATCCGACTCTAGCCAAGACTGGGGTTAAGAAAAACTAGGAAATAAGAGCAACTTGAAAAGGGTCCAGTATAAGCATTTTTTCCTCAGACATCCTCACCAAAAATTTAAAACATAAAGCATATAAATAGACAAACTATCAAGAGTGTGAACTTGCAATAAAGCCATTTTCCCTGCATGAAGATGAAGCCCAAGATTTATTTTGAAAAAATCTACAGAAAAATGTTCCAGGAAAAAAGTCAAACTTCACTGAAGTTCACTGTAACATTAAACATTTAATACATGACTTTTTTCCCTCCCCGAACTTCTACAAAACAGGCTATTGAACATATTTATTTATGAGAACACGCAGTACTTCACATATGCCCAGCTTTCTGAGCGTATGTGACATTACAGAATATTAATATTATGCCTGAGGAGGGATTTAACCATCCAATTATTCTTAATTATACTATATGCCCTCCAAATGTTCTGGTATCTCAAATCTACTACTTATGATACATCACACCCAACTAAATTTATGTTCTGTTGAGAATCTACTGTGCATTTTAAATCCACACTGCATATTAAAAAAACCCTTTAAAATACCACTTTAAATACATTAGAACCAAATATTATTTTTGCATATGTGGATTTAAAGCAGATAGCTGAAATAACCTTGCTCAACTGTAAAACAGATTATCTCTACTTTTGAAACTCTCAGGAACATTAAATACCTCAGCTAAGTTCTGAAAACAACTCCTCTTGACCCAAACTACTAAAAAACACAGAAGAAAACCTTAACTCAGGTAACTTACATTCTTGTTGGTGAATACTGCCTCTATCACTCAGCTAGATGTTCCTCTAGCCCCAGCCCCATACTATGCCATATATTAAAGGAGAAAAAGGTCTCTGTGGAGTTTTTTTCTTATGAAAGAGTGATAAACGTATTTCTCCCTTGAAAATCTTATTCTGAGTGATTTGTAATATTCCTCACCCCTTAGTGTCTATATTCAGATAAATGCAAATGTATCTTGTCAACTAAGGAAAGTCCTGAAAGGAATCACATCAGAAATAGACAAGGCTAGATGTGGTTAGTAATACACCACATCTTGCAAGGTCCAGACAGTAAATAAAGTACTTCCAGCTTCACAAAACAACCTTTCCATAATGGAAAAAAAAAAAAAAATCACACAGACTGTGGCTGCACAAGCAGTCGCAGCTTCTGTGCCCAAGGACCTCTCAGCTCTTGTAAACTCAGAGGAAAAAGCTCATCTCTACTGCCAAAGCAGCTCATACCTCCCACGAGACCATTCAAAACACCTCTCCAAAAAATGTGCCAACACATCCTGCCGCCTCACTTGATTTCGTGTTGTAAACAATAAATCCAGTGCAGCACAAGGTGGCATCTCCCAGTGACTTGTAGGTACAAGCCCACCCCTCCGCCAGCCAAGCCCTTGCAAAATAAGAGCCTCTAAAGGGACTTATACTGGGGGTTAACATCTACAACTGAGTTCTCTCAGCCTGCACAGAACTGTCCCAAGCCTCATAACCCTTCTTTTATGTAATACAATCCTCAGTAACCACCAGTGAGAAGATAAATTAGAATGGATTTGACACAGTCACAGTCCCTACCGAACAGATAACCACCATCAGCCCCATCCAAACTGGATAAAAGTACCATTTATTCTTTTTAAACAGGAATTTAAAAAAACAGGTTAGAGCTGTTTCCATAGACCAGCTACAGAGGTGTCCCACACACAGGTTTGGACAGTGAAAAAACGTCAGGCAATAAACATTGGCCATTTTTGTAGGGGCTGTACAAAATCTGCTGTACAAAAGAGTCAGTGCCAAGAAGACTGAATAAAGCATCTGTGTGTTCTCCTGTACAGTAAACGTGACCAGAGCATACTCTGCTTGGCTCAAAGAAAAACACACCATACAAAAAGTTTTGCAGCTTGCTCTCTACTTCCAGCTTTCATTTACAAAAGTCACAGCTGGAACAAGGGCTGGCAACAAGAGCAGCACTGCTAAAAGACTAATCGGTGCTGGAAACCAGCCCAACTTTAAGACGCAAGAGCCCGAGGCAGGGCTACTCATCTATTAACTCCTCCAGGCAACTCCATGTTTAAAATGGATTCCCTGGAAATCGGGCAGCATCAGCACGTTCTGAAGGCACAGATGCCCTCTAGTGGGACAGGACCGACAGCCTCACAGGGGAGCCACAAAACTAAATCACATTTAGCCAGAAGGTGGTGTATAAACTCTCAGGAGGGTAGGACGTACAAACACATCTCCAGAACATGTTACAGACACGTTAGTTTGTGGTCACAGGTGCATGAAGTGACTGCAAAAAGTCACCATTGCAATTTTAGGTTTCTTCAGCTATTATTACTATTTTTAGTTCAAAGTTTAATACACAGTTAGGATTCACACAGTAGCTGTTAAAAATAACACTCACCCCAGGAAATGATCGCTTCAATAGCAAGGGTGCCACAGTAAAATGCCATTCAGTAAGGGTGGGATACCAGGGAAATATGTCATTCCAAGACAAAAAATAAACCTGGCAGCCAAGCCTAAACCACGTTAGATTTGGACAATTTAATAGCAGTAAGTGGAAAGCAGGAAGAGATGACTTTTGAGCCAAGTTATACTGTGGCTGGAAACATGCACTGCAGATCTCACCACCATTGAAAAGCTGATAAAGCAGGTTAAAGGACAACCTGACACTGCCCAAGTATTTAAAAACACTACTGATTTTAGCAACAAGACTTCAGGAAGGCGTTTCCAGGTTTTGATATGGGCCACAAGTTAACAATACTTATTACACAAATTGCACGCTCAGTACTGACGAACTGGAACAACAGTCGTCAAAAAGTTTGATTTCTATTAGATTTTGTTAACTATCAGAGAACTGGGAGTGACTGTGATCCAGAAGAATGACTGAAGCTGTGAGGCTGTCACAGCAGGAACCCACAATAGCTGACACTGAGGGCAGAAAGAACACATCAAACTCCAGCCACGTGTCTCTGATCTGCTGACGAGCATGCCAGAAGCAGCTCCTCAGGGGAAGTTAGCAAAATTAAGTTTATTAAGCTATCAACACTGGAAACAGTACTTGAGAACGTACTGATTGTAAAATATCACAGCAGCCTTAAAAACTGTTATTAGCAAAGAAAAGCCACATCTAGGCTGAAGAAACTAAGGCACAGAACAGGTCAACCAATCTCAAAGAAGCTGGAAGGGATGGGAAAGCCCCCTTTTCTTATTCAGATCTACCAAACTGCAGCACTCATCAGTGGGACAAGAACAGGTAATGGGAGGAGAGGACATTTGGCATCATCAAATGATGCTAATTAGGGTAGCTGAAAAACAGAGTCCAGAAAAGGAACCATAAACAAGGATCACAGTATAGAATTGCAATTGATTGATTTTGATTTCCCTTTTTTGTTAACTCTTCCTAATTTTCTCATAAAAGAACCTAACATTTTGGTTTGCTGGAATGCATCTCACTCCCCCTACAGGCTTATTCAGAGGCAAAGGCTACATCCTTTTTATCACATACCACCTTCTCAAGAACAGTGAGAAATGGCATCACAGGTAAGACCCATGTCCACCTGCACCATGGGGCAGCTTCAGAATTAGTTCTGGAGCGAACACAAAGCAAAGCACAAGGTGTGGTGAAGAAAGGCTTCTGCTGGCAGTGCCTTTTTGGTAAAACAAGCAGCTGATGGAGAAACAATCCTTGGACTTGAGAGCAACTCGCATCAATACATGGAAAGGTCCAACTTTTGTAAGCTCTGAACTTGCCTTGGTAATGCTGAAGCAGTCTGTTCATCCTGATGTCCCACAGCTTCACCGTGCTGTCCGTACCCCCCGCGGCAATGCAGTTACCGGTGGGATGGAAATCCACGTGGTTCACAAACCTGTCAGTGGCAATCAAACCCAACTGCTTACATTCAACTCTTGCTAAAGATCAAAAAAGCCTTCTCAACAAGGGAAGCCACATCATGACTCGTTGAACATTAAGGAAAGGAGATAACCTGAAAATTTATTTGGCTGAATTTCACTTAAGACCTTGCTTCTAACCCCAGGCAGACTGCAGGCTCCTACCTAAGCACACCATCTCCAGTAGTTCACACTGCAGGTGTAGGAGCTGTAGACACAAACCTCCTGAAATCTGATGGATGCAACTGTCAAAACAACATTTCCAAGTGTTCATTTAATGTTTGCATAATATATGTCTTCTATTAAATTAATATTATTTCCAGAGTGATGTGTACAAGACTGAACAGAGATTTTTCTTCTGTTAACTAATTTTAAGATGGAACTTAGTGAATGTGTGCCTGAAATCGTATGTTACCACCTGGAAAGTAGCAAGACTGAGGCCAAATTTCTTTCTGGACTTGAATCCTATCAATTTTTAGTTTGAACATATAAGTACAATAAAAGCTTCTGAACCTTCAGGGAAAGGTATCTCGTAACTCCTCACCAAACAAATTGGATAAAATTCATTATCTTTTGAGAATTCTTCTAACAAGTACTGAAAAACTTGAGGTATTTCAATAGGTTGTTTGGACAAAACACATACTTAAGGGCAGTGAAAAAAATAATGTCTGAATTTGTCTTAATATCATTGTATATTACTGAGAAAGAACATAGCATTGCACTAGAAGTGCAGCAAGGAATTATGGAGACTCCAGCCTCAGTTCTCTGAGGACTTGTTTCATGTTTCTGCATAAATTATCTTTTGCTGTGGCACAACATTCCAAATTTAACAGCTATTTTTATGAATGCAAAGTGGGGTGTTTCAATAACCTTGTTATTTAAAAATTTGAAGATGAATCAAAGCATCCAAGTGCCATTCTGTCAGCAGACTTTTGTACTTTTAATTAAAGTCAACTCAGAGCAAAATAAAATAAGAAATAAGGAATTTAGGCATCTCCAAAAATAAATAAGCATAAAGAAACTGAGGCTTGATGTGCTGGACAGTTACTGAAATATAACCCTCACAGTTCTAACCTCTAGCAGTCAGGCCAGGGCAATCCTGGATTGGGGCCTCACACTGGCTACTTTTGTAAGAGGTGCTAATGGGTTTTTAAGCAGTTTTAGGATTGCTAGGACAGGGACCTCCGAACCTCACAAACCAGGTGTAAATTCCCCAGGAAAGCCCACTTCAGACATCACCACCAGGTACTTACCCCCCATGCTCACAGAAGGAGTGGATGCATTCTCTGCTGGTTTTGTCCCACAGCTTGACGGTTTTATCATCACTGGCTGACACAATCAATCGTCCATCAGGAGAGAATCTAAGAGAAGTTACAGCAATTAAGAAATGCCCCCAAATGAAAGGAGTACAGAGTCAACTGAACTTGGCCAGCTGTCAAAGTATGTTGGTAAACACACCTCGCTTTTGAAGAAGTCACAGAGGCATCAGTGAGACTGAAAATTCAATCACTAAGTTAAAGGAAAAGAAAGCAAGCCCTAAGTACCCAAACTATCCCTAACTCCACGAGCATATAAAATAGCCCTCAGGAAAGTCTTGAGTCTGACTTGATCTTGTCTTGTGTCCTACTTGTTTCAATTTAAGTGCACCTCAAGTTGTTTCTCTGCCCTGATTCAAAACAATTCCTGCTTTTGCCACAGGAGTTCAGAGCAACACAGTTACTCACAAGAAAACAGCTGCAGCAGAGCCTTCACCATTCCAGTGCCTTAGGAGAATATATTAAGCTCCCATCTCGAAATCTCATATAAATGACAGATCCAGACCTCTCTTCAGAGGCATACACATTACAGAATCAGGGCTTGAATCCCTAACCACAGATCATCAGACATACTGGAAAAACATCCTTTCTGCTCTTCTGTGGGCATCTATAGTGCTACCAGCCACTGCCACCACCACACTCCAGAACCGTAATGAACTTTTCACCTACAGAGGAACCATGCCTTTATCCTAGATACACATACACATAAATAACTCCTCAAAACCAAATCTGAAACAGTTATCAGGAAATAATGCTATTATCATGGCAGCACTTAAAACGTTTTGGAGGTAGCACAGGTGATCATTTTAACCAAGGGCATTACAAGTCTAAAGAAACTAAGCTGAAATAACAGTAGAAACCTCTCCTTATTTTCCTATTAGCAACTTCAAGACACAGAATTCTCCTTACCAGGTAAAAGCAAAATACAGAGCAGGAAAGCCTCTGTTTGACAGAGATCACTGGAGAAACACAAAGTGGGTACAGACTATTACTCAAAGGATCTCTCTGCAGGTCAGCAATGTATTTCATTCAAGACACACACGTGACTCACCCTGAATAGAAATGTGTTGCACCAGACCATGACACTGAACCTCTGCTTTGAGGGATAAATCCCCATGTCTGTCTGTCAGAGAGCTGTACTCACCTGGCACAGCGAACCCAGTTGATGTGCTGACTGAGGGAGAACAGAAACTTCTGCCTGTGAACCGTCCACACTTTGACTGTTTTGTCATCGGAAGCTGTAACTAAGGACTGGCCATCGTTGGAGAAATGAACACTTCTCACGGTAGCTGTGTGAGCCTTGAACACAGTCGATTCTCCTTTGCTACACAAAAGGGAAGAGCTCTTTAAAATTGCACAACAGGGCAGCAAAGACATTTTTCTGCACCTGAAAACACAGAGTTGCCATTTGCTGAGCAGTGCTAGCAACCACCACTTCTATGGGAACTGCATGTGACCACATTAGGATAAAAACATTGATCAACCCCAAACTTGCTCATGCTTCATGAGCTATAGAGAACACACAGCTAAAGCCAGTTCCATACTGGAGGCCAATCCAACAGGAAACAACCCATGTTTCCTACATAGGGGCAAAAAATGCTACTGCTAATTTGTGTGGCCATTTAAAACACTTACAAAAACATCAATATAAAAGAAGACACTGAGGTTCTGTACTGTTGCCAGGTCCTTTGCTGCAAGGCAGGCAAGGAGAGGGGTGTTTTCACAGTTCACCTGGACAGAGCCAAGCAGGCAACGACCTCACAACTGCTCCTGTAAAGGCCCATGCTCCAGCTGGCCAATTCCAACGCCATGTCACACAAGAAATAACACAACTGAATTCAGCACACCTGATGCAACTGTGAGCAAATTGCCATTAACACAGCCAGGCAAGACAACTCAAATGTGTTAATTTTTCTTCACACATCATTTCCAAATAAAAGCAAGAGGCATTTTTCTGGCAAATAAACACAAGGCATATTCAGAGATCCAAAGCACAGCGTATTTAGAGATCCAACAGATTTATGGAACTCTTGGTCCAAAATCTCTCTCCAGCATGTACTGTACCACCAGGAGCTCCACATTCACAGACTGAAGAGAAGACAAAGACACAGTGGTTCCTCTTTCCCTCAAACAGATCCCTGCCCCACAGCCAGAGAACTGCTACCAAGAAGGAGAAATCCCAAGCCATAATTAAACACAAAGAGAGGCAGAAGGGAAAAGGTACTCACGCACTAGTAATCCACAAACGGACTGTTTTGTCTCTAGAGCCTGAAGCCACCAAGTGACCAGAAGGTGAGAAATGGACACACAAAACTGCATCTTTGTGGCCCACGAAGCGATAGGCTCTCATCTGAGGCTTCATACTCCAGACCATCAGGTACGAATCCATCGAGCCACTCGCTGAAATAAGAGAGGAAAAACAAAACCACACAAAACCAAACTTGCATTAGTTCTCCTCCAATTACCCCAGAACTACATTTCACACTCAGTTCACCATCACAGTTTCCAGCAGCCCCAATACATTGCCCTTGAAGCTTCACCAGGCTATTGCAAGCTATTTCATTATTTTCATGCATATCACTTCATTAATAATTCCAACAAAATAAGGCCAGCCATGCATTACTTTGGAATGACAATTTACTTCCAAGAGTCCAGCCATGCAACAGCTGCAGAGGCAGAAGCCACACAGGTTGCAGATCTTTCAAACACTCAGGAAATGAAGGTTATCTCATCACTTTCTTATTGGGAAGCAGAGGCAGGTGTCAGATGCAGCAGGTTAAATGTCACTACAGATTAAGCAGAGAAGACCAGTGCGTTGGTGACTTAAAAGCACCCAGGCTACACCTCCCTCCAACACCTCTCCCTTCTGGCAAAACACTGACCAAACAGCTCAGCAGTTTTTCAAAAATATTAAAAACACACGCTTGCAAGGTGAGTGGAGCAGTGTTCAATTTGCTGCCAGCAGGAAGCTCCAGAAGGATCTTTTGCTGCTGCAGAGCTCAGTACCTCCACTGCTCCCTCCATCTAACTAAAGCAGAGCAGCTCTTTCTTTATCCTCTGGCCATCAAAACACAATTTACCCAATTGTTTCTTATTGGGACTGAAGTCCACACTAGTGACAGCATCTCTGTGGCCTTTGAAGTGTCTCTCCAGGGATGGATCTTCCTAGAAGACAAGAACATTCAGACACTACAGATTTAAGAACCATCTTTGCACAATAAAATCATTTCATTTCTACAGCAAGTGAATCAAGCCACATACTCACCCCACAAAAAACAGGTAGCAGCAAGAACTGCTGTGCAGGCAACTGCACAACACAAAACACAAATTTCACATATACTGTAAATTTTAAAAGAGGCAAATTATCCAAGCTGTTATTAGCTTGGATCTTGGGTGACCGCACAAATCCCTCATGCATTTTTACAACACGCTGCTGGCACAGAGACTCTAAAGCTGACTAGAGAGCAGATAAGCCATGTCCACGATCACCTGAGCAAGCAGCCAAGCTCAGCTTTGCTCTGACAGCTGCTCCTCTCAGCTCAGGTGTAGCCAAGAGGCCACTATTTGCACAGAAGAGACAAACTCACAAGATTTAACACACCTGTTCAAACAGGCAGGAGGAATGAGCACTGCACCAAAACACACTGACACACAACCCTTCCCAAAGCACCTTGCTGCAAAGGCCAAAAAAAGCCTGAGGTCAGGCAAAAAAACAAGCAAAGATCTGAGAGAATCATTACAAGAGGTTTTAACACTTGAAAATTGCCCAGAGTTCAGGCCAGGCTGATCAGCCTCGAATCCCCGCTCTCACACACACTGCCCCTGCCTCCCTGGCAATGCCCCCCACTGCCTTCTCCCAGTCAGGACTTGACTAGAGCCCCCTGCCCCCAGAGCATCCAGCCCCAGGGCGAGGGCAGCCCTCGCCCCTCCACACCCAGCACCAGCCCTCCGCAGATCCAGAACCCCTCCAACAGCCTCGAGGTGCCGCTCCCCACAAACACAGACCAACCTCAGCTGCAACAGCACCCCAGAGCCAGGGCCACCCGCAGCATTAAGCCCCTCTGTCCCCAGCCCCACCTGCATGATGCCACCCCACAGCAGCACTGAACCCCCGCCTCAACCCAGCACTGCCTCCCACCGCCACCCCGGCCTCAGAGCCCCTCACAGCACCAGACGCGCCCGGGCCGCCCCCAGCCCTGCCTTCCCCTTTCACTCTTCCCTGCACCGTCACAACCCGCCGGGCTGGGACACAACGGCCCACGGGCTGCCACCGCCGCCACCCCCGCTCAGCGGCAGTCCCCCCAGCACTCAGGGAGGCCCCGGCCTCGCCGCAGCGGCCTCACACAGGCTGGTCCGGCTCGGCCCGGCCGCCCCTCACCTGGCACACGGCGGCCATGACACCCGCCGGCCGCCGTTCGGTTCCCGCGCCGCGCGCGCCCTGCAGCAACGGCCCCGCCCTGCGAGGGGCGGGCAAGGGAGGGCCCGGCCTGAGGGGCCGCCATGGCGGGCCCCGGGGGCAGCCCGGGCTGTCCTCAGGGATGTGGGATGAGTCCGTGCCCTGGGAGCCAGTTTCTGTAAGCAAAGCCAGTTTCTTTGAGCACAGCCGGCCCCGTCAGGGGGCTCAGGGCGTTGGGGAATGCCCTTTCCGGCGCTGTTGTATCAGTTATTCCGGCGGGCTTGGTGCCTCTCCTTTATCTTTGCCTCACTCCTCCTCTGGGCTGAATGGCTCCAGAGCCTGATGGAAGCGATCCGCGGGTCTCAGCCAGGGGAGCGCCACAAGCCCGTGCTCTCTAGGGCTAAGAAGCCGGGCTGGTCACTTTGAATAAATGGTTCAGCTGGGGGCAGATCAGTTGTTTCTGCTTGGTTTGCAGGTGTTCAAAGAAGGAACTCAGCTTGGGGTTGTGCAAAGACCACAGGACAATTGAGGAAGGTTTATTTTTCCAATGGTTTAATACCTACTCAAATCTATTTCTTCCAACTCTATTCAGCTCTATCTAGGAAAAGCACTATTAGTTAGACACTATGGACTGGCCACTGACTGCTCTCCAGCAGGTGCCTGTGTGAAGTCCAGAGCTGCTTCTCCATGGAGCTTGGGTTGACCATCTGGGCTTTTGGAGGGGCCTTTCATCCATCTCTTCTGCATCTGGGCCCCTTCTTGTAAGGACACCTCTCCTCTTGCACGTTTCCAACAGCCAGGGATGTGCTCTGTTGAAGCTGGGGTTATAGTAGTAGAGGATCTGAAACAGACAAGGGAGAAGAGTTAGTTGCCACCATCCCAAGACTGGAAAAACCCAAGTTACTCAGAATTGCATCAGGGGATCATGGACACTGAGGACCATATAGAACCTAAAGTTCAGGCTAAAGCATGTGATGGTTGTGTTCAGAACAACTGCTTTTGAAAACCAAATATCACTATTTCTCTGCAGCTTCAGTGCAGATGCGAGCAGGCGGGTAATCCTGTCGGTCTTTTGATGCATCTGGTTGGCGTTGGGCAGGTGCCACAGGAAAGTTTCAGATTTGATGCAGCAAGACACAAAGAGCAAAGACATTCAGAGAAATCAGGTTATGCTGAGTATGTCTGTCCCTTAAACAGGTTCCAACTCAGCAGGTCTCACCAAAATGTATCTTATCATCATTTCTACTAGTCAGAAAGACTCACTCAAACATGAGCACAGACTGAAAAGGAAATGAAAACCAGACTGTTCGCTCCCATCCCCATCTCCTCCATCACAGAATCACACAGTTTTGGGTCGGAACGGATCTTAAAGATCATCAAGTCCCAACCCCTCTGCTTTGGGCAGGGATGCCACTCACTATCAGGCTCCTCAGAGCCCCATCCAGCCTGGCCTTGAATACTTCAAGGGATGGGGCATCCACAACCTCACTGGGCAGCCTGTGCCAGGGCCGCAGTACACTCACAGGGAAGGATTCCTTCCTAAGATCTAATCTAAACGTGGCCTCTTTCACTTTAAAACCACCGTTCCTTGTCCTGTCACTCTCTGCCCATACGAAAAGTCCCTCTCCCTCATTTTTATAAGCCCCTTATAAAAAGTGGCTTCTTTTCAACCTGCAAATGGCCCTCTGTGGCGAGGCCTTATTTGCTGTGAAGGCCCCTCTCCCCCCCCAGACTATCACAAGTGTTGGTTGCTCTGCAGAGCAGCTGCTTTACCTGGCTGTGAGCAGAAGCTGCTGCTTCCTCTGCCAGGAATTCAGGCAGGGAGGCAGATCTTTGGAAATTCCGCTGCACTTTGCTGAATCCGTACGCATTCAGCTGTCGCATGAAACTTTTAATTTTCTGTGTGTGGAAGACCTGCTGACCTTCCCTGCCCAGCACCTCCGCTTCAAAGAGATCTTTGTTGATGGCCACACATTTTCCACCCTCACTCCACCAAATGGACTGAAACTTGCTGCTTTCCAGCATTTTCCAGAGCTTCTGTGGAAAGCACAGGGACGAGAACTCTCGCTCCTTGGCCATCGCCCAGAACAGCCTGGCTCTGTCCCACCGGCCAGCAGGCAAAGGCCAACTGGCACCAACAGACTGCAGGTTCCAATGGAATGTTCTGGCATATCACTGTGGTGCCTGTGCTGTGGAGGGGGGACATTGCAGGTGACATCTCAGCGGTGCCCTGGCATGGGAAGCAGCCCAAGGAGAAACTGCTGAAGGGAACTTGTTGCTTCTCCCTCCCAGAGCCACCAGCGGTGGGAGTCCAGAGCCCAGCAGTGGCCACAGAGCTGTCCTGAAGGGCTGTGGGCAAGGAGAGGCCTGGGCCATGTCTGGCTGCACCAGGAGTGGGTCCCCAGGGAGGAGCAGGGACGGCTGCAGCCTTGGACATCCCAGAGCCCTGTTTGGGAAGCTTTCAAGCTGGGCCCCTCTGACACCTGCAGAAACACGGCTCCCTGGACCCCTGCAATGCAGAAGCAGCAGCTCTAGCATGGAGAATCCTTTTCCTGACGTCTCCTGCCCCAAAGCAGCACGGATTCCTTGATGTCAACCCATTGTCCTTGCAAACTTTTTGAATGGGATTGCACTTTTCTATTTTTATCCAGTGGGTGTAAAACCAGCTGGGAGAGATGGACCAGGGGACACACTTGCTTCATTTCTGGCAGGAGACCCAAAAGCAGTAGTTTCCTCTCCATACATGAATGACCCAGCAATCAGGGGCTGGGGGAACAAAGCCCGAGCCCTCGCTCAAGCCATCTGGTCAAGAGATGTTCTGGTTCACTTTTTCTGAATCACTCCTGCTTTGTTCATAAATGCAGAGCCATGAACACAATCCCGTGAATTGGTCTTCTCAGGGAAGCCATCCATCCTTCTCCCTGCTGTCTGCCATCCCGCAGGAGACAGGCTGCTGGTTCAGGGGTGTTTGTGTGCCTGAAAAGCTCTGCATTCCTCCCTGCCCTTTGAGGTACTGCATCTGAAGAGACATTTCTCCCTCAGACATGGCCTTTCTGCCCACATAGCTATGGATTTTGGATCTGGAAATCTGAGATGGTTTCCAGCATGGCCTGACCTGTTCCTCATTAAATTCTTTGGCATTTGAGTACTAGCTTTTCTTTCTCTGCACTGAAATAAAAAAAAAGAAGATATACACAGTGCTAAATATGCCCGAGGCCTGAAAGAATCTTGTACAAACCATTTTAGAGAAATAAAAAACCAGAAACATGTTGTAATTGCACTCCCACTTATAGAAGCAGGAAATGGGAACATTTGCTTTAATTGAAGGATTCCACCACCCCAAAAAACACCCCAAGCTGCCTTCTAGATTATACACTGACAGCATCTATGGTGGCCATGGATGGTTGCTTTGCCTACCAAGTCCTCAGCCCTGGGGTGCCACTGCATAACACCAACAGCCAGAGGTGACAGCACATCATTGTCGAGACACTCTCACCTGTGGGAGTTCAGAGCAAATGCCAAAAGAAAAAGAATTAAAGGAAATTCATGTGAAGGGGCAAAAAGGGGCCCTTGGGAGCAACAAGCACACATTGGGTCCAGTGGTGGAGGTGACAGTCTTGAACAGCCCAGTTCAGGCATTTAAACATCTTTGTGGCACTATCTGCCCCGGGTTTGGGCAGGGTGGAATTTTTCCAATCCCTCAGAAACGGTGGCCCTGGGAGCCAGCCCCCTCCTGGCGCCCAGGCAGGGAGGAGGACCTCAGGCCATGTGCTGTCACCCCGGTGTCACCGCGGCTGGAGGGACTCCTGCCGTCCTTCAGATGGCCACCGGAGGGCAGGCTGGGGCCTCAAACAGATAAAGAGGGAAAAACGAGCAGGAAAACGGGATAAAATGCAACACTGCTTCATTAGAGATGAATCAGGCCAGTCTGGGGAGCTTCATTTGTGAAGAATACCGTAACTCCGGGTTATAAAAGTGCTGAGCTTGCCTCTCTCATATGCCACTTCCCAGCTTGCAACTAGGTTCCATCTAGTAATTCTCAGCAGGTCCTTCCCTGGGACGGTGAATCCTTCCCTTCACCTATCACGGTGAATCAGAAAGAGACCAGAAGCCTCAGGATCTGCCCCCTCTGTCCCATCGACACAGCCTTGCACTGCCAGCCCAGCCAAGGCTGTGATCTCTGCACGCTGCAAAGCAGCAAAGCTATTGCAGAGCATCAGACACACCCAGAATTCAGGCAAGTCGTTCTTGCATGAAATTACAGTTAACCTTTGACTTCAAGCCCAGTTCATAAAGCTCTGAATTTCTCTCTGGAGTGAGTGGGTCTAACTTCAGCAACTACACTTAATATTTACCAATTCTATACTGCAAACCCCAGTTCTCACGTGTCCTGTTAATACTTAAGCTGCTCAGCATACCAGTGTTTACACACACCTTTGCAGCTCTAAGAATATTCCAAGGGACAGTGTGCAAAGCTTCAGAAAGCCACCATGAGACTTCTCCTGGAAAAGCTGAAGTTCTCAACACGACCAGTGGTGGGAAGAAGTATTTTGCCATCTGCAAAGGAAGCTCCGAGAGACATGGAGTTGGTGTAAGCAATGCTCACAAGCTAAAATGGAACCAGCACCTACACTCAGGTCTCCCAGCAGCTAGCAGCACTCTCAGAACAAGGTCATACTGTCTCCATGATCACCATGATCCCAGCACGGGTCTTTCACAGCTGTTTTGTGTCCCATCCCAATGCATCCTAGCGACGGAGGCAGTGGCCTTGGGAAGCCAACCCTGCAATGCTTCGGCACAGGTCGAAATGACCATCTGGGATGTGACAGCCACCCTGGTATTGGCACTTTGCATCCAGAGAGCACAGCCGGGACTTAGGCAGCCTAAGCACAGAGCTACAAGGAGCCAAAGAATGTGGATGAAGATTGATACCACAGAGTTGTTGTCCAACCTCCTTTGCTGCTGCTGTGGAAGGGGGCAGCTGCAGACAGTTTAGACACTGCAGAAGGGACCAGATCCAGCAAGCAGCTCAGCTAATGACAGTGACATGGTCCCTTTGCTTCCATGGGGAGAGGGTGCTTTACATCAGCTGAAGATGTAGCTTGCTGCCACATCAGTTATTTTTTCTCTTACTAATGACTTTGTCCTCCCCTGTGTGCCAAACCTGTTTATTTATATCCCACATTTTTTTTCTCCCACCTGCCTTTGTGCTTATTACCCTTCCTTACAGAGTTAAGAAAAAGACAGGAGGAAAGAAAAAAAAACAAAACTTTTTCTCAAGTAAGTCCTGACCTAAATGCAAATCTGTTCAAGCAAATTCAGAGAGCTTTGATGCTGCATGAGAAAGGGAAGAGGGAGCAGCCTCTGCTGCTATCAGAACAGATCTTTACTACTGCGTAACAACCAGGCAATGAAGTAAAAGCCATGGGAGTTTAAAGAGGAAGCTCAGCCAAAGGTCACCTGGCTGTCCCAGGTGCTTGTTATCAGAGCCTTGAAAAGAGGGAGGAAAGTGACACGAGCTGATTATAGCAACAGCAGAAAAGAGCTGACAGGGCTGGGGGAGCCCTCTCTCCTCCTCAGCACTCAGCATGCACAGGGTCTTTGCTGTTGTAAAGTAAAAGGGGCTGCAAAGCCTCTGCTCTGGAGCTGCTCAGGACACCAAGAGAAAATATTTCTGCTTCAGATCTGAAGCATCTGCTAGGCAGAGAGTCAGAAAGCACCCTGTTAATTGTAATACTCTGTTTTATTTGCTGCCTGTTCTTTGCAGTGGATTTGCACTACTTTCACTGCTCATCTGTGTAGCTGAAGTGCTGAGGGGAAGGGTGACAAGGGGACACATGCAGAAGCACCAGAGGAATACACTGCTACTCTCTGTGAAATGATACAGTTCTTCAGCCATCCAAGAGAGAGAATAAAGGGAGCTCGTACATGCCTTACAGTTTCCAGAACTAGCCTAAAGGAGGAGAAGGATTCGGGAGTGAGAAAACCTGGTGAGCTGGGTCCAGCCAAGATACCATCAGCAGCTTTCTTGGCATCTGCAAAGTTGTGTCTGACCACTTACATCGGTTCTAGTGTCTTAAGCTACTATAAGATCTTAAAATCTGTTACAGGAATGTAGATCAACCCTGCCTTTAAAATGTCTCCAGCACAGATGGCCCAGCTGTGCTGATCTTGCTGACCAAGGGCAGGTGGCTGCTTTCAGTCCCTGAACTTTCTCTGCTGGTGCATGCAGGGGTGAGCAGAGTTCAGGCTCCCCTGAACTCACAATTGCATCAATCCAGAGCCCAAAGTGCACAGAAACTGGTGCTAGGAAAATGCTAGCTGAGTTCACAGGGGTGAAGCTGAGACCTTTGGGACATGGAATTCCTCACTCATAGGGCATTGCCTGCCCAGCACCCGCACACAGCGGGGGCATTGCCACACAGACCCTGGTGCTGGGGCGGGCCTGGCCAGGGCAGGTAACACTGCACGGGCCTGCAGCACCCACCGACAAAGCAGGTCCATGTGCCGTGAAAGCAAGTCCGAGTATTCATCTCTCCCCACAGGGCTGCTTTCCAAACAACATGGATCACTGGGCTGCATCACATTTGGCCTTGACTTTTAAGCCTCTAATCTTATAGAAAAGTTCTTTGTCCCAGAATAACCCAAATCTGGCCCCGCACTCCGTGGATTAGGGGAGGGTATCAGTCAGCCCCTGCTGAAGAGTATCAAGTGTCCATGCAAAGCATCACATGGGAAAAACTAAAAGAATGAACACTCAGCCATGCTGAGAGCAGAGTGGGCAGGGAGACTTCAACCTTCCCAGAGAAACTCCTGCTGACAGCAGAGTTTGGTCAGCACTGGCAAGCACAAAACTGCCCAGTTCTTTTTCTAAAGCTCTATGCTCTCAGGAGCCTTGCACCTCCTGAAGACCCAGCGCTGGCTTCTCTCCTAACCACACACCATTCCTCCACATTGCAGAGAGGAATGGCAGGTCAATGTGACCAGAGCAGACCACAGAACTCCCAATATCTGTTACATTTGCTGCCTTTAGGTGCTGAAGGGAAGGATGCACCTGCTGGCAGAACATCAGAGCAGCCCTTGTTACAGCCCACATTAAGTCTATGGCACCCACCTGACCATCTTCCCTGCAGCACTTTCCCCTCTCTGAACAGACTATAATTACTAAAGCCAGACATTCCTGCAGTGAATTGAGCTGTGTGAGGGGATCGTGCTTCCTTGTATTTCCAAGCCAGTTGAAGCAGGCAGAACCAGATAGCGGTAGGCCCACTACCCACCACCCAAACCAGTTGCTTCCTTGCACACTCATTTGCCCTTCCAACATCTTATCCTCAGAGAGAGAAAGAAGCTCCTGACTTCCTTTCTGTCCAGTGCCAACAGAAGCTCAGCCTTTTCTGCACCTCTTGGTGCTACCATGACATTGCCATGTTTGTGCTGGGACATCTGTCTTGCTGAGGCCACTTAAGGACAAGGGGGACATTAAAGCCACAGAACTATGTAAGAAGAGAGTTTTCTGCTGTTCAAATAGACTGGACAACCAGAAAGGTTTACTGTTCAAACAGTTTATTATCACCTCTATTAGGCTGTGTCTAGTAGACATACTGTGCTCCAGGAGACTCTGGAAGCATAGGAGCAGCTGCTGGTGGAGATGGATGGGCTTCAGCAGACACCTGCATGTCCCTCCACACTGACCATCTGGGCGGGCCTTTCATCCAGCCCCGCTGCACCCAGGGCTCTCTGTTTGAGGGCACCTCTCCTCTTACACGTTCCCAGCAGCCAGGGATGTGCTCTGTTGAAGCTGGGGTTATAGTAGTAGAGGATCTAGAACAAGGAAAAGAATTAGTTGCTACTATTCCAAGACTGGAAAAACCCAACCTACAAGAACTAGGCGTCTGAATTGCAAAAGAGGAGCATGGTAAAGGAAAAGGACTGTGAGGGCTGTATGGAACCTAAAGCATTATGGGACCATTGTGTTCAGCCATCACCACCCTTGGGGTTTTGCCCTTCTGAGGGACAAAGCAGAACAACTGCTTTCAAAAGCTAAATATCACTATTTCTCTGCAGCTTCAGTGCAGATGTGAGCAGGCAGGTAATCCCGTGATCCTTGGATGCATCTGCTTGGCATTGGGCAGGTGCCACAGGAAGGTTTCAGATTTGATGCAGCAAGACACAGAGCAAAGACATTCAGAGAAATCAGATTACACTGAATCTGTCTGTCCCTTTAAATGGGTTCAAACTCAGCAGGTCTCACCAAAATGTATCTTATCTGCATTTTTACTAGTCAGAAAGACTCACTCAAACCTGCCTGAGCACGGCCTGAAAAGGAAATGAAAGCCACTTGCTCCCATCCCCATCTCCTCTGTGGCGAGGCCTTATTTGCTGAGGGGGTCTCTCACCCCACAGACTACCACAAGTGTTGGTTGCTCTGCAGAGCAGCTGCTTTACCTGGCTGTGAGCAGAAGCTGCTGCTTCCTCTGATAGGAACTCAGGCAGGGAGGCAGATCTTTGAATATCCCGCTGCACTTTGGTGAATCCATAGAGGTTCAGCTGGCGAATAACACTCTTGATGTGCCGTGTGTTAAAAACCTGCTGACAAACTCCTCTGCCCAGCACCTCCACTTCGAAGAGGTCTTTGTTAATGGCCACACATTTTCCACCCTCACTCCACCAAATGGACTGAAACTGGTCACTTTCCAGCATTTTCCAAAGCTTCTGTGGAAAGCAGAGGGGCAAGAATCGATTGCCTTTGCCCCTGCTCTCACTGGAAACAGGGGGAGCTTGTTTGGTCTTGCGTGTGTCACTGCCAGGCCGGACGTCCCGCTCCTCCTCCATCGCTTGTATGGCAGTGCTACAGGGCACAATTTGCCCCTGTCCTGGAAGGCCAGGAGAAGCCATGTCAGCCCACTGCCCCAGTGCATCTGGAGCAGAAAGGGGTGGTGTTTCTGTGGGAATCAGCTCGCTTTTCTACTCTCACAGGTGGACTGAAGCTTCCCTCATTGGCCATCACCCTGCACAGCCATACCTCGTTCTCCCAGTCAGTGGGCAAAAGACAACTGGCCATGGCTGACTGCAGGTTCCAATAAATGTTCTGGCATGGCACTGTGGTGCCTGTGCTGTGGAGGGGGGACATTGCAGGTGACATTTGAGTGATGGTTGGCAGTGGTGCCCTGGCATGGGAAGCAGCCCAAGGAGAAACTGCTGAAGGGAACTTGTTGCTTCTCCCTCCCAGAGCCACCAGCGGTGGGAGTCCAGAGCCCAGCAGTGGCCACAGAGCTGTCCTGAAGGGCTGTGGGCAAGGAGAGGCCTGGGCCATGTCTGGCTGCACCAGGAGTGGGTCCCCAGGGAGGAGCAGGGACGGCTGCAGCCTTGAGGCATCCCAGGGCCTTGTTTGGGAAGCTTTCCAGCCGGGCCCCTCTGATACCTGCAGAAATGTCCTTGTGGATATCAGGGAGAGAGGCCAGCCCAGGGGACCAGTCCAAGGGACTGCACTACACTGCACAGGGGGAAGGTGGGAAAGCCCAGCCCTGATGCCAAAGGTGGAGGCCAGCCAGGGCCTGGCTGCGGGGTGGTGATAGAGAGGAGGCATCCCAGACATTCTCCAGCATGGCTGGGAAGTGGGGGAGCAGCTGCTTGTCAAGGTATACAGGGTCTGCATATGCAGGGACACGTGTTAGGGATTAGGTGTATTACCTTGGCATGTACAGGCTTTCTGTGAGCAGACCCCTGTGTGTCCTGTGCAGGAGCTGGTGGGAACACCTCCTTCTCCATGCCAGCAGCAGTTCCCTGGACACACCACAGGTCTTGGAAACTTCCTGAGGGACAGCTTTCCTCCAGCTCCTCATCCAGGCACAATGCAGCTGGAGCTCTTCTTTTGTGGTCCACTCTTGGCTTGTAACCTTCCAGCACCTGGGGATGGTCCATCTGAAAGTTGGGGCTATAACAGAATCATAGAAGCTAGAAAGTACAGAGGAGAGTTAGTTGTAACCAGTTCAAGCCTGAAAACCAAAAATACATGAGAACTAAGACTTTAGTCTTAGCCAAAAGCCAAACCTGGGTATTGAAGAGGACAGGGGAGTTTGAAACCTCAAGCTTGGGCTGGCTCAGATGTTACGATATGCTTCTGTGAAGTGATAACCAGCCCTGGGTGTTCATGCAGCCAAGTCCACAGAGCTGTCCTGAACTGCTGTGGGCAAGGAGTGGCCTGGGCTGTGTTCAGCTGCACTCAGGAGTGGTTCCCCAAAGAGCAGCAGAGACAGCTGCAGCCTGGGACATCCCAGTGCCTCGCTTGGAAACCTTTCCAGCTGCGCCTCTCTGACACCTGCAGAAACACCCTGACAGTCTGCACCTTCTGTGATTCACTGGAGAAACACCTTACAAGCTCCCTGGTAACAAACTAGCCTTTCAATTGGCTATGAAAAGTTCTGCCAAGCAAGGGGAAAGTTTTTTCCTTGTTGAAACACATTGCAGCAAGCCTTTGTGTCGAGTAAACACTGTTCATGCCAGCAGGATCAATGCAAACAACCTGTCTTGGTACCCAGTTCTGAGCTGCTGCTTGTCTGTCTTGCAGCCCAGTGTGAGGCAGTTTGGCTGCAGCATTCTGTGATCTCTGTGAGAGGGGAAGCTATTTCTGATGTGACAGAGACCCAGCAGACGGCTGAGAGCCCAGAACAACCCCTGAGCTCACCTTGTTAGCACTGCCAGGTTGCTGTTCTCTAACAATCTGTTCTAAGCACTGGCTAAGTTTGGAAACAGTGCTAAAAGCAGGCTTGTCATTGTCATGCCAATGAATGAAGAGCTTGTCAACAGAGGGAGAGTCACCAGCAGCACAAGGGAGAAGTATAAACACAACTATATTTCCTCTATAGAGTGGTTTATATCTAAGTGTGAATCCTTCAAACTGCTGCAACAAACCTTTAATACTGTATTAAGGGCTGGGAAATGGGAGGAGCTGAGGATATTTCACTGTCTAGCTCCAGTCTTTTGCAAATGGATGTGAATCCTCCATTCAAAACACAGATTCAACAAGCCAGTTTGTAACACGTTCGGACCCTTAAAAAGTGCCCATATTCAGCTTTTGACTTCAGCTTTATCTCCAGAAAATCCTCAGCAATTTAGGCTTACTCCAAGGGGGAAGCTCACCAAACATTCACAGGAGGCAAGGAACAGCAACGTGCAGTTGTTGGCAGCAGGGCAAACCCTCTGGGGTGAAGAGCCAGCACTCAGTGATCACAGCACCACCTCTCCCACCTCAGCCTTTTGGAAATGATTTGGTTTTTTTCCTCCTGTGAAAGCAGAAAGGGGAAGAAAGGTGCTGGTTGTCACAGGAAGATGGACAAGTCAAAAAAAAAAAAAAAAAAGAGAGGTGCTACAGCTGCAAGGAGTTTGGGATGTGCTACTTTGAGTTATCATGAGGTACAGGAAAAGCCTGTAGGTGTAGGAGTCTCCTGCAACACCTCAGGCCTTCTCAGAAGAATTTATTTCCCACTGCAAGTCAGCCAGCCCTGCATTTCTTGGTCGGGTTTGCTCCCTCTTGGAGAGCAGACACATTCCTCTGCCTCTACCTTTCAGCTCAATGCCAGGCCTGCAATGTGTCTGACAGATAAACCAAGCCCTGGCAAAACCAAGCACATTCTTGTCTAGCACCATAGTTTGACCCGCTGATGAGTTCTTTTTTCATCATCTCCTGGAGATATGGGAAGCAGCTGGAACCAGGATCCATGGGAGGAAGGGACAGCATTTCAGGCATTTCAAAAACAGAAAGATCAGAAAGGCTGGGCTTGAACCAAGTGAGACAGACAAAGCCCATAACCCCTGCCAGGAGGATGAGCAATGCAAACAGTGCATGCCTGTATCTGAAGGAGAGATTTTCCCCAGTCACAGCAGAGAAATATGTTTTAAGTAGCTGGTTTTTGCTCTTCTGTTTTGTTTACTCTCCCAAAGACAAAACCAAAAGTGACGCCATACCCCACTTAATTAAGTGCAGAAGGAAGCATCTGGGAAGGGCGGCAAAACACGACAAAGTCCAGACCAGCCTAAACAGAAACACGCACAAACCCTCCTGCTCAGCCTGCTGAATATGTAGATATTTATCTATTACAGCCTGCTGCCACAGCTGAATGGAAAATACCTGCTGGGCTTCAGGATGCCCCAAGCAGCCAGGAGGAGAACAGGGGGAATATCACACTCAGCTGCTCCTCAGGGGTTGCTTGGTCCCTTGAATAACCACTGCTGCACAGAAAGACCAGACCCTCAGCTGGTGGGAGCAGACCCCACAGGCTCTGCCACAGCTGCGTTCATGCTGGCTCCAGTTCAAGGGCTGTATGGCTGCTGCCCAGTTATCAAGCTCCTGGCAACTTTTAGCCTGTGCCAAGTAGAAGCTGAGGAGCAGAATGAGGAAGTGATCTACTGAAACTTGTTCTGTGTGAGGGACTTCCCCAGAGAACCAGCACTAGAAAGGCATTTTGGGCCCAGGAAAGTGCTGCACTAAACCTGGAGAATGGCCAAGCACTGGTTCAAGCTGGCTGATTTGATCACAGAAGCCAGTACCTCTGCCAAGTGCAGGCACTGGCTGAACACTGTTATAATTAGAGCTGAGGTGCCAGGCCAGTTTTTTCTAGCTCCTGTTATTTTTATTATGTATCTTTCAGTATTTTGTGTTAACCTGGAAATGGTGTCCGATTTCAGTGGGCAGGAATATTTCGTGCTAAGAACACCCAGTTTTGTTTTCCTAGTTAAGCAGAGCGGTCCTCATCGCAAACATAGGTGCACCAAAAAGGTCCCAACTATAAAGCAAAGGGGAAGGACTTCACTTGCTAAATCAACTTATTGAACAATTAGGGTTGGCAGCATTTAGTTCTGTCAAATTGCCCCAAAGGTAATTATTCTAATCAGCAAACATTTATTAGAAATTGCAGAGGTACAGTAAAGGATCAGCAGAGGAAGGGATCGGCTATTTCAGCTGCAACTGTCCTGACCTTCAGGGAAAAATCTCTCTAGCACAACATGGTTGCCATAAATACTTACACCATGACAAAAGATGTCAGAAATGCAAGCTGTTGACATTACAGGATACTCAGCCAAAGCAAAACCGTATGGCTTTCAAACTGTGAGTTTAAAGACCAGCAAGTTTCGTGCCAGTGTGATATGCTGTCCTAGAGTTTACAGGACAGGAAAGTGCAGCTGACATTGAACACAAATATACTATTTCCTTTTAAGCAAGTTAGTTTCCAAATGACATAGAACTGTTTAACTCATTGCCAAGTTTAATATCTAAACTAAGCAAGTCCATAAAAGTTCACCAAGGAAGAATGAGTTCACCAGAACTTTTATTCTTTAAATGCTTACCACTTTTTTTTATTTTTTAAATTCCTGGTCTGTATCCTCTGGCTCAGGGGATTGCCAGGAGCACAGTGCACAACAGCATCTTCGTTTAGAGTCTGCTGCTAGCTGGATGGACATTTGCTCTGACTCACTTGTCACATACAGTCAGCCAAGACTGAAGTATTCAAGGCTCAGTGTTGTTTGTGCAAAACAAAGCCTCACTTGGCAGTGTGGGATTTCATAGGCTCGTTTCTCAAAGTGTCTTCTCAAAGCTTTCAGTTCCTCCTTCTGTCTCTTGTGAGCCTGAAAAGACAGACCACCATCCCCAAAGAGGGCAGACACAGGGCTGCTCTGCTTCTTGTTTGTAAAGTATTACAACACTGTGCAAGCAAATGATCTAACCTCACAAGAAAAGACATCTTAGATGAATCCCATGCATGGGATTAATCACACTGGTGTTGCAATCATTGGTGTCATGGATAAAAATGACCCAAAGAAGAGGAGGATGACAATTTTCCATCATGGCTTATTTACTCTAATTGTAAGCAGAGATTCCCAGCTCTCTTAAGCTAGGCCAAACAACTAGCACCTATCCGTGGCCTGTTTTTTTAGCTGAGGACTATGCTAGAGCAGATTTTCTGCCACATGTCTGGAGTGGGCTGCCTTGATCTTCCAACTTCAACAGCAAAAGCATCGTTTTACTCTTACTGCCGTGTATGTGTTTCTTGCACAGTTACAGATACAATTCCTTGCTACTATAAAGAAGTACCCTCACCTCACCTCCAGGTGTCACAATTATAAGGTAAAGGATCCTGGCGCAACCCCACCATCAGCTCTTACACCTTGTTCAGTGTGGTACAACATGCTGCCCCTGAGCTGAGCCATGGTCTCTGCTGTGCTGGTGACACCAGCACTCACAAGGGGGTTCTGGGCTTAGACTGTGGAGAGGAAGCTTTAGCATTAAAAGATAAAATCATGAGTAACCATATTAAATTGTTTTAAGTTGAACATAGCTTTTATGCAACCCCTGTCCTTCCCAAGTGAAATGCAGCTGTATGGATGTGGTGTTCTTACAGCTTTTGACCTAATGCTTTTACGCAGTAAGGGAGGTGGGAAGATGATACAAAGCCCACGCATGGTAAAACACCTTTGCAGCAGGAAAAACAAACCCTCTACATAGTAAAAGCAAGCGGAGAGTCAGGTCCTTGGGCTCAAGCAATTCAGGTAGACACCCTGAGATATCTGTGTGGTTTTCTTAGGAATGGGTGACTACTTACAGAGATTGTGCAACTGCTCTGCAAACACAGCCTGATGTCCAAACAGCAGTGTCTGCAACAGCCTGACTCTGTATTGATATCATTTGCACGCACTTTGTAAATAAACAAATGGTGACTCACAAGTGACAGGCTTGGAGAAACCCAGGGCAGAGGTTATAGCACGGGCTAAGTCATCACCTTCTCGTCTGAGCAGACACACGGTGCAGAATGGGACTGGCTGCAGCAGGGTAACTCTAGAGCAGCAGCAACCCTGGCTGCCAAGGCCAACCCCTCGCTCCCACAGCTCAGTGACATTTGGCCTAACGACCCAGCCCTGGCCTGGCAGGATATCCCCCAAAAGGTGGACATTCATGCTATATCCTCATCCAAAAGCACCTCTCCCCCAGCCCTGGATGTGCCATCCACCCTCCAGATTGCTACACTCCTCAAGCACTGGGCAAGTGAAAAAAAGTACAGAAGAGATAGATAGAAATTAATGTTTAACCTTTTCCGGCCTTAAACTACTGGCAAATAGCTACCTGCAGGCAATCCAGAATTTTTTTCCACTCATTTAGTTTCTGCTTGGTGAGCAACTTTGTTTCCTCTGCCATGCAAAGAGCTCCATCAACAGCAGACCTAAGGAAACCAGGTCCCTCGTGGATTTAGTATTTGGATAATTAGTTTCTGATTTGTTTTTTTTTCCTCATGGCTGCCATGGTTCAAGTCTGCTGCAGCCTGTTTCTTGGTCAGTGAATTGCAAGGTCTCTATCTGCTGGCTCTGTGGTTTCAGAGATCCCTTAGGAACCTTTAAAAGCTTTACTGTTCTTTGAGCTTTTCACTGAACTGAAGCATGGCCACCACGTTCAAAGCTGCTGGCAGGCAGTCAGCACAACCACAGCACAACTGTGTGCTCTCATGCAGTTCAACTTGACACAAATGGAAAATGAAGCCAATAGCAAACCATATCATAGCCTAGCAAAAATCCTTTAAAACACAAGAGAATTGCAAAACCAAATCTGAAAAGGCACCGAATCAGAAGATTCTTGTTTGTAGGCTCGTGTCCTCAATTCTTAGAGATGTAGCCTGAACCTCCAAACCAAAGCTCTTGAAGAGTCACCATCTAGTGACAGGATCTTCAGCCCTGAATACCCAGAGAGCAGGGAAGCTCTTCAGTCCAGTTATCCTTCTCCTATCACCAACAGTAGCCAGCCACAACTGCCTGGCATAAACCCTCCTGTCACAAGAGGAGAGTCAGTCCTTTATCCTTGCAGCCCATCACCGTGCAGGACTGCCTGGTACTGCTGGAGAAGCTGGACATAAATGGATGGCTGATTCATGCTGGGACACTGGGCTATTTTCTTGTCCCCCCAGCACGATCTCACCCAGCACAAGAGAGCTGTGAAACCAGTTCCCTGCACAGTCCCACTCCACTGAGCTGAGCAATCAGAGACGCCAGAAGCTTGCTTGGAGGCTGTGATCCTTAAGGCTTTGCCTGGTTGTAATTAAGTGACCTCCTAGGGAGGGTGTCCTGCCTGCTTTACTCAGCAGTGTCTGGTCAAGGCTGTGCAGGGACAGACACAGAGGCTGCAAGGGCCTGCTTTGCAGGCTGCAGAAAGAGCAGGGGCATGCTACGACCATCACATTGAGGTCCCAGAGACTTCATCCTGCCTCCTCACCTCCCTCAACCTGCATCCAGAGGTGCACAGTCATTTCCAAGCCCTTCCTCTCTTGCCCAGCAGGACCCAGCTGTGCTTCTCACTCACTCCTGCCCCAGGCAGGCCAGGTCTGTACTGGGGCCACTGCACCACCCCAGAGGTGGAAGCCAAGATCTGAGCATTGGCAGGTTGGGGGTGTGCAGGAAAGAACAACCCCAGGTTGCAGAGAGCTCAGTGCAACACGAACAGCCAAGGTGGTTTATTTCTTCAAGCACCCTTTACTTTGAGATCAATTCCAATTAAAAGTTGTTTCATTCATAGGACAACTGAAGCTTGCAAGACAAGTAACTGGTTGCACAACTACTTGCTAGCAGCCCAAACCATTATTCAAGACTCAGGATGGTGCTTACTTAAAAGACCCTCCATGTACCAGTACAGCTCACCCACTGCCCACAAGTTTGACAACATCTGAGGCTACAATAATCGTTAAACTGTTGTTCCTGGTTTGGGCAAAAACCTACATTGAACAATATCAAGACTTATCTTGATATTAGCAAAGCAATGTTGAGCAAACGGGAGACGAGTTCTCACAACAGAAAGCTGTGCAGGGCCCCAGACCAGGCAGGGTGCTGTCGAGGCCTCCACGCCAAGGAGTCAAGTCCAAGGGTCACCTAACCTCATCTCTTACTCAGACCAACACCACACACTTCCCAAGGAGGGGCAAGAACCCCAGACTGCCTGCATAGGTCCTGACCTGGCCTCCAGCACGTCAGGACTGGTTTATGTCTGGACAGTAACAACCAAGATTCCCTCAGGAAAGCATCACTGTTCATTCCAACACCAGGTTGCCTTGCTTCGCATTTAAGAACCTGAGCTGGACCCTCCATCTTGCTAAATTTATGGTCTCACCAACTTCTAAAGACAATGAGACACACACAAGTAAACTCAGTTAACCAGTGGCTAAAAGGATTTTCTCACAGCCCAATCATCCTTTAGTTAAGTTCCACAATTTCATGGCAACAAGCCCCACATAGGCTGGAGATGTTGGGAACAGGAGGTTCTTCTCAGCTACCACACAATACATATTTTTCCTGGGTGGCTATTTGTTGCCACCAATCATGCTGAGAACAGCACTGTTCCCTGTGGCACAGTAGATTCAATTTATAATAAAACCAAAAAGAGAAAAAATAGGACAGCCTTGACAAGATCTGCTTGACTCACCCCTGCTGCTGTGTTTAATATTGTAGAATTGCTCCATGCAGGGAGCAATTTAGAAAAAGCTTGATGAGGAAAAGCTTGTGATGAGGAAAGCTCATCTGCTTTCCTTTAGAGCAGCTGCCTGCCCAAGACAGATGCACTTGTCACGTATGAGGAGATGGCTCATGCCTACTAAAGTAGCAACTCATTCAATAACCACACATTTATGAGACAGTTTCTAATCAAACCCGCTCTCCAAGCACAGATAACAAGCCATCCTCAACACTCTCACCACAAGTACATGACAGCTCCAGCACTCTGCTGTCTCCAGCATGCAGCAGCCTCATTGTGCAAGGACCCACCAAGCCAGTGTGACAATCCCAGCCTCAGGGCACCCATCCCCTGCTAACTCAGAAAATCTTGTGCTAGGAATGTACCCTAATCCTACACCTTGACTGAGACTTCCAAGCTGTGTGCAGTACACTGGCAGATCACATGGCAGTGCCTCCAACTAAGACACATGCCTGCTGCCTGTTTCCTTAATGCTCTGCTCCACGTGAGTTCACAAAGCATGGGAGATGTCCTGTTACTGCAGGTGAGAAAATGTCATTCTGTTAAAAATTTCATTGCTGTACTGCTTCCTGCATTGACTTCTCCAGACTACCGTGGTGTGATGAGACAAGGACTGCCTACCCTTGGGTTAGACAGTAGCAGAGCTGGGATCTGCAGAGAGCTCTTCAAATATTAAATAGAAACCACTAAGATCAAGACACTGAAGAAGAAGGACAGTCCAGTCACAGACAGATATGCTTTATCAAGCCAGCACAGCAGACGCTGCTATAAAGCAAGGAGCAAAGGCTGCAGGAGGCTGTATCTAAAACAGAGTGAGCAGCTCTGCAAGAACCTGTGATCTGGGAAAAAGTCAGTGCACCTTCAAGCACAAGAGTTGGTGCCGGGAGCCTCTTGCAGCTGGAGAGGCTTCAAACACTCAGCTTTAGGCCAGGTGAATGGGGAGGGGACCCAGCAAGGCAGATGCAGGCAGAGTCCTCTGCTCACCATACAACTCATCTCCCCATACACCTTTTCATCACCAAAAATGCAGCAAACTAAAAGCTCATTTTACAGTTACGAGATTGTGTTGCCTCACCTTGATTGTGAGTGAAGCCTTTGAGTGATTTTAGCTTCTCCTGTCAAGCCTGGCTGTCTCAAAAACGTGGTGTTTCTACATGTTTTGAAGGGAAGGAGAAATTCCTTAGTGAGCAGGGAGAGAGGGGAGCCGCATTCCCGCTCCTGCCAAGAAAGAGCTGCAGCTCTCACCTGCCTGCTGGCTGGCCAGCAAGCACACACACACACTTTCCCAAGCGAGAATTAGCCAGGGCACAGGGTGTCTCCCACTGAGCCAATATTTATTAGGTGATTTGGGAGAGAAGTGAGCATAGTGAGGGATATTAAGATTTACTGCATCAGAGGCAAGTACGAGTGAAATTGGACTTCACCAAACCTCTTGTGCACAGAGCAATTTGTCCCTCACTTAGGTTACAGTCAAGAGTTTATGCTAAGGGCTTTCTCTTTTCTCAGTGGGTATCACAAGGTGTCAGCTCTGCCACGAGCATAATGGAGCAGCCCCAGGGTAATGGCACCAGCACAACACTGAGATGAATTTTGGTTGAGGTCCCAGTTTTACTTTTGGCATCCAAAGGCATTTGCTTGTTCTGTGTCCCCTTTTCACCCCGGCAGGACAGCTGTCTCCCAGCAGGGACTGCTCCTCCACCAACATGGCACCAGTCTCTGCTGTGCACACACATGACCAAGGTAAAGACCAGCAGAAGCCATCTCTTTTACCAAACCCAAGCCCAAGAAAGTCAATAAAGGACAAACAACCCCTGACCACTCAAGTCAAGTTCCTATTGCCTACCTCAATGCACTGTTCCCCCATCACAGAGCACACTGTGCTTGCTTGCAGGGTATCACAAAGCCGTACAGCTGCAGAGCTTTTCCCTCTCCAACTGCTCTGCCCAGGGTGGGTGGAAGAACAGGCCATGCTGGCTGCCACCTCCCCCAGGAAAACTTTCCTTGCTTTTCCGGAAAGAACTGCTCCGTGCAGGATTCATGCTAGATTTCTCCTACTTTTGAAATTGTTTTTCTTTTCCGGTTGATGCTGACCTACATAATAAGCAGGTCACTGGAACACAAGAGATGTTTTTCAAGGCAGAGGAGAAAATCCAGGCAGCTCCCCCTCCACATGGGCTTCTGAGGACAACGTGCTGCTTCCCTGGGGTCCCACTCCACAGCCTCCTTCATGCTCCAAAATCAGCAGGAGCTGCTGGGATCCCGCTGGGGATATGGACAGACCTGAGCAGAACATCAGGCTAGTTAAAGCTCCATGGGGGACTGAGAGGAGCTTCAGGAACACAAACCTCCCTCACATGAACAGTACACAGGCCATGTGCAGTCTCTGTGCACGAGGCTGGCAGCTCATGCAATGGCCTGGCTGCGTGGGACTCAATCCAGTGGGCAAGGCAAGCTCTCAGCAAATGAGCAGCAGCTGGAAGGAAGAAGAGAGCAAGATCCCTGTGGTGCAAATCTCTCCCCGGCTGAAGGAAGGATTGGGTTATAGCAGGTCTGCAGACTACAGGAATACAGGACTGAGACATTACCAGCTGGAACAGTGCTCTACCCCGAAAATTTGGCAGGTGAAAAGCAGGGATAGAAGAGCTTGAACTCAATTTATTTCTCAAGCTGTAGTCATCATTGCTGCTTCTTTATGGGGAGCATCCCTAAAGGCTTGCTACAATAAAGCACGAACTAGAAATGAGAAAGATTTGAGTACCCAAGAGAAGAGAGGCCCTGGGATAACCTTTCAGTATCCACATGGTTTCAGGCATGGCAGCATGGAACTGGACTGTCTCAGGATGTTGTCTCCAGCACCATTCTCCCTCATTTGGCAGCTGATCTCTCCCCACTCCTGAACAGGACACAACCCTGGGAGAGGCGTGTGTCAGCACATCCAACCCCCACACCGACTGTGGCACTCAAGCGGGAAGTAGCAAGTTACCTACCCATGGGTAAAGCAGCAATCTATTAGAGAAATTAATGTAATGTGATCCTGCCTGGGGCTCAGAGTCAGCCCCAGAAGGACACACAGAGCAAGTAACCAGAGCAGGCAAGGGTAAGAAGCTCTCTCAGCCTCATGGCTCAGAGAGCTCCAGTGACAATAGTGCAAGTCTGGTAACTAGGTCACAGTTATGATCCTTAATTAATCCTGAAGAGACCCCATCTGCCATGGGGAACATGAGAGATAAGGTGGCCCATTAGGCACAGAGGCAGGCCAAGGGTAATGCCAGACCCCAGCCAAGCAGCAGCTCCTTTGCCCAGCCTGCTCCCTGCCAAGCTTTTATCCAGCAGACACACCAGGCTCTCCCTATCTCCCCTGAGGAAGCAACAGCAGCCCAGAGCCTGTTCACAAGCCCCTGCCCAAACCACACTGATGTAATCCATGACACAGGAGAGAGATGAGATTGAAAACAGACCAGGGCAGACAGGTATGAGGCTCCAGCAGAGGAGCTGTACCAAATCCTGATGGACAGCTTAACCCTGGCTCCCAGGCTGTGCTTCACCTGCAGCCCTGCTCTTCTCCCCTACATGTCCTGTGCAGCGTGGGGTGTGCTATCCCAAGCCACTTCTTCCCAGAACTCCTCTGGGAGAAGCTCAGAGATATCAGCTTCTCTGCTTGCGCTGCCTCAGCTGGCACAGAGGCAGTCACAGCCCTGGTGCTGCAAAGGGGCATCAAGGCCAGTGGAGAAGAGGGCCTGACACTGCAGCTGACGACAGGAGAGGTCACATGCTGGCAAAGCCAGGTTGTTCACTTGGCAGAAAGAGTTGGCCTTGACCATGACTGTGGAGAACCCATCTGCCAGCAGGGAGCAGAGACTGACTGAGGGCAAGGGCATGGACGGCTAGCACTTGGGACAGCAGTCTAGGTAAATGTCATCTGCCCTGGCCTCTACAGCTGGTTGTGTTTTGCTTCTACACATGATCCATATGAATGTCTTGATCTGCTTAAATCCACTGGTGACAGCGAGATAAGCTGAGATAATGTTGATTGAGTTTTCAAGCCCTGCTGCTGCTACCTGAGCAATTAAAAAGCAGCCACTGTCAGCAAAACCAGCAACACCTAACAGGGCTTCTGAGGACTCAGCACAGAACAGGAGCATTAAAAATAGTTGTTTCAAAAGAGAGATAGGTGACTAATAAGCCCTACACTGACAACTGTTGGGAGATGGGGGCAGCTTAGTACCAAAGCCATGTCTCCGAGGACCCTTATTAAGGTGTCACTTGTGCTCACTACCACCCCCAAAGGCATTGTACTCCCCAACATGCACAACTGACAGCACACCAGCGAACAGACACAATTAAACCAGGACAAGTAGAAAGGAGAAAAGCTGCCAAGTAAACACAAAGCAGTATTTTTACCCAAGGAAACTTTGAAAAGCAGAGCAATCAAATTCACAGTATATGCACCATCACTGTGGACATGCACTGCTCTCCCTCATCCAAGTGCAGAGCTGGGTGAGGGACTGCACTGCTGTGAGGTCACCCCATGAAAAGTGGGTCACTGGCTATCAAACCCACGAGACAGTGCCAGGACTTTGGGAAGGATGCACTGAAATCACTTCTTCCAATTAAAATATGAGCTTAGGAAGCATCTCTAGTTTATTTGCTCTTGTAATTAGAGCTTTAAATTTCAATTAGTTGCTCAAAATCTCATTGTTCTTCATGGTAAATAATCCTGACAGGGTTTTTACTGTGGAGGAGACAGGCAGTTTTGGGAACAAAGCTGAAATAAACACAGGAAAGATTAGCACCCTTCCAAGACAGAAGTACAGAGAGCACAGGCCCCGCAGAGCAATCCATGGTCTCAAAGGCTCACAAGTGAACTCAGAGCTTGCCCACATCACTCACCCCCCAGAGAACAGCACACACCAGCCTCCTCTCTCCCTCTTCCAATCGAAGTGCAAGGCCAGGTGCTATGCAAGCCCTGAAGATCTTCCTGGATTTCAGCACTAGAGAGCACATGGATCCAGAGGGTTTGCACATCTTCACACATTAGAGTTGTTGGCTCCCGTTTCGTGGTTGAAACGGTGGCTGTCCCCTTCTCAGGCACCCCGCCTTCCACTACAGTGGCTCATTCCTGCTGCAGGTTGGAGAGGATGAACTTCTGCTCCATATCAGAGCCTGGCCTAGGAAGTGTGCGTTGCCCAGCATGGCATCTCTCCCCAAAATTGCTTCTTCCAGGATATTGTTGCTTTACAAAATTCAGCTTGGCGAAAAAACCCTACCTCGGGGTACTTACAGACACAGAGATTGCTCAGCAAGCTCCATCAGAGGCAGAAGAATTAACTTTTAAGTAGTGAACAGGCTGTGGAAAAACATCACAAAGCAAACCAACCACCCCTCTACTTGTTTAACACCACAGTAATACATCATCTGTGCTGTACTGGCAGACTTCAAAGTGCCAAAGAACAGAAATACAAAACTGCCATCAGGGCTTTTGGGGAAACAGCTCAGCCACTGCCAGCAAGAGCCTTGTGCAATGGAGCTAATTTGAAAGTTTGCTGGTGCTACTGATGGCTGGAGAACCAGTTATCCTTTGCCCTGAGTTCCCTCTCCACACAGAGCTACCACACCTCACTCTGACAGGGCTCAGTACTTCCTCCCTGTGTGATCAGTCACCCTTACCAGTGCCTAGAGGGGGTGTCTCACGACAGGTCACCTGGAGTAACATTGAATTGGTTTTACTTTGTATTAATGCATTATTAAATTTCACAGTGAAAAGTTTTTTCAAGTTAAACTTTGAAGCAGAGACTTTTCAAGACTAGAGGTCTTAAAAAAAAAAAAAAAAGATAAGCAAGTACAAAACTAAATCATCAGAACTACACCCCAAGTTTTTCTAAAAGCTTGTGGGATGTCTGCAGGAATTCAGGAATTTTTGGGCTTATCCCTTGAAGAGACTAGATTATCTTATGTATATAAAAACTCTGTAAGATTATCAGAGCTCTCTATAAAACTACAGCACAATCGCATGATCCATCACTAGTGCTAAGCCAGCAATAACCCTCCACTCTCCCTTGGTCTGCTCTTACAGTCAGTGTGACATGAGAAACCAGGCACAGAAGTGAAGAGAATGACTTAACCTCAGGTTTGTATTTTTGCCATTTCAAGTTTCATGTCTCAGCTGATCCCTCTCAACCTTTTTGTTATGTTATGTAATGTTTGCACTTCCATCTCTTTCTAGGACATTCCCTAGAATCACTTTTAACCTTCTTTGCCCAGGGCCTGGGACAAGATGAATTTCCAAGAGAGAGCACATGCATCTCCCCCGATTAAGCAGCGAGATTCCTGAAAAGAAGACCTTAAAAGCTCTGAGTTCTTTACCACATCTCCTGGAGACACAAGAGCAACACATTTTCCCACCATTACCACCACCCCAAGCCAACACGACACAACTAGGTTTGCTCAGCACACCAAGCCAGAGACAGCTCACTCCTCTAGTCCCATAGATCTCAGCTGGAACAACGTTCAAAGCAGCTGCAGAACCATCAGGTCTAATAAACCAATGCAGACAAGGCTGCCAGCAGGGTCACAGTACCCCAAGAAAGCTCCCAGTCCAGCTGTCCTGGCATCCTCACTCACAATCCTCCTGGTACCGCCTGTGCTGCTTGGCAGGCAGAGCAGCCCCGGAGCCTTGGAAGTAGAGCCCAGAGCTTTGCATGACTGAGGCTGTCTGTAAGACAGTGCACACAGAGCACTTGGCAGCTTTTGGGAGAGTTCACTACAAAAGCAAACAAGGAATGGAAGCCTTGTATACTCCAGTAATCTCAATAAGTCACGGAGCTTCTCTGATCTGCAGCTTTCAAGTTCAGATTTGGAGATACGATGTGCTAATTTCCTCCCTCAATATTTCAGCACAAGGCCACTTCTTCCCTACAGCTGACACTCTTCTCATTTTAATACCTTATCACCACCCTCAAGCTTTATCTGCAATCTTCAGTGCACAAGGAGGAATAGTATGTCTTGCACCTCACAGGTTAAGCAACAAGAGCTATTGCAAAACAGCACAGCAAACCCCCTGGGCAGAATGCACACTGGGAGGTGGAAGCATTTGCAGCTGGACCCCAAAAAGGCTCTAAGTTCATCCTTCCAGCTTTCTGGTGTGCACACAGGCTGTGGTGTTACACAGACTCTTCCACTCACAGGAGAGGGTTTGGCTCTGTGAGGTTTTATACCCACTGTCAACACACACTTTCATGTTATTTTCATGTCTGGAACACCTCTACTTAAATGTGAGGCATCCTTCTGCTCTACTGCTTGGCCACTTCATCTCAACTGTTTTGCTTATTTCTTTCAAGGAGCTAATTCTGACTGTACAGCTATAGCATCTAATATTAACAACTAATTCTAAAACTATACAGTTTTCCTAGCCATTGATGGAAACAATGAAAGATCAAAACTGCGTTATGATTTCCTCTGTTATTGCTTGCTTTCTCCAAGACAGTTCTTAAAAATGTCTCACAACCAGCAATATCTAATGCTATGGAATAGCTGGATAAGGGGAAAAGCCCCACAGGTAACAGAGTTCTGTTGCCTCACTGGGTACTCATTCATGGGATAACACCTACACAGAAACGCCCAGCTTGGCTCTAGTCAGGAGTGGGATTTTTCCCCACCTTCTCATGTCATCAGCAGGTATTTCATCTTGAAATGCTACTCCTTACTTCATTGAATTTCACTGATCTTTTCACAAGAAATTACATTACCAGATGTATAAAAGAAGAACAAGCTTTTGCTGCAACAAACCACAACAAGCCTTACTAGTAGGTGTACTGTGACTATTAGGACTTCACTGGATGCCTTCATCCCTATTCCCAGGCTGAAAAGGCAATCTTACTTGTATTGCTACACCTGGGAACAGAAAGGCAGCATGTACAGGCTGCAGGAAATAGTACTGATTAAAAACTGCCTAGTCAGGGAATCTTCCTTTTGACAAACAAAACAACATCAGTTTATACAAAGAATTTAACTCACTGTATCAAACTGAGTCTGCGGTGACTGGGGAAAAGTGTGGGCACTGTTATTATGCTACTGCCTTCTCATGTGTCCATGGCAGGCCCATGGGACAGGTAGAAAAGTCAGAGAGATGATTTCTGGTCGAGATTTAACCCCATGAGGCACCAAATCCCCACACAGCCCCTGCTCAGTCCCCCCTCTCTGTCAGATGGGGAGATAATCAGAAGGGTGAAAGTGTAAAAACTTGTGGGTTGAGACAAAGTCAGTTTAATAACTAAAAAAGAGGACAAAAGCAACAGAGAGAAAACAAGTGATGCAAAAGAAAACAATTTCTTACCACCAAATGACTGATGTCCTGCCAGTCCCTGAGCTATGACAGCCCCAGCCAACCTCCACTCTCCCAGTTTAACTGCTGAGTTTGATGTCCTGTGGTGTGGAATATCCCTCTGCTCAGTTGGGATTGTCCCCTTCCAACTTCTTGTGCACTCCCAGCCTACTTGCTGGCAGGGCAGTGTAAGAAGCAGAAAAGCCCTTGACACTGCACAAGCACTGTTCAGCAATGGCTAAAACATCCCTCTGTTATCACCACTGTTTTCATCAGAAACCCAAAGCACAGTCTATACAAGCTACTATGAAGAAAACTAACTCTCTCCCAGCCAAAACCAGCACATTTTTAGAGGACAAGAGGGAGAGAACAAGTTATGCTCCTTGATTTCTAGCAATCTTCTGCTCGACAGAAAATTCCTAACATTGACATTGCTTTAAGGGAGAGAGCACATAGGGTCCAGCACAGAATTTTTCACTGCTGTGGGTTGATTTCTTGTTTTCAAGGACTTGGATAATCCCCCTTCTCCTTTGACTTCCACCTTCCTGCCAAAGCCCACAGTTTGAGCAGCACTAGGGGCTCTCACTAGACATACCTGGTGTAGCAAAGATGCTTTACTACAGAAGCATGACTTGAGTGTCTTTCTGGGACTAAAGGATTTAAATTCAAAGAGGAGACACACACTTCTCTCCTCTGACAGCTGTCCTTCCTATATAGAGAGGAGCAGACTGTCTATTTAAACCCTTTCTGGAAACCCCAGTTCCAGATTGCTATAGAGAGCTCTGACTAAAGAGCCAAGTCCTTTCCCCACCCTCTCACACTTTCAATACAGGAAGCGTTTGAATTCACATTTTCTACGGTATTTACGCTCTCTGTTGAGTAGACTTCAAGCTCCTAAACCAGATGTAGAAGGTGCTGTCTCTGCCTGGGTACCTAATAAAGAGAAATGAGGGCTGATATATGCAAGCAAAATGCCAGGCTGAGTAACTTCAATAACCATAACTAAAAATATACCTGTTGGGGTCTACTGGTTCTTTCTAAGAGAAGGAGGAAAATTGTGTGAGAGAGGAGGAAATGAGGGTGTGGAGGCAAGTCATGGCAAGTGCAGCAAAGCTTACAGTAGCTGGAAGGATTAGTGTATCATTTCCTGCCGTGTGCTGCACAAAGCAAGACAAACTCATCGATGCAAGATGGAAAAAAATACTACTGTGTGATTTTCCATATCTGAAGCAACTGGAGAGACATCAGCGAGATATTCTGGATTTAGGATAAGCCACTGCTGGATGTGTCAGTCAGCTGGGCTGCAGACTGCAGCAGCAGTGTAGGGTAGTGCCCTTCAGTGGGAGAGCAAGGTACCTTGTATGAGAGTGGCAACAGCTTCTGTTGTCATGCCCCTGTGATGGCACTTTGCCAGGAAACCAAACTCCTCTGCATCAGTGGGCAGCTCCTGGGGCTTGGCAGACAGGAAAAGTGTCCTGACCCAACAGCCTTGTGAGGGCCCACCAGCAGTGCATGAATTTTAAGAGATCCATTACAGTGGGGAACAAAACCACTCACACTTGTTTGTATGTGATGGGTACAGATCTCGCCTGGCCCATGTCAGTGAGACAGGGGTGCTGCTCAGCCACTCTGCAACACAGCCTCAGCATCCAGCAGCTCCTCCAGTTTGGTTAAATTCTCTGCTGCTTAGAAGGTCCTAGAAAGAAATGAGATTTCCTGTTCTGTCATGTAAAGAAGACGCTGGCTCCAAATCAGGAAGCATGTTAAAGAAATTCAGCATGGGAAGAACTGTCACTATGCAGCTGCTATCACAAGCCTCCAATTTTGCCTTAAAAGGTAAATAAACTAAATCCTCTCTAAGAACTGCTGGTCTCAGGACCGGAGGTGGAAGTTCTCAGATCTAAGCCTGGAATCTGAGCCTGGACTAAATCCAGATGTCAGGATCACACCCACTCCCTTGGAAAATTCAGATCTCAATATAGACAGGGGTTTGTGTGTGGGGAGGGGGAATTGTTTTTCTGTCTTGCCCTCCCTGACACTGACTGGATGGGAAAAAATTAGGAATATGCACAGCCTTGACTTCAGAAGTGGGCAAAAGGGATTAGATGTTGCTAATTACGGTGCAGTTATAGGCCTTCATTTGAACAGGCTGAATGCAGAAGGGCTCTGACCCTTGCTTTTCTGCTAAGTATCTAAATGCTCTCTTCAAAGCATAAAATTCATGAAAATCCTATGAAAGGAGCTACCTCCTTTCACAAATGCAAGGGCAGATGAATGCTACAAACCTGTGAATCAAGTTCTGTTTCCAGGAATAATTGGGCCAAACGTGCTTGAAAGAAGAGGGACGGAAGCATTCAAGGTAACTTACACCTCACCCTACATGGTAAACCAGTACCATGGAAAGAGACCATCTTCACCAGCAACTCTTCACAGACATCTGCAGACATCAACTTGATCTTGTGGCAGGGTTTTTTTTCCCCTTTTTAATTTCTATATGGGAAGCATTTTCTGTGGCTTCTCACCCACCTCCCAAACTGCTGAAATTTAACCTGCATTTAGCTAAGAAATTTGACAAATCACCAGAACAGAATGGGCTTTAGCAAACTAAAATCAGCAGAGGGTCTCAGGATAGCTGAGAGCCTTCCCTTCTCTTCCTCTGCCACTAACAGGCCTTTCACGCAGATTGAGCTTCCTCTGCTGAATCCTTCGGGTCTCAAGGACCAGCTCCAAAGGTTGCTCCAAAACACAGGTACAGCAAGGAACTACTCACCTTCTCATATAAATTTTGTCAGGGCCAGCGGAATAAATTTGTTCTCACACCAGTGCTATCCCCCTCTGCTTAAAACCTTTTCCTCCTTTATAACGCTACTCTGCCCTTTCCGTGCTCCCAAGCAGCCATTCCTTCTCCCCTGCCCACTGTACCTTCTGCCTCTCTCCAGCCTAAGCCTGGATTTTCTCCCTCAGGATGGGCTCCCTGTTCCCTCCTGGGCTGCCACCAGCCCTGCTGCACTGTCCTCCTGCAGTGTGGCAAACAGCATTTGTGTGGCACCTCATGCCAGTTTCTCCTGAGCCCTGTAGGATGGCAGTAATAACATTGCCACAATTAACATCCCTAAACACCGTTTAATTAATCCACTGAAGCCCTAAGAAATTTTAATTAACGGCAGCTTTATTAGTATTTACTTCACCTTCAGCACATAAGCTCTGGCAGTATTTCCAAAGGGAGGACAGTGGCAGAGCAGCTGACAAGACACCCTTTTCCCAACTTTTCCCTGCTCTGTTGCTCCCAGAGCTCGCAGCCAGCTCAGTGCACTGACAAGGACACGTTCCTTCAGCAGCACTCCAAGATGAGGGTCAAGTTAACGTCATTCTGTTGCTCTGCGCAATTCCTGTCATGGACAAGGTTAAATAAATTCACCGAAACCAAGCTTTAGAAGAAGTGTTATTGCAGTGTTTGATTAACAGCACAGATTGGAGGGGAGTCTGACAGGAAAGCCGAGAGTTCTGCTCCATTTGGAGACCTCCATATCGCAGCCAAGGTCGCCGTGTCTCAGCTGCCAGCCCTGAATGATGTTTGTGTAAAAAGCAGATGCTCTTCAGGCTTCACATGCGCTTCTGAATACAAACCCACAAGCCTCTGAATTCCAGCAACCAAGCAGACTAATGTACTTCATCCCTCAGCCCTACAAAATGGCAAGATGCTGCTGTTCAGATTACCAGGATAAAGAAGGATTATCAGATTTCTGAGGGATCTACCCTGCTGCGGCAGGTGTCCAGGCAGACGAGCTCTGCAGCCTCTTGCAGCAGATTTGTGCTCATTTGCACAACACCTTTTTCTGGTGCCTCTTACGACAAAACACATGTTCCCTCTGGGCTAAGTATCACGGACAATTAATAAGGGAGAAATAGAAGGAAAAAGGAAAAATACTCTCAACATACTATAAATCAAGCATATGGGACTTGATTTCTGTTGCTAAAACTGCAGTTAACCCCAGGAGCACAGGAGTGATCCCTCAGACCCAGACACACTGACGGTGCTCTAAGGACACCTGTCAGGTATCCACGTGTTAGAATGCCGTGATGCTCCCTCAATTTTGAGAGTAACTGATGTGATACAAAGCTTCAGGGTAGAGAGTCGAATGTTGATGTTCCAGGGAATGGGGACAGCAGTAATCTGAAACACAGCTCCGGTGTCTTTAAACTTCAATTACTAATTAACTATTATTTTGCTAAATACTTGAGGCATGTAACACTAGCCAAAACCCTGTTGTGGGGGAAAAAAAACCAAACAAAAATAAATTCTTCACGAGCAACTGAACTAATAATTCGAAACAGCATCCTGGTATTACCAAATGACCAGGACTCCTGCTATCATAACTGCTACAGAGGGTGAGGTCAAATACCACTGCCCTACTTTAATCATTTATCTACAGAACAAATTAAAACTACATATATCTGGTTTAACAATGCCAATGATGCATTACACTGACAAAACTGGCTGAGTTAAGATCTGAGCATTGAGACTTCTTAAATAACACTGTCTTAAATTTCTAATAAACAAGAAGCAAACCGTGCTTAAAACGCACCTACTAAAGCCCTACTAAAACCCAAATCCCACACCCTGCCTTGTATAGCCCCAGCTAACTTTTTCAGGGCTTTGTAAGCAGTACATGAGGGCAGAACTCTGTCTCATCTCCTTCCTCAGAGCTTAGTAACACTCTGGAGCTGACATCAAATCTGACATTTGACTACAGGGTTTTCCTCCTGACCAGCTTACCCAGATCCCAAAGTTTACATACTGCATGCAGCATCCTCAAAGCAAGCCAGTGGTGAATACAGGAGGGTCAAGCAAATACCTTGCTGGTTGTCCCCATGCCCTCTGACAGACGAGTTGTCTGAAGATTAATTTGCAATATCTAAATGCTAACCAACAATTTTAGAAGTGTTTTTTACAGCCAAACTTGTGTTCAGCAGCCACAGTCCTACACAGGCTTTTTAATTCTCTCATCACTCTAAATGAGCACCTTCTAGTAACTACACAATGCGACTTCACGCAAGGCAAGACCCAAGTAAGAGTGACCTTTACAAAAGCTCTCCTCCAAACTCCACACCTGTTATAAAACCCACTCCTGCCCCAAAGTGCCCAAGACGGCTCTTGGCTCTCTACCCAAATCCTGCCTTCTGTGAAACTGTTTCACAAGATGAGGGGAAAAAAATGCATTGTCATTTTTCCTTCTCCATTCTTTGGACACTTGAGCAGCCAGTACTTACAGGAAGTAGCACTACTCTGGTTTGAATGGCCACACATGTAAGGAGAACTCCTTTTACCATTACCCGTGCCCCCCACCCCCCCCAAAAGAACTCTTTTAAGCAAATAAGCTTTAATGTCCATTGCAAACTAGAGGATGAAGGGTTGAGTTTAACTTGTTGCTGCTGCTCTTTCCTTCAAAACCTGGCAAAAATGCAATAGTGAAAACCTGAGCACCACTGCCAGAGAAGCTGTTAGATTCATACCAGCTGTAGGAAAAGTCAGAGGAGTTCAGGACCCCACCATCCCCACCTGAGCCCGCGGGCAGGGGCTCTGCAGGGAGTCAGAGGTGCATTTAGGAGGAACACACGAGACGCGTCCGAGCAGCTCTGGATTTCCCCCACGCAGCTGACTCAGAGCTCGCCTTTTCCCAGGAACAGGCGCGCCGGGGTGACCCCCAGTCTCCTGTCCTGAGGGCAAGGGACTCCAAAACTTCTGGGAAACACGCAGTGCACAGCCTGGGGCTCAGGGGAAACCCAGAGCAGCACTTCCCGTGCGGACCATGCCCACACAGCCCCCGCTCAGGGCCGGCTGCCCCCCATCCCCTCACACACCCCCGGCAGCTACCCAAGCCCCCTCCGTGCCCTCACAGCGCCTCTATTCCCCCATGGCGTCCACACCCGTCCCAGCCCCTCACGACCCCCAGAGGTCTCTCCATATCCTCGCGACGCCTCCAGCCCCTCAC